>JANVCQ010000232.1:13001270-13015954 GCA_025531925.1 Erythroxylum plowmanianum | reverse complement strand
ATTCGTTTAAGTTTGGTTAAGCAATTTGTTTGTTTTGATCCGATTCGCTTTGATTCGTTTCCGTTTCGTTTTTATTCTGTTTCTAATTTGTTCGTATTCGATTCGACTTCGTCTTCAATTCACATTCCATTCCTTCGTTGTGATCCGCTTTGTATTTTTGTTTCGCATTTTGTTATTCGATTCGTTTTCGGATTTGCTTTATCCGCTTTGTTTTCGCTTTCGAATTGCATTTTTAATTTCACCTTATGTTCCGTTCCTTCGACTTCGTTTTCGTCATCGCTTTTCCGGTTGGGATCCGATTTTCGGATCAGGTCCCAACATAATATGTCATCAGAGCAGTGTTTAAGTAAAACTTAGGCCACTCACTACTTGGACTGTTGAGTATTTCGGGTTTTTCTTGGTATACATCACAGAGGACGAGGAGAAGTAATGTAACATTGAGGTCACAGTGGTTGATGGTGGCAAAGTTATGAGATTTGTACCCTACTAACCAAAAAATGATACGAAATTTAGCAGTTTGATACCGACTATCAATATCAGTCACTATCGGTGATTTTTCCTAATATTAGTTGGTATCGATCGGTATTTAAAATACCGACCAAATACCGACCAGTATAGTAAAGTTTAAAAAATTTAGGATTTGTCTGCAAAAAGAAAAACCAATGAAGATGAAGATGAATCTTGGTTCAAGAAAGCAAGAACAAATGGAACATGTGAAGAATTCTCTTCTAGATTTGCCTAACTTGGCCTTGGAAGCTATTTTTGAGAGGCTTTGCTGAGTTGTGTAGCATGGCAAAAGTATGTAACAGTTTAAGGGGTATATGTATGAGTGATTGTCTTTGGAAAAACACTTAAAAGGAGAAATGGGGTAAAGTGATTGGTGAAGTTGCTCATAAGGAATGGTACTGGTGTATGACTATTGCTTACCAAAAAGAAGTCAACAAGTCTTTTGAATCAAATCAATCAAAAGGGTTTGTTAGGAACTCTTGACAATTTCTAGCCTTTCTCTTGGATTAAACCAAATTTTCAAAGTAGACCAGAAGAGAGAGATAACGAAATAGAAAGATATAACAAGGAAAAAAAGACTCTTTACTCTTCGAAAACCATTATTGTTATTTTTATGGTAGTGATGTTGTTGCTATTGGGTGGTATTAGAGAGATTGAAACCAAATTAAGGTTTCTGAATTGGCTAACAATTATTAGAGCTTTTGAATTTTGATACAGTTGATAATAATTAGTAATATAATAATTATTATAAAAATTAAATTTATTAAATAATAATAACAATAATTAAGTTTTTAAAATACATTTACTTATTTATTTTAGTGAAACTTACTTATTAATTTAAAATTTTAAAAATGTCATTTCTAAAGTGACAAAAACATAATTGCATTTAATTGAAAAAAACTTAATTGCATTTAATTATTATTTATTATATAATAAAATTGTAATATTTTAAACACTTTATATTATTCTTAATTTTATATTTGCATGATGATTAAATTATTTTTACACTAATTATGGTTATTATTTATATATGAAAAATAATATTAATAAAAAATAAGCAAATTGTTAGTTTAAATTTCCATTATTATTATTTTTGGAGACATGGTTGATGTAAAATTAAAAATTATACAATACAATATATTGAAGGATTATTTTGCAATTTCAAAAGATTTAGAGACTATTTTATAAATTTAAAAAATTACCCAAAATAATATCCAATATTGTCAGTGCCGGTACAGTATTGTAATAGAACCAAATTTGATACCAGCACCAATACGGTATTAATAACATTGGATAGTGGTGGAGGAGTGAGTTGGAGGTAAGGGAGGGTGGAACTAGACCAAGGTCGTTCCTAGTGTTTTATAAGCTCAAGATAAAGTTTAAAAAAAAGCCCTTAATTAATCAACAATATACAAGTATGTAAACTTTAAAAACATATTTTTATACTAAAACTTAATATCCATCTATAAGTGACTTAATTCATAAGTTCACATACTTAATAAAATACTAAATGATCATAACAACAGTTAACAACATCTTACAAATGTCAGTAACAATAAAATATTTAAAAATAGTAGCAACAACAACAAAATAGTAGTAGCAGCAATCAAACAACAATATCAGATGGTAAAATATTAAGACAATTACACTAACAAGAATACAGATGATCATGAAAAACAATTTCTCCACATATATCTAGATGTAAAATTATTGATGATAGTATCAAGATCAATATTGTCCAGCATATCCTTCTCGATACTTAAAATAACTATATCATATAATCTTTCTTGTAATATTGATGGCCTCAAGTAGATTTTCAATAATTTTAATTTTGAAAAATTTTTCTCAACTGATGCTACAATTACAGATACAATCAATAGAATTTGATAAGCAATTGAAATATTTGGATAACAATCTGCAACTTTAATAAATTCAAGAATTTTAACAGATAACGTTAACTTATTTAACAAAGTCATTTGTATCACTTTCAATTCATAAAAATGATAATCTAAATCCACATCCACATGCACAATATCATTAAAAAAAAGTAGTTTGTAAAATTAGTATAAAATTCTCTTGGTTCATTATCATCAAACGACCTCAATTTTTTGAATTAAATAAGAATTCAAAAATGCTTTCAAATGTTGTTAATTGTTCGAATTTATTCTTCAACAAAATAATTGTCATATCCACAATAACTAGAAGTGTTAAAAGAGAGGTGGATCTTTATATATGGTAGATAAAGAAAAGATATGTTAATGAATGTACACTTTCTTTTAAGAAAATACCAAATATTACAAAAAATGCCACATTAATTATCCTTTTTTTAATTTTTTAGTATATACTTTTAGATAAATGTCTATCCATTCTAATCTAATTATTTATGGGGCTCACTTCAACTTGGTTCATGCTAAATGAGATCTTACCTTACTCATTTAAAAGGTTACTTAAAAAATTCTACCATCTAAATATCATCAACCACACAAAAGGGGTTACTAAAACTTTTTATTAAAAGATGGAGTTTAAACGAAAAGTTAAAAAATGAAATTCCAATTTTATATATATATGAGACTCATTTTTAAATTATAAAAAATAATAAATAATGTGTATTTAACTAAAGAAAAGTTTATTTATATTTCTATTCATTTGGTGATTGTTTTATAAGTTTTGAAAATGTTAGGTTTTAAATTAAACAATTTGATTCAAATTATACTCTTACGAAAATGCTGATAATAAACCAAATCTCTCAAAGAATGGATCTTATTGTTAGAATATCAACCTCAAAATTGGTTAATAAATATTTCTAATGTTAAATTAGAAATTAGAAATCTTGTTGGGGCCTTAAAACCTGTTTCCTTAGGGGCTGTTTGTTTCTATTTTTTTTCCTGTTTTTTTGTTGTCGTTTTTGTAAAAACAAAAACAGGTAAGTAAAACGTGTTTGGTTTACTCTGTTGCGATTTTTTGTTTCTGAAAACAAAAAAAACCACAACAGTTTTATAGAAACCAAAAAACATCGTTTCTCTGAATTTTGACAACAAGTTTTCTTCGACAAAAAACCAACATATCCCTGCTTTCTATCTCGAAAATAATAATAATAATAATAATAATAAAATATAATAATAATAATAATAATAATAATAATAAGATAATTAATTTGGTACAATAAAATTAATAATAAAATAAAGATTTTTTTTACATCTCTTCCTTGGAAATAAATAAAAAATTAATTTATCTTAACTATTATTTAGTGTATTTTATCCATAGTAACATAATTATTACTATAATCACAACTAAAAAGTAAATATAAAAAATAAAATCACGAAGGGTACACTAAAAAGTAAAAATAAACCCAAACTTCCTATAAATGAAGCAATTATTTAATACGAGTTTGAATATTAACAATACCATTTATTTGAATTAATTAAGCATTGTAGGGTGCATAGTTCCCAGTTCCGCCTCACCCCACCCATCTAAAGTTAATAAATTCAATTCGAGTTTATCAAAATCTAAACTAAAATTTGGTGAGTAATGATATGACATTAAAATTTATTTTTTAAAGCAAACATATACATTGTCATATAAATAATAAGATGTTATTACTAAGTCAACACTTTTGTCTAATTTAATTGATGGAGACACTCGCATAATAAAATTAAAAGAATTTAAGTGCCCAATAAATTATTTTTTTGTTGAGCCATTCACTCAAATAAAATAGTAAAATTTAAGCACTAATAAAACCATTATCCTTATAACTTAAGATAAAAGATGCAAATTTTCCTTGTGTTTTTATTTATTTTGAAAATTATTCATATTCTAAAAGTACCCTAGAAAACATCTTGTCTTTTTATTAATTTTGAACCATAATTAAAAAAAAAAAAGTAAAACTAATGGACGTCCACGTCTTCAATCCAATACGAAGTTGCAAACCTGGATTGGGCCACAAAGCTTTTCTCCTTTGATCTGATGCGGTTGAACCCTTCATGAGAGGGGAAATCATGTTCACATGCTTTTAATTTATAATACGGTCCTTCTTACACAAAACGAAAAAAGATATAGAGTTTCTTAATTTCCTTATTCACCTATTAATTAATTAGACAAACCAAAAATTAATGGATATTGTATCAAGTACAATTACGTGTTTTAGAATGCTTATCGCTTGCTGCCTCGTGTATTGTCCAGATGCTTCCAAACCTTGACCGGTACAGAACACTTCGACCGAACTCTTTAATGTTGTACGACTCCGTTTTCTGTTCTTTGCATGTCTTGTCTGTGTCGAAGGCACTGTCTTTGCTCCAATCTATTCTCCTCAAGTTTGTTGAAGATGACGGGGACTGCTAGCTTTAGCTGCGTCTATGTTTGGATTGTTTGTGTATGTCTGTGGGTGAACAATAGTGTGAGTGCAGGGGAAGTGGTGGCAAGAAGGCCCGTTCTGCAGCAATCCGTCAGCAAATTTGGATACAGCAAGTCTTTCACTGAACTTTATGACACTTCCAAATATGGGAATTTTCAGCTTAACAACGGTTTGGCGCAAACTCCTCAGATGGGGTCTCTCTCTTCCTCTTCCCCACTTACATTTTTTTTTCTTTACTTTCATTATTTGTTTTACTTTATCTTCAGATCTTAGTGGTACTTCTGGAAAGAACATGCAATCATACTTAACTGATATATTGCAGATGGAGTAGCTGGAACTTCTTCGCGTGCAATATCAATGAGACTGTAATCAAAGAAACAGGTTTGTCGGTTTCAAGTTCCTTTTGCATTTCTTGTCATCATTTTGTGGTTGCATCAAAATCAATGATATTTCTTTTCTAAGACGATCAACGTCGGGGTGTTACTTTAGAATTCTTTTATGTCCTGAAAGAAATTTGCATTAATAGGCAAAGGTGGTTTACTGGCTTATAATTGGGATCAAGCTTGCGAAGTGTATAGTCGGAAAAGGAAATTCTTTCTACTTTTTTCTTTGTTTATTTTGGGAAAACATTTATTGTTATACAAGTTTCTCTATTTTCCGCGTAGTTGATGAACCGCACAATATAACTTGCCAGTGAATTTGGTTCCCTGTGGTTTGGAACTCGGTGTGGATTATCCAGAAGCATAAAGTCCATTTAGAGTGCTAATTATCAACGTTGTTTTGACAGCTGATGCACTTGTTTCATCTGGCTTGTCCGATCTAGGTTACGAGTATGTCAACATAGGTATTCGTCATGAGAGCTTTTGAGTATATACCTCAAGTTTGTGCGATGTTGCTGTTTATAACTAAAAAATCTGTTTCATCAAAATGCAGATGATTGCTGGACCAATCTAAAACGAGACTCAAAGGTAAACTAAACTATTTCTTTTTGTTTCTTTTCATTTTTACTTTAGCCATGCTGGTGCTCTGCAATTCCAGTCAACTATAAAAGGAAAAAAACACAATAAACACTCATAAACAGGCTCCAGAACCACTCTAATACTAGTTGTTAGTATCACAGAACTGGTGAAATTGGGAATTTGCTGATCGTTGCAGATATATTCCTGCCGTCTTCTATGATTTTACAGGGTCAACTTGTCCCCAACACAAAAACATTTCCGTCCGGAATCAAAGCTCTTGCTGATTACGTACATGGGAAGGGCCTCAAGCTTGGTGTTTATTCTGGTGCAGGGTATGAAGAAGTTTCCAACACTTATATCATCTACAAAAGTTTCTTAATTGTGCTGTCATCATTTAGGTCTCCTCTCAGTCTATGAAATTTACTTGCATTTATGCAGGGTTTTCACTTGTCAAGTTCGACCTGGATCACTTTTCCATGAAAAAGATGATGCAGACTTATTTGCTTCATGGGTTTGAATATTAAATCTTCGGCTTAACCTTGATGAAATAGCTACTTAATGTTGCCTATTTATGTGTGATACTTTGCATAATGGAGAGTAATGTCAATTTGTATCGCTTTTGTATTAGAATAATCAGATCTATGATTTAAAGACAAGATAGATAATTTCTATGGGGACAGTAGAAGACTGGATTAACAGAACCCTCTTCTTGAGTCATTGCATGTCTCTATAGCTATATGATCGTAGTTTTTTAAGGTCATGAAAAACTTCAAAGACCAAAAAAAAAAAAAACCAAATGACTAAATGATCATATTCCTTATCTCCATTTTTGTATGCGGGTAGCTATGCTTGTTTATCTCAAATAAGAATTCATGATACGAGAGCTCCTTGCTATACCCTGAAGTTTGCTTAAATTCAATTGTTGATTCTTTGTTAATAGGGTGTTGACTATTTGAAGTATGACAACTGTTACAACCTGGGGATCAAACCAATAGAAAGGTTTTTGCTCAGCCTCATTAAGCTGTCAAGATAACTATTTTTATTAACTCAAAGTTAACTTCATGTCATTTGATACTTTCCAGATACCCTCCAATGCGTGATGCTTTAAATGCAAGTGGACGCCTTATTTTCTATTCACTTTGTGACTGGTAATCCAGTTAATCCTGGGCTTGTATCAACAACAGCCTGTTGTTTCCTTGTGAATTAATTTCACTTCATCTCTATTTTGACAGGGGTATTGATGATGTCCCCACATGGGGAAGAAATGTTGGAAATAGTTGGCGTATATCAGATGACATAAATGATACATGGGCGAGGTCTAACATCTGGACTTCTGTTTCTGATGATCATTAGAAACACAAATATTAACAAGTTTTCTTCACATGAAGTCTCCAACTAGCTTATTTAGTAATTTCCAAAGTTTGTATTTTGCATTCCAGTCAAGGAACATTATCATTGAAGACGTTTAGGAGCCAAATTTCAGTTAAAAACCATTTTAGGTCCTTATGTATCTATCATTGCTATGCATCTCATTTCTCCTATAGCAGTGTAGTGTCATGTATTCTGTGTTGAACTTGATTATTAGACAGTTGGTTTAACATCTGCAACTGCAAGCTTTCATTGCTTTCGAGAGTGATGATTCAATGTGAAGCATCTTTTATAAAAAAAAATTTCCTATCCAATACTGTGATTTACTAAGTGGAAACCAATTTGGCTGGCACCATATTACAATCTGCTGATAGTTCTTAAATTGAGAAATAGTTACTATTACTGTCACTGTAAGTTTTAGACTGGTAACTCTGATAAGACTGAAGGATTGGTTGTTAACATGATGTATTCGCTTCTATCATTTTGTTGTTAAGCATGACCACAATTGCTGATTTGAACAACAAATGGGCAGCTTACGCAGGACCAGGTGGATGGAATGGTAAATTATATTCTCTGTGATTGTAATTGTTTAAAATCTCTTCTATGTTATCCCTAGTGATTCATCTGCAACAATGATGCTTTTGATCTTTGGCAGATCCTGATATGTTGGAAGTTGGCAATGGAGGAATGACTTATCACGAGTATCGTGGTCACTTTAGCATATGGGCTTTGATGAAGGTCTTCCCCCAAAATATTGTTCTTATTATCTATAGGGCATTGTATAATATTTTTCAATTCATAATGAATTTCAGTCTCAATACTGAAGTGATTCTCTGATAACGACATCAAATATTGAGTTATCTTCTTAGCAATAATATTTAGTTCAGGGTTTTGTTTGATAATTATTTGCAAATGCAATGAGTGATATGTCTCTTCTAGTTTTCTACGATTTCGAATATTAGAACCACTTCAATTGATGACAATGTCTTGGATTCATCAATTGCTTCATGTCTGTGAGCTTCATTATCTTTCGAACTTGCACAAAAATTCATTTTTGAATAGGGCCTAATTATCTGTGCAGGCCCCTCTTGTAATTGGTTGTGATGTGAGAAATATTACAGCAGAAGCTTTAGAGATTCTTACCAATAAGGAGGTCATTGCTGTAAACCAAGGTAAACTAAGCATGTAGATGTTGCCTAAATGTTGTTTTTCTCATTGAAGCTGAAAAATTAACAAGCTAGGATGTTGATTCTCCTTACAGATCCACTTGGCGTTCAGGGGAGGAGAGTGCATTCTTCTGGGACTGATGGTTGCCTACAGGTTGACTGTTGCAATATGTGTAGCATAACCAATTATTGTAAATGCTAGAATGGGCTTGTAATTGAATGTTTTCCACCTGCGTTTCATATTTTCTAAAGCAGCGGGTGATGAAATATTAATGTTTTGCATGTTTTTTTAGGTCTGGGCTGGCCCTTTGTCTGGACATCGTTTGACTGTTGCTTTGTGGAATCGGTGTCCTGAAGCTGCAACTATCACGGCAAGTTGGGATACACTTGGTCTTGAATCCACCACTGCTGTCACAGTGAGAGACTTATGGAAGGTAGGGAAACTGAAAGTCTTTTACTGGGATTATTCAACTTCATTTGATTGGTATTGAAAAGAGTACACCCATATTAGTTCTAGGAGACCAAAATCTTTTAACCAAATTAAGTTTCTGGGTAAGATTCAATTGAGAAGTGATTGATTGACCTTGAAATTTTGTTTTGGGGACATAGCACAAAGAAGTGGTGGAAAATGCGGTGGGATCATTTGGTTCCAGAGTTGATTCTCATGACTGCCACATGTACATCTTCACTCCACAGCCACCGAAATTTGAGTCCATCTTCCTCAATGCTGCTGTTACCACTACTACAAAGGCCATTCTTGGCTGAGAGTTGTATGTTCCGTGCATTTACCCATTTCGTGGGTAATACTACACTTTGAATCAATGTATCCCCTTGTTGCGGTGTAAGTGTTTTTATGAATGGGGTGTATGAAGTGAAGCTTCATGTGGAATAAGACAAAACCTGCGTTTTTCATCTTTTCCATTTCTCTTTTTATTCAGTCGATCAAATGTTTGAACACTTAAAAAGGAAAATCAACAGTTTTAAAGTGGAGAATTTCTATCATTAGAAGGAAAGAAAGAAAAAAAAAAAAGAGATTAGATAATAGTAAGAATGGGGAATAGTCTGCATAGTTTTGTGCTGGGAAAAGATCAAAGAAGAAAAGACTCCTGTTGAAGCACGTGATAATCACACGCCGAAAGAAGATAACGTCTGATTTAGAAAAATTTTCAGGTGAAATGATATATTAAAGATAGTTTTTAAATATCATTAATTGTAATTGTAAAGAATTAACAATAATTTAAATAAAATAGACATGAATTTTATACTTTATATATGATTAAAATATTGAAATGTTACCCAAAATTATTTTAACATTTTTAAATATTAAAATAATTTAAAATTATAATTTATATTCGTTGAAACTTAATGACTTACACAAACAACAGTTTGAAGAGAAAAAAAAACTTTAATCAATTTATACTTGATTGTAAAGTTTGAGAAGTTTTATAATTAAATATCAAATATTTGATAAATAAAGATCAATATATTGAATCTTATATGATCATAATTGATATTTAATTATAATTAAATATAATTATAGTTAAAGTTTAATTAAAATTAATTAGATTTTAATTTTAATTAAATTATTAAAATATCAAAATTTATTTAGCTTTAGACTCTAGGGTAGTTGGCACTCTTTACAAACACTTTGCGTAGATATTATTAGAGTCTGAATACTTGTGAGGATGCAGTAAGTGAGATCAATCGATTTTAAATTGACTAGAGAGAAATGACAAAAAAATGATTAAGCTTCACAATAATATACGAATTAAGAGTCATGCTTTATTATAATTTATGTGTTAATTATTTTATAGAATTTAAAATAATCTTGACATTTAAAAACTTAAAATAAAAACTTTTTATTTTTATTTCGCTGCGTGAGCCTAACCGAGCCAAAGGTATCGTGGCCTGAGTCCTAACCCAGCTTGGCCAGGCTCGAACTTTTCTTAAAATTACAGAAGCAAAAACGATTATAAGGGTTTAGCCTCGGGCCAGGCCGACCTACGCAGTCTGAGATCGAGCCAGAGGCTTGACCCAAGGCTTGGTTAACAAGTCTGGTTTACTAATTTTGTGTCGATCGAGGCAAGTTAGGCCTGGCTAGGGCAGGACGAGCCTAGTTGCCGTCTTTACCACCACTTGATAAAAATATTTGACTACGATTGATTTGAGAGCGAGCCTTGGAACAACTGATAAAATTATTTATTTATGACTAAGAGATCACAAGTTTAAGTTATAGAAACAACCACTTTGTGCTATTTCTTTCAGTCTTTGGAAGATGAATAAGCACTTTTTTCACCGTAAAAGCTGTTTTTAAGAAAATAAGTGTTTAACTGTAAAATTCAAAACACTTTTTTCATATAAATGACTTTTTTGGAAGTTAAAATACAACTGTTTGAAAAGATCAATTTGGAGCTTTTCAAAAAAATACTTTTTCATGTAGATTTTTCAAAGCAATTAATGAACCTATTTTTTAGTCCCCTTTACATTTATGTTTTTACACATAATTCTCATAATATCCACAAATACATCTTCATGTTTTTTTTAAATTTATATAATATTATTTTACTTTTTTATATGTTTTAATATTTATTTTTTTATATTAGTTTTACTTATATTATAATCCATTTAAAAGATTTGGTTAGATATATTTTCATTTATGTTTCATATGGTTTAAAATTATATAATAATTAATACATTGTACTTTGCATATTGTTTAATATATTTTAAATAATTTTATTACAAAATAAAATATATTTAAAATTAAAAGTATTTTTTATTTTTATATTACCAAACAGTTTACTGTATAAAGCTCTTTCAAAAAAACTCTTTTTTAAATGATAGCCAAACAATGAACCGACTTCTTAAAAAAGCTTTACTGACAAAAGCTTTACTGATATAAGCTCATTCAAACAGGTACTTTGTAAAATACAAAGAGAAGGCTATAAATAATTAACGTTCCTCCTAACCCTTGCAAAATAGGGAGCCATATACACTAAGATTTGAAAAATCAAAAAACCCTAAACTTAAAAAATCTGCAAAATTTAGATTTGTGCTTAATTATTTGAGTTGGTTGTGTGAGGCTTAATAAAGCTAGTATATTCAGTGAGGTACTTGTTGTGGTGTTGGTTGGGTTATTTGGGTTATTGCTTGAGGGCTGGATTGTCTTTAGCGTGATTGGTGGAGTGCTCCTAGGACAGATGATGAACAATGATAACAACTTAAAACATTAAGTTACTGGCATTGACGCTATGCTGGACTGTGTGATCGGTGGAGTGCCCCTGCAATTGTGCTAAGAGCACTTCACCAATTATAATGACGACAATCCAACCCTCAAGCAACAAACCAAATAACTCAACCAACACCACAATTAGTTTCACACTAATATCCCGTCACTCCTACTTTTTTACCCACCATTACTGACAATTGCTACTATCACCATTTGTTTATTAACTGACGCCACATTCTAGTCACGTTGCTATTATCATAAGCTGTAGACAGCTGCCAAGCAACTTCATCACTGGAGCTGCCACCCTACAGTTTTGCATAGCGTCAACATTATCAACTTCATCGTTTCAAGTTGCTGTCATTGTTCACCATCTGTCCCAAGAGCACTCCACCAATCACACTAATGACAATCCAACCCTCAAGCAACAACCCAAATAACTCAACCAACACTACAACAAACTCCTCACTGAGCATACCAACTTCAGTAAGCCTCTCATAACCAACCCAGATAATTAAACACAAATATGAAATTTTAAGATATTTTAAGTTTAGGATTTTTGGATTTGAAAAATCTCAGTGCACTAGGCTCCCCATTTTGCAAGGGTTGGAGGAGGGACATCAATTATCTGTAGTCTTCTCTTTTTACACAGTGGTTGTTTGCATAACTCAAACATGTGACCTTTTAGTCGCAAAGGAGTAACTTTACAAGTTGTTCCAAGGCTCACCCTCAAATCAATAATAGTCAAATAGTTTAAGTAAATGATGGTAAAAATGGTAACTAGGTTCGGCTGGCTCACCCCACTCGGATTTGACTTGTCACGGTTGGCCAGAAATCAACAAACTAGACTAGTTAACTAAGCCTCGAGCCAAGCTTCCTTGGTTATTTGTTTTTTTTTTCTTTTCAACCCACGCTTTCAAAGATTTGCTTGAATTTATTTATCTAAGAAAACAAAATCTATCAATATATCCATACTTACTACAAAAGTGACATATCATATTATATGAATGAAGATGATACATATATGCATTTCTATGTATGTATAATGAGAAAACTTCCTCGAGATATTAAAGTTGTTTAATGTTCTCTTAAGGTAGTGAAATGTCCTATGACCATATGGATAATGCCCACTATGAATGAAAGCTTGATATATGTTTCTTTGAGGCCTAAAAGGGTGTGAGTAGGTTTGTATGTTATTATAGAAGTTATAACTATTCTTCCCTTAATCGTATTGAACTCTACGTATAGGTCGTGAGCCATATATAAAAACGTGATGTTTGCTCTTAGGTTGAGCCCTAATGGATGTGTTATGTGCATGTGTATGCTTATATGTAGATGCTCCATACTCATTTGTCATTTTAGGCAATGATTCTTCACTATACACATTTTTTTCACTTGACAATAGTTATATCTTATTCCATGCCTAACATTGGAATTGTTTCGAGCTCTTAGCATGTTTTCTAGTATTTCACTCCCTGTAGTGAACTTGGACAAAGAGTCCTTAAAGGAATATAACTCTTTTTTCGATGTTTTATTCTCATGTCTTAATTCATCTAAGTGATGATTATTTTGGTTGCTTAATGATATGCAATTTACTTTTCATTTTTTCATTCTCACTTATGTATGCATTCAACTCTTTTTAAATTTCTTTGAGTTTAGAAGACAATTTCTTCCTTTTCTTACTTATGATTTCTAAATTTTTAATTAATTCATCATAAGTCAAATCAATGTCACTATCACACAACTAAAGGTTAGATGTTACCTTATCGCCATCCATAGCGATAAAACATATATGAGTTATCTCTTCTTTCAAATGGTCACTTTCAGATTCACTTGTGTCATCCCAAGTTGATGCTTTAAGTGATTTCTTCTTTTCCTTTTCTCCTTCTAATAATCTCTCTCATACTTTTTATTATTTTTAAACTGGGGACATTGTGACTTTATATGGCCATGTTTTCTACATTCAAAGTAAGTAATATTAGAGGATTTATATCTTAAATCATTTTTAGCATCCTTAAAGTCCTTTCTTTTAAAGAATTTTTTAAATTTTCTAGTGATTAAACCAATGTCTTCTTCATTACTTTTACTAGTTGATGTCTATTCCTCTTTGCTGGATTCTTCCTTTGAGGCTTTAAAAACTAAATTATTTTATTTTAATTGTCATTTCTTATTGCTTCTTTTGTAGCCTCACTTTGAATGTAAGAATATATTCAATAAGCTTCTACAATTGTAACATTGTTAGATCCTTGACTTCTTAATATAACCGGCATTTTAGCTACCCATATCTTCAAAAGTGATCTAAGCAACTTTCTTATCATTTCAATATTCATATATGTCTTTTCAAGATCTTTGAGATATTAGTAATATGATAAATCCAGTATACAAGGTATATTTGCTTTATTTGAAACAATATATATTAATGTGTTAGCATGCTTACTTTGCTCTATCTTAATTATTTTATAATAGGTGAGGAGTTAAAAATTTAAAATGCGAAAGAGTCTTTATACAACTACTTTGCCTAATGTTCCCTTTCAATCAATAACTCTTTTTGGATAAGGATTGTGTAAAGGTTATCTTAACTACGTTTCTAGGCTTCTACTTTTAGTTGGACGTTTTTTGGTTTATGAACATTCTAAAGTCATTGGTTTATATATGTGAATTTGATTGATGAACTTGAACTCATTCTTGTGAAGTCTAGAAGTTCTTTAATACCATATATTTTATTTGTTTAATCAAACATATACAAGGAGCAATTATTGATATCCTGAGTGAAATTTGACCTATTTGACCCAAAGATAAAAAGGCCCAGTTGTGTGAAGATCTTTAGAAGTCAACTAAATTGTTTAGGAAAATCTTGAGCATAAGAATCATTAAGAAAGTTCAAGATTTGTGAGTCAAGATGGTTGAAATATGATTAACATATACTTTAAAAACAATTATGTATTGGTGGTGTTGGGCCCCGAAATTTTTTTCAATTATTTATGGATTTATTTATTTATTTATTCGGTTACTTTAATTATTTTTTTATTTTGCTTTAATTGATTTAATTATGTGATTATATAGATATATTTATGTTGGGCTTGGGAATTAGAAGTTGGGAATTAAAATGA
>JANVCQ010000232.1:12990677-13001170 GCA_025531925.1 Erythroxylum plowmanianum | reverse complement strand
GGTCAGTTTTCACTGTTTCTTTAAGATAGTATTTTAAGCATAACTTCTTCATTTCTAACCCAAATTGAGCGATTTCAATGGCGTTGAAATCGTTAGATTATAAGGAACAATTTTCTTAAAAAGCCAATCCAACTCTTCTATTGCAAGTTTTCCCCTATTGTGGCCAATTTTGTGTCGGTTTTGGGTCCTCTATGCTTGTGTGTTCCCGAATGTTGGGCCTCAGAGACGGGGTCCAACAGGTGGGCAATTCATCAGATTATAGTCATGATTGAAGTATGATTGATGGTTGAAATGTTACATAAGAATTGTTTAAGGTAGTTCAATTTGAAAGGATTGTGTAAAGGCACCAACATCACAACATAAAGAGCACGCAAACACGATCACACTATCAAACTTAAAACCTATCATTGTTTTCATCTTTCTTGATTTTGTACTCATCATTTATTTAAATAAAATTATCTTTTTAACTTAAATTTCAAATCCTTAAAACTCTTTAACATTTAGTAACTTGATAACTAAGAATTTTACTTTCTAAGTTTTCCAAAGCCCACATATGTTGTTGTTTAGAAGTCAGGTGCATTTTTAGAGGAATTCCTCCCTAGAATGCTCAAATTCAAATATTCTCTTAAAAAGTGAACAATAGGAGGTCTTAGTGAGATGCCCCTTTTTGAATTGCTAGATTTCCATCTCTACAAATAATTTTTTATTTCTTGTATTATGTCTGATTTATAAGATATGGTTAGATTATACGATATGGTGTGTCAATGTGTATATGCCTCTAGAAAACTTCTAACTAGGATCATTCAATATATATTTGTTGAGGTTATTTTAATGCAAAACATAAGTCCTTCCAAATTAAGGTTGTCAACCGTGCAAAATATAGAAGAAGAATAATCAGTGGCATTTTCTCGTGGTGTGAACTTCTATAAAGTTGGACTATGAGACACTATATAAGTGGAATTTAGTGAGAGCAATAACCTTGAAATCCACTTTTTGATCTTCTATTTAAATAAATGGATTTGATGATCCTTTTCATATATTTGTAAATTTTGTCATTTTTATTAAAGTAGAACCGTTATCATTTAAAATGAGGGTTGTTATATGGTGCTACAGTATTAAAGCCATTGTTAAATTGGCAGCACCTTGCTAGTTTTTAAGTAATTCACATATGGTGCATACTATTACAGTAGCTTATCTTAAATGCTACAGCTGCATATTTTGTGACCTAGTAGCTACATTAATAACCAAAGCCTAACAAGCTTAGAATAAAAAGATATAATACTAAAAATTTGCTAGAAATGCACAGAAGGTAAACTAGGGTTATATTAATCCAACATTTGTCTCAATCATTTTCAAGAAAAATTATTGCACTATGTTCCATCCATAACCTTTTAACATATCATATAATTACCCACTTTGAAAATCCACCTATATTCTTAAGAATACAATGATTAGCACACCAAAGCTTTGCATAATATAAAAATTTCTCTTTTAAGACATTGGTTTTCAAAATCAATTATTACCTCCAAACTCTTGCAATGACCCAATTTATTACATTTTCACTATGAACAAAAGATGGAGATATCTATCTTTAAGCTTCTCTTGTACTCTTTAAAGTGTTATTTTATTTTTTAATTAATTTATATTAAGCAATTTCCTTATATTTATTTTTTCTTGTATTTTTCTAGTTTATGTATTTATTTATTTATTATCTTTTATCGTTAATCTTTACTATATTCTATATGTACTATATTATGTGTTGCATTACATATTTTTATATTTCTATTTATATGTATTTATTTATATTTTATATTATCATTATTTTGCATTACTTCTAAGTCTATCAGAAATAACTTCTTTACCAGGTAAAGGTAAGATTGTGTATTACTGGACCTTTCCAAATCTTGCATTTTAATGGGACTCTCACTAGGTGTTGTTTTTGCTATTGTGCTGTTATTTTAATTTCTCATGTTTATCTATATTAATTATTATTAATTAAGTGAATTGGTTAGAAAATTATTGAATTTTGTGAACACTCAATTCACCTCATCTTTTGGGTACCATTAAGGACTAACAAGTGGTATTAGAATCAGTCTATTAGGTATTTTTGATGAAATTCTATAGCAAAAATCATAATGACATATTTAGGAGCATCATCATCATCATTCAACCAAGAGGGAAAAAAATAATTATTAGACCACCTTTCTTTGATGATAATGATTATCTTTATTAAAAAACTAGGATGAGAATCATCAAGACCAAAAGTGTAGACTTTTGAGGAAATAACGTAAAATGTTCACTTTATCCCTACTAAAATAGTAGATAACAAAAGGAACCCAAATTAAAGGAAGAATGGGAACTTTGAGATAAAAGATTAGTTTCTTTGAATATTAGTTATACACATCCTATATTGTGCATTAGGAAGAAATAATTTCAATAAGATCCTATGTGCGAACAACTCATGATATTTGGCATACTTTAGAAGTTACACATGAAGGAACTGATCTAGTGAAAGAGAGCAAAGTAAGCATGCCAACATAACAATATGAATTGTTTCAAAACATATCTAGCATGTATACTAGGTTTATTGATGTTATTAATTCTCTCAAAGGTCTTGGAAAGACCTATACTAATCTTAAATTGGTAAGAAAGTTGCTTAATTCATTTCCAAAGATATAGTAAGCTAAAGTGATAACTACATAAAAATCCAAGGATCTAACAACATTACCATTATAAGAACTTATTAGATCCCTCTACCTATACGAAATGAGGCTCTAAGAGATGTAAGAAGAAATGACATTTCTAAAGAAGGTAAGGAAAGTTGCCGCCAGAGAGGAAGCCAAACCGGCCTATTAAGCTGACTCCCCTTATGAGCTCGAAAGCCATATGAACGAAAGCAGGCAAAAAAGAACTTACCATTTAAAGTCTCAAAGGAAGAATCAAGCAAAGAGGAAGAGACATCAACTAGTGAAAGCGAAGAAGAAGACATTGTTTTACTCACTAGAAAATTCAAGAAGTTTTTAAAGAAGAAGTTATCCAAAATAACGAACTTCAAGCAAGGTGAAGTGATTTAAAACATAAATTTCCATACATTACTTGCTTTGAATTAGAAACCTAACCATATAAAGTCACAATGTCCTCAACTTAAAGATAAAGAGAAATATGAAAGAAACTATAAAAAGGAGAAGGAAAAGAAGAAAACACTTAAAGCATCAACTTGGGATGGCGGAAATGAATCCATAAGATAGCATTCGAAAGAAGATACAACTCATATATGCTTTATCTCTATGCAAGATGATGAGGTAACACCTAACAATAACTTATGTGATAGTGATATTGATTTGACTTATGATGAATTAGTTGAAAGTTTAGAAATAATGAGTAAGCAAAAGAAGAAATGGTTTTCTAAACTCAAGAAAGTTCAAAAAGAGTTGGATGCATGCATGAGTGAGAATGAAAAGATTAAAAGTGAATTACATAGCATTAAAGCATTTAAAAATGTGATTATTGATAGGGAGTGAAAAACTTGAAAACATACTAGGAGTTTAAAAGAATTATAATGATAAACATATAATAGGACATACTATGAAAGTGAAGGCAATTCTAAAATCACATTTGTCAAAGAAAAATATTTGGATAGTGAATAATCATTACGTAATGTGAAAAATGAGTATTGAACATCCACCTACAAGCATATGCATGCACATTTCACATCTAATAGGATTAATCCTAAAAGAAAGCATTATGCTTTTATATATGACTCACAACCAAGGCATAGAGTTCAATATTATTAAGGAAAGAATAGGCGTAACTTTTATAATAACTTGCAAACCCACCTACACCCTTTTAGGCCTCAAAGAAGCATAAATCAAACTTTCATTCATAGTAGGCATCACATATATAATCATAGGAAATTTCACTACCATAGGAGAACATTTAAAAATTGTAATGCCTAAAGAAAGTTTTCTCATTATACATACACATATAAAAATGTATATATGTATCATCATCACTCATATAACATGGTATCTCACCTTTGTGGAAAGTATGGACATGTTAATAGATTTTGTTTTCTTAAACAAAGAATGTCAAGAAAACCCTTAAAAGTGTGTGTTGAAAAGAAGTAACCTAACAACCAACGACCAAGCTTATTTGAGTTCCTAAAACACATTGATTACCTTAGTTATAAAGCTATTAGAAAAGAAAGATCAAATGGTATATAGTAGGGATAGTAGTTATTAAGTTAAGTATAACTAAGAATTTTATCATGATGAATCTAACCTTCTTGTCTGTAAGAAAGTCCGAAGATATTATTGTAGGATGTAGAGAATTTAGTCGTTAAAGACTTTTATAAAAAGATGATTGTTGAACCAAGTGAGAGAGATGAGAAGGATGAGGAACCTCTAATGGATTATAAATTTAAGAAGAATCTTCATTCAAATTTCTAGTAAGTAATGTTCAATACGAGGTAATTATTAATTCATAATTTAGAAATATGTGATAACTTGTGTTTATGTATGAATTTAAGTATGAATCCGTAGTGATGATTGTTTGGGTTTAAATTATACATACAGTGTTTAATAATTATTTTAAATTATGAATTTTAGTACCTACACTTAGATTATTATACAAAATGAGGACATTAAGATAGAATAATTGGGTAATAATTTTTAAGTAAGGATAAGATTTTGCTAAATTAGGAGAGAATTAGGTATGTTTGATGGAAAATTTATATGATAAAGAATCCCTTTTATTTCTTGATTGACTTTATATGTTTGAAGTTTTTTTTAAGCATTTTAATAACTCTATATTAATATTACCATTACTCATTAAGTGTTTTGATATTTAAATTTACATTTAAAAGGTGTTTTTTAGCTTTTCAGATTTACTGTTTGACTAATATCTTAGTGTGATTGACTAATATAACCAAAAACTATGTTTTCTACCTTTCCAGTGAGTTTGTTCTTTATTTGGTCACTTATCTGGTCGCCTAGACAACTACACTGATTGATCGATATCCCTCAGTGGCTGACCAATTTTGATGATTTTGAGACTCTTTTCTTTCTTAAGAATTTGCAAAAAGTTTGGTGTCCATCCTTGGTCGATGAATAACCAACATTAATCGACAAATAAATTGTGTTTTAAATCCATATCTTTTTTTTCTCTATGCCTCCACTGCTTATTTTTGTGTATCTTTGAAACATTAACACTAATCGACTAGTCGAGGCATGTAACTAACTAGTCCTCATATTTCTTAATATCTCCTTTACGTCTTTTCTTTTATTCTCATAATTTATATTTTTTCCTCCAAAAGCCAAATAATTCACTCTTTTCTTTGAAAAACATCATCCTTTATTACAAAAAGCCTCATTAGATTACATTAAACTGAAAATTTGTCATTTTTGAATTTTATACATAGGATTTCCAAAATTTTTCTTCTTTAAGAATTATTATTTTTAAATTGAGCCTTTATAGTTAAATTGTAAGATGAGTAAAGTTTGTTTTCCTTTCTATATCAATATATCTTTAATTTTGTTAAATATTGGTATTGTGGGCACTTTTTTCACATATCTATTTTTTTAGATTTTGTGGGTTTTCAAATTTATACATTCTTTTATGAAGTTTATTATTGGATATTGCAATTATAGCTTTTTTTTTACAATTCCAACTTCTAATTTTGTTGAAACCTGCCTTTGATACTTTAATTGAATCTTTCAACTTAGGCACAACAATGAAATTGATAATTTTTAAATTAAACACAACTAAGGATATTAAAATAAACATTTTTTACTTTTTAAATATTCAATAACACTCTCTAGTGAGAAAGTTTGTCAATCTTGATCAAATTCATCTTTTTAACTAAGTTAACTTGACGTATGACACTTTATATTACTCATTTTTGGTTAATAAAGTTCTTTTTGTTTATTCCAAAAAGGTAGAGAAAGTTTAGTAATATTATATTCAAGGGGAGTGATAACATTCAAGGGGAAAGATGAAATTTAATGAGAGTGATTGTTTTGTCATTTTTTGTATTTCTTACACATTATATAATATGCTTAAGTAAATTTATGTTATATTGATGTATGTATATTTCTTTAATTTCATTTATGTCTTTTGTTATTAAATTATGCTATTCATATTGAATTATGCTTTATGCATAAACTAAAGGGAACTAATTACTATTTTGATATTTATTTGTGTGCCTAATCTTATTATTATTGTTCAATAATATCATAAATGTTATATCTTTATAAAAAGGGGGAGATTGTTGAATCAAGGGAGGTTCCAATTGATTTTCGATGAAACAAAACATAAATACTACTATCGTGTTTATTAGATTAATGAAAAGAAATATTAAAAATAAAATCATAAACGTAAGAAGAAAATGTATGAAGTTAAATGAGAGAAGTTGAAGTTTACAATTGAAGAAATGATGATCAAAACAAGAACAAAAGAAGATCAAAGCTAATTAAGGTCATTTAACATTTTTTTCATTGTTTGTAATCTCGCTTTATTAATTTGATGATTGAACGGGTTGTTGAAGTATAACACCCCCTATACGGAACCTGCAACCACCCACATACATGGCAACCAAATTCCTATACAAATAGTCACGACATACATTTCTATTCATTTAGAGGGACTGTCACCGCACATTTTTCTATTCAATACTATACATGTACATATTACAAAATTTCATATTATTTAACATTATTATTTAAAAGTAGTATTACATCTTATATTTACATGATAATCCAAAAAGAAAATATACAATTTCCTTTGCTCTTTTATATGTACAATCATCTTAAAGCAAAACACATTCCAAAGATAATTTTACTCTTAGCTGTTAGCCTTAGTCCCTGCAAATATTCCATATATCTCACTCTTATGACCTGGACATACATGGATTAACACCCGTACTAAGCTTGAAAGCTTAGTGGGTAAAACATTTAGTTTGAATGACCACTCACAACATTAATTCTCGCTAAGCACATACATTCAGAAATATCATAACTCATATACTATAAATTCATATTCATAAACCAAAAATTGATGTTCAACACTCATGTAAAGAATGATGGCATACTTAAGCAAAGTAAATAATGTAAAAGTGATTCAACATATTCTCCATATACCAAAAATGCACATTTATAAGCCAAATATTGATCATTGATACAAATTATCAATACAAATGCAAATGCTCATCAATATCAATTATTTACGTTGTCGTACTATATTTCTTATTTATAACCATTTACTTTACTTTCTATTAAGTCTGCACATTCCCATGGGTGTGGATAATGGGAGCTGTGGATATCTGAAGATATCAAAACTGTGGATACCTGAAAGTATCAAATTGTGGATACCCGAAAGCATCAAACTGTGCATACCCGAAAGCATCAAACTATGGAGACATTATAGTCTCTAAATGAAGATATCATTGGTGTCTAACTGTAGATGTTGCATTGTATCCCTATAGGCATGTCCTGAGATAAAATAGTAGGCACTATAACCGTTACTTTAACCATTTGTCAATTTCATAATTCATCATATGATATTCACTTGAAGTCATATATTTTATATTTGTGTTCATACATTCAAGTCATAACTTATCATCATTATAAGGGTATCAAAATCACACTTGTATAATCATACTATACACATATGAGCAATAAATACGCAAACAAATCATTTATGTACAAGTAAGTTTTCTTTGAATGCATTACGCTCAATCTTAAATTCCAATGTTCAATCACCCAATTCCAGTCCTATTTCATTTATTTCTAGATGTTTGAAAAGTTTCATACACATTAAAAAAGGTTTGGATAAGATTAAATATAGATCAGAAATAGGAACAAACTCAAAATAGTGTAATTCGAGCTAAGCTCACGGTGGTCTAAAAATAGACAAACAATCAATCCAGAAGCAAATCACATGATGGACTCTCATTGGTCCTTAATATGCATATAGAAAAAGTTTGAATTAGGTTTTTAGGTATTCTAGAAATTTATTCCCCTACGTCTCTAGTTTCCATATCACCAACAATTAGACTATTTGAACTTCTCAATCATGATATATAGATTAAATATCACAAGCTACTCCAAAACAGGGGAAAAATTAGGTCACTATATTTTATCTCAATTTCCCATGTCATAAAGCTAGAATTAAGTCAAAGTATCTTTAGAAATTTCTAGTTCTATGTCTTAGTTTTCATATGAAACTTAAATCACCCAATTTAGAGATCTGTACGCTGAATTACAACCCAAATAATATGATTGGTCCAATAAACCCTAGACATAATTTCACTATTCAATATTCACTTATCAATTCTATGTAAGATAACAAGAAAATAACACCAAAGCATCATCCCAGCAACTACTCCACATCTAAATGAAATGTCCAACCTTACTGGATTAGACTTTCATGAATGAAAGGCCTTCGAAAGGAGACTCGGGAAAGAAAGAGTTATGTTATTGATCGACCCTATTATATACAAATACATAAATTAACTAAGTGAAGTCCCAAACCTTAAAATTGGAAAAGTAGTTCTTCTCATGCTTTTCCTTCCCTTCCTCTTTGACTTTCCTTAAATCATCAAATGAAAAATGATAGGATGAAGAAGGTGAAATGGAGAGGAGAAAAATATGAAGTTAGGCCATCAAAGTGTCGTCCATCTCCCCTCTCCATATGCCTTTCCATGAATTTTCAAGTCTTAGGCATATGTTTCAATCCCATTGGACCGTATGTTACAATCCTATTGGATCACATGTTACAATTCTATTAGACCATTTGTTACAATTATATTGGACACATATAAGCTTTAATCTTATTAGTCACACATGCTTTAATCCAATTAGTTCATATTAACTTTAGAAAAATTGCATATTGGTCCTTGTTCTTCCTTTAATTCTCACATTGTCATATGATCTTATCAATTAATTTCATTCCCCTATGTTGTAATTTTATAATGTCATAAATTTCATACAATTAGGTTAATTATATAGAGTTATACCCCTAAAACTACAGGACAAAAATCAGAACTCAAATTCAAACCAAAATTCAAAAATCTTAAAGGTATAATCAAATTTTAGTTCCTTTATTAAACTTTAGAACTATGTCTATAGTTTAATCTCAAATTGGAATTATCTAGTTTGGAGGTCTACAGGCCAAGATATGGCTAAATTGCAAAAATCTACTTAGTGGAACTTATCCATTCAATAAAGCAACACAAAAATACATCCAATTTAACCAACAACATTTCATAAACCAATGGGATACTTCTTATACTAATTCCCCTCACATCATGTTCATAAATTGAAGCAAACATGTCAAAATTACCATACATATTTCATGTTTGAGTATGTATGTCCATGTGGAAGCTAACAAATTTTTCATTTGCCCATGTCTTTTACATTAAGTACCATTATGTCTCTTACTATACTTAGATGTACTTAATTTGTTATGTTGACTTCTTAATACACTTTAGACATGCTATAATACTTCCAGGGTATATGTTAGGGCCTTACACGAAGCCTTCAAAATTAATTTTAATTCACTAAACTCTTATAGGAGTTGTGCAACTAAGTCGAATCTCAAGATAACTAAAACTAGTTTCTTAATTTCAATTGACAAAAACAAGTGGGGTTTATGATAAATTAAATAAATCAACTAAGTATAAAAATGAGAAATTCAATTTTAATTAACTCTGATTCAAGGTAAGGATTTTATCTAACTGTAACTTTGATTATGGGTCTCAAAAGAATAATTTTCACAATTTATGTAGTTAGTCCGAAACTTATTAGGATAACCATAATAAGTCTTAACTTTTCCTATAGTAGTTGGTTTAAACTCAACATTCAAACCAAAATTCACCATAATTGATTAGGAAAGGATATCATTTCACATCAATTAAATGATAACAATAAGCCTAATGAAAAAGATTAAACCCTAAATTAAATAATTGAGATAGCTACACCTATTCAATTTAGCTTTCTAGTTTCTCATAAGTTAATATGCAAATTTATAAATAATTTATCTACTACTTATACCAATCATTCCTAACAATTATGGATCAATGAATTCAAGGATAACTATAAAATAGTCAACATCAAATTAATTTGTCAAATCAATCATTATTAATTACTCATAAAATAAAAGAAATATTAAATAAGAAATACTTTAATTAAAATAAAAATCTAGGTTTAAAACAAACCTCACAAGATTAAAACTAGAGTTTTGATTCCTCTTGAAACAAAAAATAAAAGATTTAAGCCACTCATGGCTTTAATGCTACCACAAAAATGTAAACGATCTAGAAGGGGGGGTTGAATAGATCCTTAAAGCTTTTCGTAAAATTCTACAATAAAATTAGAAGTTAATTCACACAAAAACAATTTAAACAAATTTAAATGTAAAGTGTAGGGCCCCGGGCCCCTACCGCCCAGCACTCCACAGGTATTGTCCTCTTTGGTCTTGAGGGGTGGGAGAGCCCT
>JANVCQ010000232.1:12976154-12990577 GCA_025531925.1 Erythroxylum plowmanianum | reverse complement strand
TATCACTATCTTGTTTATGTTTAATATTATCCTTATACCATATCATGTATAGATTGACATGATGATTTGGATATATTACTTCTGCTGCAAATAGGATTTCTAAAAAGTTTTGAAATCTACCGGTTCTCCAAATATGGCATGCTTTCTTTTTTCGATCCAACATAGACACCTCTTACACTACCTTTTAGTTCCAGCCATCGCTGGCATCATTATGGTTCTCTAACCACAACAGTTGTGACTTCATGCCAAACAAATTCTTCTTAATAATACTTTTGCATAAGAGAAGCCATAGTTAAGTCACATTCACAAAATTTTCAACAAAAATTTTAACACCCTCATCTTCTTAAAGAAACCCTAGCAAACCTTAGTTGCTACAGATGCTTCTGCTACCAGTCTTTAACCATTCCACTACCATCTACTCGTAACACTGCCTTCAGTGTCACTATTGCCTATTCTTTTCTATCAGTCAAGTCACTGACGTAACTGGCTAGATTTATCCTCATACGTCAACAATGTTGGGAGGAGTAAAGAGAGTCATCTACAACCTCCTCCATTAATATCACCTCTAGTTGTTTCATGCTTTTAGCTTCTCAATGTCGCATATAATCATCTCGGAATTATCTGATCACTGACAGTCTTATTAAGGTCTGCTATTTGTATGGTTGCATTTTTTATAAAGTTGTGACAAGACCTTGCATTTGTTCACGTCTTCTTGCCCTCATCAAAGTCACACCAGCACCATCACCAAATAGCCATAATTTTTAGCAAATACACAGATCCACGTTAGGTCTTTGTATATATGGTTTGTGGAAGCAAAACAACCTCTGACAATTTGGTGGAATCAAATCACCCAAAGAGGATATTGCATACAAAATATTATAAAAATTTAGAAAGTTCAAACTACTAAATAGTCTTAACCAAAAATGTAACAGAAACATCATAGCCTCTTTGAATGTCTAAGAGGCTAAGTATTTCAACACAAGAGCATGCAAGACAATCAAAAGATATAAACATAAGGAAAGCAAGAAAAAGTGGAAGTTGCTTCAGGGAGAATCTAAAGTGCAAGGTGAAGAAAGGAAATATAGTTCAAGAAAAAATATGAAGAAACCTTATTAAAGACCCTTCTCCATTCCCCCAGAGGAAGGAGATATCCAACGTCATGAGGTTTTGAGAGAATCTCAACATTAAACTTGGTTTGAGAAGGGATGAAATTGATCAGATGAAGAACAAGCAATGAATGAAGAAACACACAGAACCTTCTCACCTATGAGTGTCAGTTGTGAAACAAAGCTTCTATTGCCACTGGAGATTACAATCCTAATTGGGGAAGACTAAAGGCATCAGACAATAGAGGAGGGGAAGTTTACTTCTTTTATTTAGAACCCTCACTAATCTTGAAACTTCGTCGTCATTTGTTAATGTAGTGGCTTAGATGCATAGCAATTTTTGATAAGCATGATGTTGAGCAGTCGTTGGATGCTTTGGCAAGGGAGTGTAAAAACTCTTAAAGTTGTATTACTATCTTCTGAAATATTTTCAATATATACTCAATTAATTTTTAAAAAATAATTTGAAAATAATACACACTTACCCCTAAGAAGCCACAACATCCAAAACACTAATAACAAACATATAAAAAAGCCATAAGCCTCTTATTCCTATTACAGTGTATTGATTCTCCTTGATGTGATTGTATACCTAGTCCCTTATAGTGGAAAAAATGTCTGATGTTTAAAGATGATAACTTTTAAATTTCACAAACCCATGACTTGTAACTAAACATTTTGGATCTTAATCAAATATGATTTGATTAATTGGTTTTAGGGTTTTGTAAGGTTAACAAGTTATTCATAACTAAGATCTAATATGATTTTAAGACTAAAGGTGTGCAACTTTTACAATGTCAATTCCCAAATTTTGATGAATAACAATGAAAAATTTAATTTAAGTTTGGATTGATTGTCAAAGACCTTAAAATTAATTTTAATTCACTAAACTCTTAAAATAATCAAGGAACTAGGTCGAATCCCAAGAGAACCAAAAACTAGTTTCTCAGTTTCACTTAATAAAACTAAGTAGGAGTTTATGATTACTTAATTAATGAACTAAAATAAACAATGAATCAAAATAAATCAACTAAATATAAAAAATTGAGAAATTCTATTTCACCTACCTTTGATTTAAGAGAAGGATCTCATCAAATTGTATCTTTGATCATTGGTTTACAAAGAATAATTTTTATAATTTAAGAAGTTAGTCTAAAACCTATTAGGATATCCGTAATAAGTCTCATTTTCTCATAAATTAGTTTGTTCAAACATAACATTTAAACCAAAACTTAACATTAAATGATTGACTATGATAGCATTTCATAGCAACTAACTGATAATAATAAGCTTAATGAAAAAGACTAAACCCTATATCAAATAATTGAGATAGCTACAAGTATGTAATTTAGTTTTCTTATTTTTGTAAGCTAAATATACAAATCATTAAAAAAAGCTTATTTGCTACTTATGCTAATAATTCCTAATAATTACAGATCACTAAATTCATGAATAGCTATAGAATAATACATATAAAATTAATTTGATAGATTAATTAATTTTGATTACTCATGAAATAAAAGAATAAGAAATAAGAAATACTACGATAAATAAAAATCTAGGCTTTGAACAGAAAACTGGCAATTAGAGTTTTGAGTCCCTGAAATTAAAATATTTGAATTTAGCCACTCATGGCTATTGTTTCAGGACCAAAAAATAGATGAAAACATGAAAGATGAAGTGAAAATGCAAAGGGAAATGAAACAAATTATCGAGAAAGTGTGTGAAGTTTTTTCTCTTCTTTCCTACCCTAAAAACTAACTTCTTTCAATATTATAGAAATGATCTTTTAAACAAACTCAAATCCCCACATAATAGGGTTAGGAATAAGTCTCCTAATTGAACTAAAATCTTGTAGTACAACTGGCTTTAGGGGTGACCTCATCTTATCTACTACAACAATCTATCATCTTTTTTCCAAATTTTTTAACTTTGATAAATAATGTTCCGATTTGATCAAATCTCCATTTTTCATCTCCTAAAATAAAATAAATATTAGTTTCACCAATTAAGCACCAAAATAATCACACTAGTTTCTTGTAAAGAATTTAGATTTAAAGCTCAATAAATTAAGTATTGAATGACATTGATAAATTCAACTAAGTCTAGCATGGCACGCTTAATTGTCTTATCATCAATGATACAACAAAGTGTAAACATATCTAGATCTTTGAATTTTTTCATAATTTTCTATTTACCATATCTAATACATTCTTACATAAAATTATTCTCTCTTTACTCTTCAGCTTCCTTTTATTTATGTATATTTTTTTAAAGAACTTTTCATGTTTTAAATTTTGTTTGATGGAATTTGGAAATGTTATATTGAGTTCAACTTTTTGAAGGTCTGTAAGATCTCTTTCTCATTTCTCAATGTTATTATACTCACATTTTCCTTAAGATTCACTACTATTTATGAAGGTAATTTTCCTTACACTTTTGTTTCCAATTTACTAACAATAGTTACTAATTAAGTGATATGCTTTCCTAAGTTCTCAAGGCTTACTTTTCTTACAAGTTCCTTGACAATTTCATCCAAATTCATACCTAAATTTGAAAATTAAGATTGAGAATGTGTAGGGGTTTGAAGTTTTCTATTGAAATTGTGAGGTTGGTATCTTTGTTGACCTCTTTGATTTCTATAGTTAAAGTTTGGATGATCACTCAATCCAAGATTATAATGATTAGAATAAGGATCATATTTCCATTGAGGTTGACTAGGAAATCCCTATATTGTGTTAGCTTCTTGAAGGTAGTTTTTGTCGCAATATATGTATGTAGGATGCCTAGGGAATGAGCATATTCCATACAATCATGTTGATTGTAGTTAACCTGTAGTCATTTGATAAACTACAGTATCTAAATATGAAATCTTATCCTCAAGGTTAGTATTACTTACCTCATTCATGCATTTAGCAGCTCCATCCAGCCTTGTCCTGAATTGTTGATGATTTTGGACCATGTTTATAATTGATTATCTTGATACTTATGGTTTTTTGTTTACTAAAGCTCCTCCACTAGTTCCATCAACCATACTTCTATTCATTGGCAATATCGCTTCATAAAATTTGCTTAAGGATATGATGGTGTAGACAACTATCATTTAACTACTTAAACATCTCCTAATATTTATACAATGTTTCTCCAATGAATTGTCTTATCCCACATATCTGCTTTCTTATATTAGTAGCTTATGATCCATAAAGTAGTTTGTCCAAATTTTTTTTCATTTCATTATATATTGCCTCTGTGCTAGAGTCAAGATAATAAAGCCAATCCTTTGCCTTATCTTTTAATGAGAATGGAAAGGCTATGAGATTCATTTATTCTTTATGTCTTCATTCCAAAATAAACAACATGAAATTCTTTCATGTTTTTAAGGGGATCCTCATCTTTAAGACCCAAAAAAATAGGAAGTAAGTGAATCAAACTAGATTTCAATTTGAAATCCACCTCAAAATCTAGACATCTTATACTTAAAGATTATTGATTTAAATTTGGTATTGCTAACTCTTTCAATGATGAAATGTTAGGATTTTCCATCTTTTCTTCAACTTCTTTAGAATAAGAATCTCTATCAACCATTAAATATATCTCAACTTTCACTTTTAGAGAGGAATGATCTTTTCCATGCTTAGTCTTTTTACGTAAATGACACACTATTTTTTTAATTTATATATTATATTGCAAGTCACCTGTCTGAGAAGAACAAGTTATATAAGACAAAAGATTAGTAGTAAACTATAAAATAAGATAAAAAAACTAAAATAGTTACTGATAATGTATCCAAAATTTTGGACAGGTTGTCAAAGCCCCTAAAATTATTTCAAATTCATTAGTATTTTAGTAGTCATGAAACCAAGCCAATCTTAAAAGAACTAAAATTTGGTTTCTTAATTTCAATTGATAAAACTAAGTGGGACTTTATTATTAATTAATTAATTAACTAAAATTAACAAGGAGTCAAAATAAATCAACTAGTTTGAAATTCAAATTTACTTAATTTGGTTGGATTGAAGGATCTCTTTCAATTGTAACTTTGATCACTGGTCTAAAAATAATAATTTTTACAATTCATGATGTTAGTATAAAACCTATTATGATAATTATAATAAGTCTCAAATTTTCCTAAATTAATTGGTTCAAACCCAGCATTCACACCAAAACTTACCATTAGTTGATTGGGTATGAAATCATTCCATATCAATTGAATAGTAGTAATAAGCTTAATAGGTAAGACTAAACCATAAATTAAATAATTTAGAAAGCAATGACTGTTCAATTTAGTTTTCTTATTTCTTATAAGTTAAATATGCAAATTCATAAATAGCCTATTTACTAATTGTAATAATCACTCATAATAATTACAGACCATTAAATACATGAATAGTTATATAATAATCAAAATTGAAATAATTTTTCTATTCAATAATTTTGATTACTCATGAAATAAAAGAATAAGAAATAAGGAATGCTTGAATTAAAAAACATCATAAAGTTACAACTAGATTTTTGAATTCCTTTGAGTTAGAATATTTTGATTTATCGATATATGGTTATTGTTTCAACACCAAAAATATAGATCAAAAGATGAAAGATGAAGAGAAAACACAAAGAAAAAAATCAGGATTATAGAGAAAGGTGTATGACATTTTTTCTCTTCTTTCCTACCCCAAAAACTAATTTCTTTCAATATTCTAAAGATTGTCTTTTAAATAATTCCAAATCCCTAGTTCTGGGAATAAGTCTCCTAATTAAACTAAGACTCTTGTGAATTTGGATTTAGACGTGATCTTGCCTTAGCCACTACAGCAATCTATCAAATATTACTCCAATTTGATCCAATACTTTAACAAATAGTGCTCCACTCTTTTCACTTTTTTTAAAAAATTCATGAATTTGACAAATAGTGTTCTAATTTGATCCAATCTCCAGTTATCATCTCTTGAAACAAAATAAATATTAATTTTACCAATTAAGCACCAAAGTTAATCCAAAATAGAAGCGATGAATCTAATTAACATAATCACATAACATCTTATCAAAGTTACAGAATTAATCATCTTTGACATCACTATTGGAAATTGGGGGTGGGGCTGATATTTGATCCCTCGTACACCAAAATAATAAGGAAAATTTTTTAATTTTTCAAAAGCCAAAATTACTTAAAATTCTATAAAATGATTAATAGGTAAATTATAACAAGCATGAATCATAATTCATACCTTATTCTAAAGCTTTATTCTTTTTCTTATTGTTTCCCTCAAACTATTTTTGAAATCAATTCATCTTAACCACTTTATCTATGTAAGTTTTTTGCCTTTAATGGTATCTACATAAAATGTTAAGAGAACTCTACAACTATTATCGAGAGGGTTAGGCAAGGAGTGCTAGCCACTTTAGAGCCTAAGCCTATTTATAATAAAATTTTGACATTTTATTAATTTAAAATAAAATAAATTATAATTCTAATTAAATTCATCTCAGTATTGACTAGCATGCATATTCACTGCATGAAACACATTATCTTACATAGGGAGGTTACTAAGAAACTTGATCGAATCATTAAGCTTTTCTTTGGTTAGGCAAAATAAGAAAATAGAGGTCAAAATCAAATGGAGTGAAGTAACAATTCCTAAAAGACAAAGGGGATTAGGAATTGTATCAATCCTTTTAATGTAGAATATGTTTACTTGTAAAAGGATATGAAGATTGCAAACATATACTAATATTATATGGATCAAATGTATTCATGAAAATTATCTAAGAGATCAAAGCTTTTGGTAGCTGCAAACTACTGGGGACACTTTATAACATTTCATACATATGTTAAACTTGAGAAACACTATCTGCCCTTAGCTAAAATACAGATTTAGGAATGGAGAAAGCATTTGACTATGGTATGAAAATTAGATAGAATACAATCCACTAATTTAAAGAATGAGATCTCTTATCTCAATAATATAATTCCACTTAATGCTACAACCTCTTTCCTCATTCAGAATGGCTTGTGGAAAAGAAACTTCAAAGGTTTCACCTCCTTAATTAAGCACTTTTTTCAAATCACTTAATGTTATAGGGATGAAAGTATCATCTAGTTAGAAAACTGAGTGTTTGCCAAGAAATCTTGTAGCTAGATCTTCAACCTCACATGGAGAATATCCCCTGGTCTGATTTTTTAAAGAAAGACTCTTGTAAACCTAATAATAGGTAGTTTGGTGCTTATGATCCAATATGTGTGTTATGTAAAGAAGTTGAAGAAGATAAAGACCATTTATTCTTTCAGTGCAAGTATTCTAGATCAATTTAGAGTAGAATTAAACATCTGTTGGCAAAATATTTCCAAACTTGTGTTTAGCATGAAAAACTGTCCTAGATCACTAGAATTGCCAAAGTTTTAAAGCATAATGGAGGAATCTTCAAGGTAACATTCACTACAACAATTTATTCCCTGTGGAAAGAAAGAAAAAAGTAGAAATCATCTAGCAAAGCACATTAGTAACTAGATCAGGGTTGCAACAATAGTGAGAAATGCTTCTAACAACCTATCAACTAAACTAAAAAACATATGGCATTTGTAATTTTGTAAAAATGATACGATCTTGTCTCTTTTGCTAGATTAGTTAAATGATATAAGACCTTGTTGTATCATAAAAATGTAGTAAAGTTGGAATAACTTTGCTATGATTAATGGAATTTATTCATTTTTCAAAAAAGATCCAAGATCTCATATTGACCCTTATTTATTAAATATCTTATATTTAATCATCATGTTTCTCAAACTTTATGATTACATCTAACTTAATTAAAACACTTTTCTCTCTCAAACATGTTCTCTTTTTATGACACATTATATTCCCAAATATGTTAGTAATGGACATAAATTATAACTTTGATCATATTTAGGATTAGATAAATTAAACTCCTCCAATTTGTCTTTAATTTTCTAATTAAATAATTTATAACCATAGATCAAGATTGATTTCTAGCGATGCATCATCATGACCACCTAAATATATAGGTATATTCGAATGGTTTTAACTAACCTTTTTATGTATGATTTTTCTTATAATTCAATCATTTCACTATATAATATTTCGATTAGATATAGAGCATGGAAATAATGTCTACACTATTTGATTCTAATCATATTAGTTCACCAGGACTGGTAATTAATTAAATTAAATGCATTTAAAAATTATTTACAAAGTGTCATCCTACCTTGGCCATGTATTTTCTGAAATAATACTAATTAAGAACAAGGGAACATACTCCCTGATTGTTTAAGGGTTATGAATCCTATATTAATCACACAACTACTAATTTTTGCTACATCTAATAACTACTAATTGAGCTACCTTTGGCAAGAATAGGTCATAAGTTGCATCAAAACATAACAATCCCTGTATGAGATAACTCTAGAGATCTCAAGTCAAAGGATCACTTATACAATTATCACAATGAGAATTTCTATAGAAAGATATGTAATGTTCAAATGGAATTCTCATATAGAGTCAGTGCAGTGAACTTGTTCTCTAACAAGCACTTATACATTTGTTTAAGTATCTCGATATCTTAGCATATAAGATCGACTACTTCATTCATAAGGATAAACATAATGTGTTTTAGTCTTTTTATGTTTTATTAATGTCAATTCTTAATAGAACAATTACTAGGAAAAATATAGGGATAATACATAAATGGAATATAAATCTCATAATTATAACATCATCTTAATTTCATTTGCAATTTATATTTATTCCATGGACTTTATCATTTACATAGAAATTTGTATATTATAAGGAATGCATTTAAATAATTAATTCACTAAATTACAACCAACCAATTGGTTGTAGAGCATAAACCTATAAGTAAGAATCATTAAACAATTTATATTAGGAAAAACTCTTAAGTACAAAGCAGTAAGTGAGACATTTTTATCAAACAATCTTACTCTAAGCTCTGAAATAATGGTGTGACTCATCAGGAGTTAGGCATATTATACAAATTGAAGCATAGAAAATCATTAATGGTTGAAATCATTTTTAGTTTGTTATCATTTATTGCTTTTAATCTATCTTCAGTAGCCCTATTGTCGATCATTTCTTCAGTCAATCAATAGTCTACCAGAGTTGCAGTAAAAATTACCTAGCATCAAAAACCACTTCTAGAAAATGACAACACTCACTTTATCCTTGTGCATACATGAATTTCTATTTAAAGCTCCATTTCTCCAAAAATTATTCTTTTTTCACTATAGTGCCAAAATAATTCATATATTCTAGGCTAAATGACATCTCCATAAAGTGCATCCAACAATGGGACTCTAAACATGCAAATTCATGAGCTATTATATCTCATATTTTTCTAGTTGAAGTTGATAGTCTATAGTTATTAGTATAAACCAAAACAAGATCTTTTACTTTTTATTAAAATAAGCAATCCATATATTTCTTAGCATTTAGCCATTTTATAACTCCATAGAGAATTGACAAGTATAAAGTTCTATCATTTACTTTTTCACCTTTTTTTTAATCATAAGCATTTCCACACTTCTCACATAGACAATAACTAAAGCATCCAATGTTTTCCTTTTGATAAATGTAGATAAATTTGTCTATCGAGTAGCCACGTTGATCTTGTACAAAATCGGAAGTGCTCATTATATATGACTCATTAAGTTCCCAATATGTTATTGATGATTATAAAATATAATTATAATTAGAATAAATACAACAAATATAATTTATCTTTAATTTTTCAATTAAGTACTTTATAGTCATAAATAAAGATTAATGTCTAGCAACATATCATGACCACTAAAATATTAGTAACATCAAAGTGGTTCAACTTAACCTATCATACATAATTATAACATATCATTTTATCATCCAAAGAGTATGGAATCAATGCCTACAAAATTGGAAGTGCTCTTTATATATGACTCATTAAGTTCCCAATATGTTATTAATGATTATAAAATATAATTATAATTCATAATTGTAGTTAGATTAAATACAACTAATTTTAATTTATCTTTAATTTTTCAATTAATTACTTTATAATCATAGATAAAGATTAATGTCTAGCAACATATCATGACCACTAAAATATTGGCAACATCAAAGTGGTTTGACTTAACCTATCATACATAATTATAACATATCATTTTATCATCCAATGTTCCAATTAGATATAGAGTATGGAATTGATGCCTACTCAATTTTGATTCAAACATATCCATCCTTGCTAATTAACAACTTATTTATAGTATATATTTTAGAATATTCTTTTCAAATATTAGTTCATTCTAACTAAGGAATTTCTTAAATCACTACTAATTAAGAACAAGGAAATATTCCCCATAATTACTTTAGGTTGGTGATTCTTGTATTAACTAACCCAATAATCTTTATATAGTTTATGTTATATCTAAATATTATTTACTAATCTGTTTTGATTAAAATTGGTCATAAGTAGTTTTAAAATATATTAATTCTTATGACATACCTTAGGAATCAAGTCTAACACTCAATTATATAACTATCATAATAAGAAAATTTATAATCATACAAAAAAGATCCATTTAGGATCCTTATAATTAAGTGAATTCAATGATGTTTTCTAATAAGCAGGCATATATTTGTTTAATTATCTATATACTTTAGTTTATAAGACTGTTTCTTTACAAGGAAGAAACATATACAAAAGTCAATCTATGTTATTAATGTCCAATTTAATATAGCAATGACTAAGAATAATTTAACTATAATATACAAGTATACTATAAATAGCATAATTATGCTCTTATCATAATTTCATTTATAAAAATATATTTATCCCATGTACTTTATCTTATACTTTGGTTAATTAAACAAATATGTATAAGATAAAAATGTCTTTAATTAATTATGTCATAAAATGTAAAACTGACGGATTAGTTGTAGATTATAAACCAATAAAGGTCAATGCATATATATAACAACAATCTCATATAATCATATGTCAAAAACACTATTATAGAATTTAACATTAATACTTAATAAAATTGAGAAAAATTTAAAACACTAATCAATTTTTGCAAACACTTAAAAAGAGTAACAAAAATTTAGATCAACAAGTCTGTGAGAATTTTATATAAGTGCCAAAGATGATAGCAAGTTGAATTGCCTCAAGATGATGGGAATAAAACATTTTCTTAAGCTATACAAGCTTCAGAATAATGGACCCATGAAGAGAGGTTTGAATAGATTACTAATAGTTGAACTAAAACATCGAAAGAAATTGTAGATTCATTTTATAATGTTGGAAGATTATTAACAAAAAGCATAGCAAAGAAGGAGAAAAAAGCTCTTAATGACCTAAAGGTAGATCTTTATACAAGGAATGAATCTTTGTTACTTTAAGAGACTAAATTTAAGCCTATGATGTTGATTCAAGCGAAGGAGTAAGCTTTTGATAATGGTTATATAAAATAATCAAAACCAAAATAAAAAATAAACTAAAGTCAATCTTTCACTAGGTTTACATAGTGTAGGAATAAATGCAAACTGGGACCAAATGTAAACTTGTAACTAGTGCTAGAGTAATCATTGTACTTATGCGTATTGTTCTAAAACAAAATTTTCATAGGCTTTAGAAGCTGGATTGGTATTGGAATTATGTTTTTGTTAGTTTCTAAATTTTAAACTTTTGTTTAGATGGGGATTGACTAACCTTTGAAAGTTATTTGCTTCTATTTCTTTTTAAGATTTTAACCTAAACAATTCCTTATCTAACCTAAACATTTCTTGCAATGACTTGTTTATTTTATTTACTTATTTTATTTATTTCTTCTTTGTGTATTTATTCATTTATTTTATCTTTTTTTTACTTTTTTACCTTGTTATTATTTATTTTTATATTCTTATTTTTACTTATTTTTAATCAATATCCTTTATGTTTATGTTTATGTTTATTTTTATTACTTTTATTGTTTTTAATATTTATATTTTATTCTTCTTTATTTTAGTTTTATTTATCTTTTATTTTTAGCTTGTTATATCTTTAATGTATTATTTATTTTATTATTTTCTTATATTTTTATTTGAACATATTTGTTTATATTTAGTTTTACTTTCATTATTATTTATTATTATCCTTTATGTTTATGTTTATGTTTATTTTTAATTTTATATATTATTATTCTTTATTCTTTATTCTTTATTCTTTATTTTTATTGTATATATTTTTATCTTTTAATTTTATATTTGATTTTTCTTATAAATACTTCTGAAAAACTATTTTTGTCTTTTCTCTATTTCTTTTGTCTTTGTCTTATAGGTCTATCGAAAATAACATCTCTATTAGTTAAGGGTAAGATTGCATACTTCTAGATCTCCCCTACGTGAGTCAGCGAGACTTCTACTGGGTTGTTGTTGTTTTTGTTGTTGTTGAAGCTTTCTTGTTGATGTAATAGAGAGTTTATGATTCTAACCAATTAAAAAATCTTAGATAAAATTTCCTTAAATTTTTAGAGCAACTCTTACTTTAAGTTCTTTAAAAAAATTAAGATCTTATTTAGATTTCTAGTGGTGATTAAATCCTAAGATCTTATCACTCTTAATCTTACAAATTTTGGGTCATTTTTATCCAAATTCAACTCTAAAACCTGCTTAAATGAGATACTAGAGTAAGGTCCTTGGCATGTTTATCAAGAAATGGAAACCAAGTATAGACCATGATAGAGCAGACAATGATAACATTCCCATATGGGTAAATTTTCATAATGCTCCCCTGAAAATTTGGATAATTGAGGGAATTAGCTTCCTAGCTAGTTCCAGAGGTAAACCATACACTGTGATAGAGGAACAATGATAACATTCCCATATGGGTAAATTTTCATATTGTTCCCCTTGAACTTTGGAAAATTAAGGGAATTAGCTTCCTAGCTAGTTCCATAAGTAAACTAATATGTATCGGCTCACAAACTATAAGTAAGGAGGGGATGTACTTTGCTAAAATTTGTATTGAAATTAAGAAAGATGTAGAACTTCCTAATAGCATTCTTATTTTGAAACTAGGAGAGATAGGGGAATTAGTAACAAGGGAATGCCAATCGCTTACCCTTGGAAGCCTAACAACTTCAATAAAAATGGATAGCTATATGAAGAACTTTCAAAACTAGAGGATATGAAGAACTCATGGGTCCTATCCCTTAGGATGATATGAACTCATAGTTCCTACCCCTTATGATGATATTAATACCAATAAGGAATAAAATGTGCTGAATTTATGACTGAAACATAAGAGTTGATAAGGGATCTTCATGTACAAGAAAATCCACTGGAAGGAAACGAAAAAATATCCACCCCCTTAAAAACCATGACAATTCTAATTTGGAATGTTAAAGGGTTCTATAACCCTCTCAAAAGGCAATATGTTAAAAAGGTTATTATAGGAAAGAAGCCTTCGTTTTAAGACTTCTTGAAACTAAAATAAAAAAGCTAATGTTCATGATTGCCTTAAGTTTTTAGATTTTGAATGAAAAATCATCTCCATCCATGATTAACACTATAATGGAAGGATCATTTGTGTTTCCAAATCTAAAAAACCATAGTCCAAAACCCCAAACATTCCCTTCTATTGGTTTATAGATTTTATTTTGGGTGAATAGTATTTTTGGAAGAATAGTGAACCTGGATAAATAGTATTTCCACTTGAATAAAGATTTTGAGGAGTCAACCCTGAAAAACAAATTAAAAATATCTGGAATAGGTATTTGAGTCAAATGACATTGAAACAGATCGAAAACAAATCCAGTCAGATGAATTTCAAGAATTTCATAAGATTAGGACAAAATTGTAAGTGTATCTTCAAAATGATTATCTGAAAGAAAAATACGTGAAAAGTATGTTTATGAATAAGTTTATTGGTGTTGCTACTTGAATTTGAAAGCTAATATTCATGAGATTTATATATATGCTTTGAGATGGCATTGAATTGAAATTGCATATGTACTGAATTGACATGACAATGGAATTAAAACATGAACTAAATTGTTATAGAAATGTGATGCACCTGTTTATTAATTGTTGTTTAGCCTATGGTACACCGTCAGGTCTCTTTATACATATGATTATACCGATCAGACTATGTCCTAACATGCATGGTGGTGTCTGGGGGCCGTCTGTCACTAACAGTGGGTGGTGTCGTGTTTATCAGTATATATTGTAAGTCGCCCTCTATATGTATAGAGTATATATTGTTAAATCAAAACAGACTTTACGTATTAAATAATTTTGATGACAAACAAAGAGAAATATTAAAATGAAAAGT
>JANVCQ010000232.1:12963717-12976054 GCA_025531925.1 Erythroxylum plowmanianum | reverse complement strand
CTTAACCAATTCTATACATTTTATTATTATCAAAACACAAGTGGGATTTAATTTGTCAACCACCATTGGTCCAACAAAAAATAGAAGAAAGAAGAAGAGGAAACAAGAGAAAGACAAAGGGGAATTATAGAGAGAGTGTATGTAACATTCTCCTCTTCTTTTCCTACCCAAAAGCTAACTTCTTTCAATATTCTAGATATTATCTTTTAAACAAATCAAAATCCTTACATAATAAAGGCTGGGAATAAATCTCCTAATTGAATTGAAACACTTGAAATGAATTTGGCTTTCAGGTGTGATCTTGCCTTATCTACTACAACAATCTATCATCTTTTTTTTCCAAAATTTATGACTTTGACAAGTAATACTCCAATTTGATTCGATCTCCACTTGTTATCTCCTAAAGCATAATTAATATTAATTTTATGAATTAAGCACCAAAATCATTTCAAAACAAAAGAGATAAGTCTAATTAACATTATCAAATAATATCTTATCAATGATCCAAAAAGCTCACCATGCATAAACATTTCCTTTAACTTCATTACATGAGTTTTTTTTCCATCAAGAGGCATTAAAACTTTTGATTTTTATATAAAAGCTTCTTAATCTTTAAAACAGGTTTTATTGAACATTTTGGGAAGTGTTTAATTTATATTTTCATTAATCAAATTGAGTTTTATCATGTTTTTTATATAATCGATCAACCTATATGGGTTAGTGATCGTTATTATTGTTAAATTTGATATATCATTAGTTTGCAACAATATCGGTTGATGTATTGATCAACTAATATGCCATATTGGTCCGTGTTTTAACTAGTGAATTTGGATCTTTTAATGCATACCAGTCAAGTAGTATGCTATACTAATTGAATAGTGTGTCGTATATAGCTATTGTAATTGTTAGTTTTTGGTTTCAACATTTATTCTGGCTCTCAAAATACTATAAATATGTATTTTCTAGTTGGTTTTAGCATTAAGAAAGTTTTGGGTATTTCAAAAAAAAATTCAATCTTTTAAGTATTATTGTGTTACATTTATATGAGCGAGACATTTTAAGTTATCAAGTTAATAAGTGAGATATTTTTGAGTTATAATCTTTTGTTAGCATGTTGGATATTGTACTAGTGAGTGTTTGAAGTGGGATTAGGATTCCTCTTTATTTTAGAAGAAGATTGTAAGAAGGACTCATCTTTATTGAGAAAGAATGTATAAAGGCTATTATTCATTTTAAAAGAAGAATTATAGTGGAATTTCAAGAAGAATCTTAGGAGTGAATATAAGTAAGGATTGTTTGTTGAACTACTATAAATAGATTTACGTTCTCTCCTTCGTATCCTCTTTAAATTATTGTTCAATTGTTTGATTAATTTATATTAAGCCATTTTCTCATATTTATTTATATTTATTGATGTTGACCGAGTATATTAGCTAAAAAAATTGTTGAATTTTGTAAAAACTGAGTTCACCCTTCCTCCTTTTGAATGCCTTTAAGGAATAACATCATCTTTTTTTTTTAAATAAAAGAAAACAATTCACACCGTCAATAGCAGAAGTTTACAAAACTTAACACAAATATAGAAAAACAAGTAATACTTGTTTCTTGGACCTTGAAACAGCAATTGGAGAACGATAAATCCCACCATTCAATCATAGACATATCAACCTATGAGGGAACAGTAGGCCAATTGCAAAAACAAAACGCATTAAAACCTAAATCAAAGGCACAAGCCGAAAGAGGCGTAGAATTTGAGACAAGTAGGAATGGCAATGGGTAGGATTCGGTTCGGGTATTACTCTATCCATATATATATCTATTTTTTATGACTCAACTCATATCCAAATCCATATCTATCAGTTTTTACGATTTACTACATATATTTAAATCTATTGGATTGTTCGAATTTTTGGATATCCATCAGGTTATATATAACATACAAAATATAACTTCTAAATATAAAATATAAAGAGCAAATTTATGCGAATATTTTAAATCAAAATTACTTTAATAATAATAAGTCAAGATTTTGATTTGTATGTCTTAAAAAATCATAAAATTGGAATAATAAAAATCATAATGTCTAGTGCAAAGACAACATATATTTTTCATAATCAAGAGCTGAAATAAAGACTGAAATATCCAAAGCTTCAAATTATCTTTGTGTGAACTCCACAAAATTCAAAACTCCATCTCCATATCATTTGCATTGTTATCATCATATAAACAAATAAAATATGATGAAAAAGGTGAGGACTGAGGAGTAAAGTGGAGATTTTAAAGCTGTTTTTTTCAAAAAATATTAATATTTTATTATATTTAACTATAAATATTCAAGAAAAAATAGAAAAATAGAGTTAATAAAAAACGGGTAGAATATAGATATCCATCAGTTCGGGTTGTTACTAGACCCATATCCAAATCCATATCCATATCCACATTCATTTAAAATCTATTTTTTTGAGTTGGATACTATGAATATTGATCAGGTTGAAAATTCAGTTCCATTCCTAAAGACAACAGACAATCGACTCTTTCCTCACATGACGCGACTAGGGGTAGTTAAACGCATTATTGTACAAGCAACCAAAAGGCACACGATTCGTACTTCACCCATCGTAGCGCTGCCTAATCACTCTTGCCGCTACTGAATCGCGTAACGGCAAATGAAGCAAATGACGAGCATGATGATGGTTAGTTTGGTGAATTTGAAACAAAATGAGAGGGATTTTAGAGATACAAGAAAATGGATTGTTTCTCATTTTGACACTAAATAGAATAAGATTTTGACGGACTATTGATTGAAGATGATTTTTTTTTCGTAACAGTGGTCATCGCAGCTTTTGTGAGTTTGTTCGACAAAGTTATTTTGATTCATTGGAATCTTTTTAGGTTTCATACTATTCTTGCTATGGACCACCTGCTTTTCTCACGTAACAATTGGTATTAGAGCATCAATTCGAACCATCTGTTTCTTACCGACCACACCTTTGATTCATTATTTTGTCTCAGAAACTTTTCTCGTCAGTGTTGTCTACCAACTCTTTGATAATAAACTTGAATCAGATGGCATACAAATAACTGCTATGCAATACAATTTGGAGCCAAAAGAGAAATGACTATGGTAGAACTCAAGGTCATGTTCCCCAAATATATGCAAAAATATAACTCTATTTTGCAGAGTGAAGATATTCATGGTACCAGTGGAATTGCTAAAAGGGATGAGGAGGTTATTGATGAGTTTGTATACTGAAAAATCAACTGTGGGTGATTCTTATGAGCACAAGAATTCAGATTGAGACCACTTATCAAACAAGAAAGAGTACATTCACAGATAATTCATCAATATGTAAAAGTACATGCTAATATCAACTCATTAGTAATTACTGGGAGTTCGTTGAATAGTTCGTTTTCGGCTATGAATTCTCCTTCTTGAAGCATCCTATAGTTCGTTTTCGGCTATTAATTCTCCTTCTTTAAGCATCCTCTGTAAGTGAAAAAGATGAACACTGGAAGTGGGTTTAATCTTATTCGGCAAAATAGCTATCCCTACGTTGGCGTTGAAAACGGTCTTGCCAAAATGGGAGATGAAAGCTTGAGTACATGTAATTTTAATGTCAACAATAACAAGATTCATTACATTTTTGAATTCTCCAGAATCGTGGGATGATAATTCACGGAGGCAACTGAAGCAATGAAAAATAATAATGGAAGCCTCTTCTGAGTTCCAACACTTCAGACATTTAGGGCGGATATTTTAGAAATCATACAAATGGTTTGACTCACCATTTGGGCTTACACATTCAGACTATTGCTTCTTCTACGTTCTCTTCTCTTTGTGTTGGTTTAGCAATCTCTACGTCTAATAACTGAAAAATGTTTATCGAGCAGTTTAAGGTTGAGTCCCCTAATGTGAAGTACTCGGAGGCCAAGATTCACTCTGTGTACAACTACAAGAACACCAAGGCTGTTCATGAGAACATAAATGGTACCTAGAAGTGGGTGGTCAAGCCGAAAACTGTTAAATATGAATTCAGGACCGATACCCATGTCCCTGAATTAGAAAACAGATACTGTGTTCTAATTAATTAATTCTTACTTAAATTTTAACCTCTTATTTATATAAACTTTAAATAAATTTATTGATAAAATTAAATATTACAAAATTAGAACGCTACAACGGACAGGCACTCCAACCCTAGGGGTTATACTCGAGGGTTGGGGAGGCAACAGTGGGTCAACACGTATTGGTGGTGTTGTACGCTTACGCTGCGTATGGTTGTTGTCTCTCGTATGCAGAGACAGAACAGAACAAAAATTTGGAGACGAAACAGAACAAAAATTAGAGACAGTGAAATGTTTGGTTGTGATGGACAAAACAGATAAAACTGTCTCCGTCTCGAGGATAGAAATATGTTTGGTTGCAGTTGACAAAACATAAAAGTAGTGCCAATGAATAAATTACCCCTGCAGTATAATATGATTGGAAATATGTAATTCATTGATTATTTTAAAACAAATGATTTGTATTAGTAAAATAGTTAACAAATAATAATAATAAATAAATAAAAATTAATATCGAATAATAATAATAATAACAATAACAATAATAATAATAATAAGATAATTAATTTCGTATAATAAAATTAATAATAAAATGAAAACAAAAAAATAATAATAACTAAAAAAATTTGTAATAACTAATAATAATAATAATATTATTATTATTATTATTATTAAATACAAAATTTATAATAATAATAATAACAATAATAATAATAATAATAATAATAATAATAGCAGTAGTAGCACTAGTAGCAGTAGTAGTAGCAGTAGCAGTAGTAGCAGCAGTAACAATAGCAGTAGCAGTAGTAGTAGTAGCAGCAGCAGTAGAAGTAGCAGTAGCAGTAGCAGTAGCAGTAGTAGTAGCAGTAAGAGAAGAAGGAGGAGGTGGTGGTGGTGGTGGTCGTCGTCGTCGTCGTAGTAGTAGTAGTAGTAGTAGGAGTAGGAGTAGGAGTAGTAGTAGTAGTAGTAGTAGTAATAGTAGTAAGCAGTAACAGTAGGAGCAGCAGTAGGAGTAGCAATAGCAGTAAGAATAGGAGTAATAGTAGTAGTAGTAGTAACAGCAGTAGGAGTAGCAGCAGTAGGAGTAGTAACAGTAAAAGTAGCAGCAGTAGTAGTAGTAGAAGCAGTAGTAGTAAGAAGGAGGAGGAGGAGGAGGAGGAGCAATAGTAGTAGTAGTAGTAAGAGTAGCAGTAGTAGTAAGAGTAGCAGTAGTAGTAGTAATAGGAGTAGAAGTAGGAGTAAGAGTAGGAGTATTAGGAGGAGGAGGAGGAGGAGGAGAAGGAGGAGGAGGAGGAGGAGAAGTAGCAGCAGTAGGAGTAGCAGCAGTAGTGGTAGTCGTAGTCATAGTGGTAGTAGTAGTGATAGTAATAGTAGGAATAGCAACAATAAGAGTAGCAGCAGTAGTAATAGTCATAATCGTAGTAGTAGTAGTAGTCGTAGTGGTGATAGTAGTAATAATAGTAGTAGTAATAGTAGTAGTAGTGGTAGTAGTAGTAGTAGTAGTGGTAATAGTGATGGTGGTGGTGATGGTAGTAGTAGTAGTCATAGTAGTAGTAGTAGTAATAGTTGTAATCGTAGTCGTAGTCATAGTTGTAGTCGTAGTAGTAATAATAGTAGTAATAATAGTAGTAGTAGTAGTCGTAGTAGTAGTCGTAGTAGTAGTAGTAGTAGTAATAGTGGTAGTGGTAATAGTAGTAGTAGTAGTAGTAGTCGTCGTAGTAGTAGTAATGGTGGTGGTAGTAGTAATTGTTGTTGGTGTTGTTATTGTTGTTGTCATAGTAGTGGTAATAGTAGTAGTAGTAGTAGTAGAAGAAGAAGAAATTGTCTTTTAGTTTTGAAATGAATAAAAATTTTTATTTTTGTCACGGAACAAAACAAAAATTACTTAAAACAGCTACTAAATATGCAAAAAGGACAAAAAGAAATTTATTTTATTATCTGTCCCCGCTAGAAGGAATAACAACTATGCACTACGTTATAGCGAACAGAGACGGAATTTCTTGGAAACAAACTACAGAGGAAAAGGTTCAACAGGCTAATTACTAGGCTAGCTGACTCAGGCTTTAACGATGTGTTGGGTCTTTTAATGGAGAGGACATGTATGATCCATTCAAAAGCCCACTTCCCACGGCGAACCCAAATGATGATGTTTTCGGGGAATGGGACATAAGTTTCATGAACTTAGCAGCTGCCACGGCTAGGTCTAACGTTTTGGACATTGATTTGCAAAAGCAACTTAGACTTTACATGGAATCTATGGTCCTGCTTCCTGGAATTTATGACCCTGATCTCATTGCTGTTAATCAAGATTCACATACCAACAATGTGATCAAGGGCACCAAGAAAGAACAAGTTCAGCAAATTATCAAAGATATCAAGGAGTATGAAGAGAAAAACAAGGTGTAAACTCGAAAAGGTTGTTCTGTGGACAGCAAACACAGAACGGTACAGTAATGTTGTTGTGGGGCTATGACACTATAGACAGCCTCTTGGCTTTTTCGGAGAAGAATGAAGCTGAGAATTCTCCATCAACTTTGTATGCATTGGCGTGTGTTTTTGAAGATGTTCTTTTCATCAATGGCAGCCAGGGCCGATTCTGACGTTTTATAAGTTCTGGGCAAATAAAAAAAATTCCTATTTTATCTTTTTTTTTCTTTATGATAATCAAAAGTGGACTCTTATAAAAAAACAAAAGAGGTAAAATAGAGACCCTTATGTTATTCTTTATAAAGATCCAGACTTTTATAAAGAACAAAATGAAATAAAAATGAGGCTCTTTTTGTTGCCTATTTTATTCTTCATAAAGTTTAGTCCTGAGTAGGTGCCTTGTCTGCCCTTAACCATGACCGGCACTGATGACAGCCCACAGAAAACCTTCCTTCTAGGGTTTATTGATGAGGCTATTAAGAGGAACAGTTTGATTAGGGGTGACGACTTAAAAGAGTGGTCAGACCAAGATCTGCGTTGGTTGATTTTGTTGTTGATGCTGGTGTTACGCCATCATCAATAGTTAGTTACAATCATTTGGGAAACAACAACGACATGAAACTCTCGGTACCTCATCATGTGGCTGCCATTTTGAGTTACCTCACTAAGGCTCCTCTCCTCTTGTTCCTTCAGCTGAGAATCATCATTGCTTTATCCAGTTGTTAGGTCGAAAGACATCACTTATTGCTCTAGAATACACACTCCAACCTCGTCCGGATGTGGTGGTTCTTGGTGAGAAAGCAATTGCATCAAACCTTACCCTAATTGATCCCACATCACAAATTTATGATTCAGTCAAAGTTAGACGAGATCATTCTAGTTTTTTATCCTAAAGGAACAGCTCTTTCAAATTTTCTTATTCAATTCGATTGGCAGGGTGCTATTGGAAAGAAAAGGATACCGTTGATAAGGTCATAATCCAGCTATCTATGTTCGGGTTTAGAGACACATGGTATAGTTGAGCATTCTGTGCATTGACTTATAATTTTTGATCGATCGACAACAAGAACAATACGTTAAACCTTGCGGACAAGGTTTTTTGAAGGAGAAAACATTGTTACACTGAGAACTACTTTAGTATATGAACTTACAATAGCTTGAGTCCAACTAGAAAAAAACTACTAGCTTTATATGTACTGCGGAACCAAATTCCAGAAATCAACGGAACAGATGGATGGAACACGATGCAATGACTGTTCCTAAAAAAGACTTATACGCATGTTAGATCAATGTGGCCCCAACTTACACCCTGTGCGTCTCTAGCAAACTTTTATTTCTATATCTCTCTATTCTACGCCTGTCATTCTCTGGTGACTAATGTAGCTACTAAGTCACAAAATATGCAACAGTAGCATTTAAGACGGCCTAACATGGGAGTATGCACCATATATGATGTGCCCAAGAACTAATAAGGTGTAGCGAAATAAACAATGGCTTCAATACTATGGAACCAGATGACAACCCTCATTTCAAATCATGATGATTTTCCTTCAACAAAGGATTAAACTTACTGACCAAATCAAATACACGAAAAGAATCATCAAAGCCAGTAATTTAAACAGAAGACCAGAAGTAGGAGCCAAGGTTGCCACTTAGGGATGTCAATTTTGCCCCGGCCAAGCTTAATTTTGGCTAGAGTTGACCGGACCACAGGCCGAAAGGGATTGGCTCAACTATTACTTCAAAAACGACATTGTTTTTTTTTTAAAACACATAAAGTGGGCCATGTTGGCCCAGCCCGCAGATCGTGGTCAGGCTGAGTCACGGGCCAACCTATCCTTGCCCGTCAGGCCACAAGCTACCTAGCTCGTGGTCAGGCCAGGCCCGGACATTCCTATTGCCACTCACATAATTCCACCCATGGAGTGTCTCATAGTCCAACGTTACAGATGCTGACATCACAAGAAAATGGCACCAGTTATTCTTCTTCCACATTTTGCACTACTGGCAATCATAGTTTAGTGAGGACTTCTGTTTCCCATTAAAACATGCTCAACACATGTATAATGGATGATTCTCGATATAAGTTTTCTAGAGGCACATACACGATGGCAAACCATATCATATAAATCTAACCATATCCTACAACACGGACATAATACAAGAAATAAAACATTGCCAGCAGAGATGCCAATTCTAGCAATTCAAAAATGGGCTCACTATGGCCTCCAATGATGGAATCAGAAAAGGCAGTTTGGTATCCACGATCATATCATTGAATTAGATAAAAATCCACTAGTAGATCACATTCTGACGACAACATTGTCAATTCCTCTAGATGAAAATTCAAAAACACGTAATTGAAGATGATGTCAATTGAGAACCAAGATACTATAGAAAGCTTTCTCATCAGTCGAAACTTTAACTTGCAAATAATTCTCCAACAAATCTGATAGCAAATTATCAAAATAATCCTACACAAAAAATTTAAATTGCAAACAAGATTCACCATCTGTAGACATCAAAGTAACTAGCTGAAAACAACAATATTCCTTCAAGTCCTAGCAACGCCAACACCAGCAGGACGGGGTGGTTGACCAGGCTGACCAGGCTTTGCAGCATCATCCTGAAAAAGAAAATCGAGAAACCAGACAAATGTTTACAAGAATGACTTATGCACCGTTATTACACGTAACTCCTGGAAAGGAAAGTGATTCATCATTGGAAGAACATCTGCAGAACAATAGAAAAACTAAAAAAATATTTTCATTGTTCCTAATAACTTCACAAATTTACCAACTACATAAAATTACATTGGATCAAAGAATATAATCAAAATAAAATGAATTATGGTTGGGGCCCCATCAGCATTCCATTTTTATCCAAATTCACCCAACTACTTTTAATGTCGCAATGGCATCAAATATATGAGAGTATATATACATCGATCAAGAAGCAGACATTAAGATTAGTGAAGTCAAAACTTTCCCCAAAAGAAGAGTAGTACCCTGCGTCTGAGGAAACGCTGTGGGGGATCACGATTCCTGCGGTCAGTGCGGGAACGAACTCTGACGACACGAGAGTGAATGGCACATGACACACAGTACTGCATCTTCACATAAAGCTTGGGCAGTACATATCCTTCACAACAAAGATTATATGAATCAAAAATTATACATTACCAAAACAAACAGAAGAGAAAATAGAAGAATAAGGAAGACAGACCATCATAAACACAAGCCTCTTGGACATCCCTAACGGCAGCTTGTTCAACGATGTTCCTCACGAGGAATCTTTTGATGGCCTTGTCCTTCATATTAAAAAAAAATTAGGACAGCTTCTCAAAACCAAAATAAGGTTCAATCAAAAGAGGAAACAATATTACCTTGGGGCAGCATTTACCGCAGTTGGAGCAACGGACGAACTTGACGTGGCCACGTCCGTGCTTGTTGCGTCCTCCATTCCTGCGTTTGAAAGTCTGCTCCAATAAACAAAATTTGTTAGGTTATGATGGTGGAGATGGCCAAGACTAAAGGAGCCTTCTTCTTTAAACTCACCATAGCTGCTCTTGTAGAGAGATCTCGCAAACAAGTGGCTTTCTCAGCGAACGGCTAGACGGCTGCTGCTAGGGTTTTTTTGGGTGCTTTGCTACTGAAACCGGCATCGGGCTTTTATAGTGACCTGCTTTAATTATGCCACGAGTAATTATTTTTTAATTTAGTTATATTTTCTTTTTATTTTTCCCTGGTAGGAATTTTTTTAAATTTCTTTCCATTAAATCTCAACCAAAATTCTGTGAAACCATGTGCAAAAATTGGGCCCCTGGCGAAGCCAATTTATCTCCTTTAAATTTGTGTTTAATATTATGATTACACAAAAACAGAAAATATAAAAAGATAAGAAAACAAACCAAGCATCTCATTACCGTCGTAATAATTTGTGACTTCATCCAAGATCAGGCGTAATTTAATCCACAAGCTTGGTAGTTGTTACGATAAAGAATGAATGTAGGTACGAAATTATAATTGAAACTCCTTTATTTTTACGTGTATAATGTGAGTGTGACGAAGAGAGGAATAGTAAAGAGGATCAATGTTGTACTGAATTCAATATCAAATTGAGTTCTGATATAGTATTATACCGATACTGATTAATATCAGATACTATTTCAAGTAAATTTTTAAATTTATGAAAAAGTATCTGAATTTTTTTTAACTACAAAATAGTCCATTATCATATTATACAGTTATACTATATATTTTTAAGTCTATCTCCAAAAATTATAATAATAAACAATAATCACAATTTTAATTTAATTTATAAAAATATTTTAATAATTAAAATTTTATAAAATAGATATCAATTTTTAAATAATAATTTTTAAATTATTTATTTAAAAATAAAATATTTTTATTAATACTTTATTAATAAATATTATATAAAATATTTAAATAAATTTAAATAAAATAATTTATTTGTAAATTTTATTAATTTATAATTATTATTAGTAATAAAAATATTTATTATTATTTTTAAAACAAAAATTAAAAATTTACAATAATTATAAAAATTGAAGTAAATAAAATAACTAATTAAAAAATTTTGAAAAAAAAGGGGAAGGAGATGTAGGAGGGAGGGTGGGAGATTTTAAAATTTTTGAAAATTTTGCAAAAAAATCCTTCTATTTTTTAAAATTTTCAATACCGACCGATATTTGGCAGATATTTTGAATATCTAATAGTATTTAAACTCGATACACCAATCCTTTATTTCGTACCGATTTTAGTCCAATATGTACCAGTATTCATATCACTGATCAGAAGAGAGACTTGGAAAAAATAAATTGAATTTTGAAAAAAAAAGTATTGGTTCATTAAAAGATATAAACTCCTGGGGCTCTCAGCAAAGGCCATGTGTCATGTTGTCGATACAGTGTAAAAGGAACCAAAAACTACATCATTCTAAGAGGGATAATCGATTAAGCCTAGACGCCCGTGTCTCTCAAGTGCTACGGTTCATTGGTTATTGCCCTCTACATGATACCTTCCTTCGTAACAATTGCTCGCTCTTTAAAAACCTTGTCTATAAGGTTGACATTGGGATAGCGTTTTTGTAGTTCGAATGAGGACTCCCACAGAGTTTCCTCCGATAATTGACCTGCCTACTATACCAATACTTGCATTAAGGGTTAATTGTGATACTTCACAATTCAATGATCCCAGACGACCTTGTGGTATTTATCCTTACGGAGAGCCATGAATAGTGATTTAGTTAAAATGTGTGTTTCTGCCACAACACGTTTCTTTAATTAAGACACGTGAAATGTTGGGTAGATGGTTGATCTTTCTAATAGCACTAACATGTAGCTGACATGCCCTATCTTTTCTATGAAGGAATATGTGTCATAGTAAAGAGGTGATAGCTTCTAAGAGCTCCTTCTTTATAACGATTTCTTCAGTACAATTAAAGCTTAAGGAACACTAAGTCTCTTATGTCGAATTCTCTATCAGTTCTCTTGCGATCCACATTTTGTTTCATATGGTTCTAGGCTCTTCATAAATGGAACTTCGCTTAAACCAACGCCACCTCTCTGTCCTTCATTATCTAGTCAACCTTTATGTTCCAAGAATCTACTCAAAATATGATACGTAGACGGGTGAAGGGTGTTGGAACCCCTCTCCGGTGAGTCGCGGGAACGGCGTCATATGTGACGTCTGGACACGCATCCCACGAGGGAGGAATTCCTCACTACAAAGAAACCTCAAAGTTAACTTATTTTAATGTCATCCAAACAAATGTTGATAATTTGTCCTAATTTTTCCTCCAATAAAAATTGATCTGCTTA
>JANVCQ010000232.1:12894517-12905131 GCA_025531925.1 Erythroxylum plowmanianum | reverse complement strand
CTTAAGCTAACTTAATTTCTAACACTTCATTCCAATTTCAATTTCTAATCCTTCCCTCAAATTTCTAATTAATGACCAAATTCTAAAAATAAATAATCAAACAAACAAACAAACATAAACAAAGAATTAAACAATTAATAAGAAATTTAGAAAAAAAAATCATGATCCAACAGATTGTGTGTACCTGAGTTGATGATCTTAGAAACGAAATTTTGGAGGAAGCATATATAGCAGCTTATGCTATACATCTTAGTACTACCAAGTTATACAGTACTCTAAAACAACATTTTTGGTGGCCAGGGATGAAAAAGCTATTGGATCGAAAACAAAAGCATGAAAGATTTGGTTAAAATAGTAGATTTCAAAACATTTTACGAAATCAAAATGTAGCGGAAATAACATAACCAAATCAGCATGTTCAGTGATATATGATATGGTATAAAGAAAATAATTAACATAAGAACAAGATGGAAATTACACCGACTCCTTCTTATAGCTTTGACTCCTCGCTTTTATATCCTCTCCTTGTCAATGTATCCTCTTCTCGTTATTATATCCTCGACCAATCCAATTTACCACTTGTTCTTCTTGGACAACTTAGTTAACAAAATCCTTTGGTGGGAAAGGAGAAGAAATATTTTGAGGAGATTTACCTTAGATGAAAGAAGCCAAAAAATGAGACTCTTCTCATTCAAGTTTCAGCTATGCATGGTAGAGAGGAGAGAGTGAGTCAAAAAATGGAAGAACCCTTCTTCTCTCTTTCTCAATTTTGGTTAACATGAAAGAAAGAAGTGATGTGCATCCCATGCATCACTTCATTCTTTAATCACATGAATGCTAAAAGGTTACATGCCATCATTAAATGATAACCATTAAACCATTTAATGATAAGATCATTACTCCATTAATGATGATAAAACATGATAAAAACCATCTTTAAATTAGCAATTCAATGCTAAATGTGCAGCTGCACATTTAGTTATAAAAAATCAAAATATGCCTTCCCTTTCTTAATAACTTTGTTTCAATTTAATTAATCTAATTAATCAAATCAAACCAAAGTCTAACCCAATATTAAATGTTCATTTGGGCTTCTAATTAACAATTAATTAGTGCAAGCCTAACATTCAATTATAGGCTTTAAAATCTCTATTTATATTTCTTACTTTGCTTGATAATCTTCCTAGAAGCCAAATAGGGAATCTAATTGCACTTATATAATTCAAGCTCCAATAAGCCCGGAATTAATTTAATCTCATTAGAATTAATTCTAGCTTATTAACCAAATGTCATTCCATTAAAGACAATTATTTGAACTCTTGAATTACTAAATATTATGAGAACATATGTTTCAAATAAGATGTCCAAATGCAAACTTTATTATGGACCATATTATAGCCATCTGCACAATAAAGGATAAAATTACCATTTTGCCCTTATGTTAGTTTTTCCTTCTAGATCTCCCCTTTTATTTTATATGATGATTAACATATAAGATCTCATCTTGGTGTTAAGACTTGATGGATAGCTAGTCCGTCAAACTACTAGCACCAGTTTAATCGCCAATCTCTATAAAACATCTGGAAGTGATGATATCACTATAAACTCTTTATTTGAGTAAATGTTCCCTGATACATGCTTCAATTAATAATTCCAACATGTAGACATTAGATTGATACTCTATAAAAATTCATTCCGATCATATCAAGAATTATAATAAAACACATATGAGTTCACCACTTATCAATATTGTGGTTTGTAATAAAAGAATGCTAAGTTGTATGTTTTAAGATTAAAATAACTTCCTCCTTTATTGTTTAAAAAACATACTTGATTCTAGATTCATTTAATAGTGCCATTAGTGATAGTCAACTATTATTATGATATGAAACTCATCATTCCCTTGAAGTAAACTCTTTTACTTACATGGAGATATATCGCAACACCATAGTCTAAACCATAATCAAGGGACCAACTTGATTATTCAACTGTGAATAAACTAATTTAGTTTATATTAATATACTTGTTTCCTATACATCTCTATGTATATGTATATTACTTACAAAAGGATCATGGTACCTTATGACTAGATATATAAAGCTCTTACAAATAAAGACAAACTCTTTTGTTTTATTAATAATAAATATTTTCATTACAAAAGTAATTGGAAGAAGATTAAGTTATATATAAATACACTTGCTTTCTAGGACACTATATTTATATAACTCTAACAATCTCCTATTTGTCCTAAAGGAAGTTTGACATATCCCTCATTCCCATCCCTGCTAGGTGACCTAAAAAATCTTTTGAGACAATGTCTTCGTAAATGGATCAGTAAGGTTTTGCTCTGTGGGAATCTTTACCACACTCACCTTACCATGTTGTATTATCTCCCTTAAGAGATGATACTTTCTCTTAATGTGTTTGGCAGCTTTATGGTTTCGAGGTTCTTTAGAATTAGCTACTACCCCACTATTATCACAATAAAGATTAATGACCTTTTCTATCTCAGGAACTACCTTCAAATCATTTAGGGACATGTCGAGCCAGACTGCTTCTTTTGCTGCTTCACAGGCAGCAACATACTCAGCTTCCATATTCGAATCAGCAACATAAGATTGCTTCACACTCCTCCAAACTGTGGCTCCACCTCCTAAAACAAATATAGAACCAGAAGTTGATTTCCTTGAATCAACATTTGATTGGAAATCAGAATCTGTATATCCTGTCGGAATAAGGTTACTTATAGAGTGAATAAGCATTAAGTTCTTCATCCTATAAAGATACTTCAGTATGCACTTAACTGCAGTCCCCATTCCTGGATTGGACTGGAATCTACTTACCAGTCCCACTGCATAACAAATGTCCAGTCTACTGCAAAGCATAACATACATTAAACTTCTAACTGCCGAAGCATATGGAATGTTATGCATACGTTCGACCTCCCCTTGGGTCTTAGGTGCTTGAACTTTTGAAAGTTTGATTCCATGTCTAGTAGGTGTGAAACCCCTCTTGAAATCTTGCATGGCAAACTTATTGAGCATGTTCTCAATGTAGGTTATTTGAGACAAGGCTATAAGTTTGTTCTTACAATTCTTTATAAGCTTGATCCCTAGAACATAGCTAGCCTCTCCTAAATCCTTCATTGAGAACTGTTCGTTCAGTCATCCCTTAACCTTAGATAACATTCCTACATCATTCCCAATGAGTAGAATGTCATTACCATACAAGATTATGAAAGTAACATTGCCTTCTTGTATCCTTTTATAGACATAAGGCTTATCTAGGCTTTGATAGACTTATCAAACCTAATATTCCAAGACCTAGATACTTGTTTAAGTCCATAAATGGACCTCTGCAATTTACACACCTTATGCTCATTACCTCGCTCAATAAATCCTTCTGGTTGTGCAATATAAATGATTTCTCAAGATTCCCATTAATAAATGCGGTCTTGGTGTCCATTTGCTACATTTCATAACCGAAATAGGATGCTATGGCCAAAAGAATTCTAATGGATTTAAGCATGGTAATTGGAGAAAAGTCTCCTTATAGCCTATACCCTCTTTTTGAGTATAGCCTTTAGCTACCAGTCTAGCTTTAAAAGTATTTACCTTTCCATCAGATCCTCTTTTTCTTTTATAGATCCATTTAAACCCTATAGCTTTTACATCTGGTGGTAGATCTACAATGATCCAGACTTCATTGATGTACATGGAATCTATTTCTGATTCCATCATCTTGAGCCATTTATTTGCATCAACATCATTAATAACCTGTGTATAAGTAATGGTATCCATTTCTTCTTAGTCCGAGATGGCAATTATGCCTTCTCCTAGACCTAGATACCTATCGGGTTATCTTACAACCCTCTCACTACGTTTAGGCACTACTTAATGTTCTTGTTGCTCTTTTGATTCAACTCTTAAATTCATTTCGACATCTTATTCTGCTATATCCAAATCGACTCTTGGTTTGGATGAAATAGCTAACTCCTTTATTACTACTTCAATTCTTCCTTTGTGATTTCTCACAAATTCTTCCTCTAAGAAGGTCACATTTGTCGACACAAATACCCTCTTATCCTAAGGATTGCAAAAATTGTTGGACCCTCCTTCTGAAGTCCAACTCTAGAATCATAGAACATGAGCATATTACCTTATTAGGCTCGGTCCTTTCACTAATCCTAAGGAAACTAGTTGGGACACTTAGGTGAAGGTCGTGGGAGAGGAAAATTGAAAACATGAAATTTGAAATGAAAACTTTGCAATCATCAACGACAGGTTCGTTGCGGCAAAATAAAAGTTTTATCGTGGCAAAACTGTGGAAGTATTTCCAAGGACCTTTTGGGGCAAGTTTGTCATGGCCAATCTTTGGTTTCGTCGTGGCAAATTCCCTGTATCAAACTCCTGCACCCTTCGGGATAAATATTCTGTGGCAAAGAACCCGGATAATTCCCAAGTACCTCTCAAGACAAATACGCCACGACGAAAGTTTGCCTTTATTGCGACAAAGTTGCCAAAATCACATAGAAATACCCTTCAGGAAAGGTTCACCGCGGTGAAACCTTCGATCCCAAACTCCCAAACCCAACTATCAAACACCAAAACTTACATATTCACTTCCCAAAATCCATTAACAACTCAACCAAAAGATAAATACCAACATATATAAAAGCACTTCTTCCAAATCTTTGTCTCTTGAGAAATAATTGCGAAACTTGGAAAGTCATGAGCTAAAACACTAATAAAATTCATTAACATCAAAAGAAAAGAGTTTTACAAAGTTTTAATAGGAATTTCAAGCCATAATACATCATTTGTCCCATACCCCAAAAATATCAAAAGTACATGAACGAAAAAAATTCAAAATGCGACTAAAGTTTTGTGTTTACAAAATCTATATTAAAATACAAAAATATGTATAATCAGAGTGATGCCTTGACTCTCTTTCACTCGATCTCTCCCTCATCACCTAGAGATGGGAAGGAATGGGGGTGAGCTTAAAGCTCATGGGTAACAAGTTTATACTTGAGAACAAGCAAAACCATTTAACATCTTCATAACTATAGTAATTCCGCATTAAAATCATAAAACACTTATTTCTTAAATTCTCAACTTATCAAACAATTTATAAGCAACATAAGTCATGAATTCATCAAACTTGTCAACACATTCAAAATAGATAAGCAAATCAGAATGGTTTGGGTAGGTCTATAGGGAAGTTCTTGCTAATCTCCATAAATAATGGAACGTACTAACACAATCCCACATAATGGTCTTATGTAGTTTGTAAACATAATATACTACCCACATAATGGTTTTGCATAGTCATAACATAAGGACCTTTCATGTTGGACCCTAAATTTTTTTAAAAGTTAAGCATGATTTATAAATAATTTTGAGGTTTAGATAGATTAAATTTTTGGAGTTATAATTATGTCAAAGTTAGTAGGATTTATTGAATGTGTAAGTGGAATCAAGTGTTAATGTAATAAGGATGTTCAAGGACAATTTTGGGAGATCACTTAAGCATTAAAGAACATATGCTTATAAGGAAGGGTAAGATGGACCTTTTAGGCTCATTAAGGGTAGAAATGGAAAAAGAATATGTTGTCTTGCTTGTTAAAAGGAGAAAAACGTGAATTGAAGGGAGGAAAGAGTGAAAAATGAAATTAAGAGAGAAGACGAGAGGTTTCAATGAAAAAAGAAAAGATGAGAAATTAAGTTTGTTAAGGTAGGTTAACCATCTTTTCTTCTTGCTTTATTAAAGGAATTGATTGTGTTGAGGATGAAGGAGTTAGAGAAAAAAAGGGGTTTGTGTAAAGAATGAATGGTTTGTGTTGGAAGAAGATGAATTAGGAGAATCCAATTGATTTTAGGGTTTCGAAACTAGGTCCTAGGTTTTCTAAGCTAGATGGACTATGGGCAGGTTAGATTTGAGCTTAACTTGTGTTTGTTGCAATTTTTGTGATTTTTGAAGTTTAAGAATTTTATTGGAATGATGTTTTGAATGGAACCTTGGTTGTTTTAGGAAACCAAGGGAATCCTACCCAAGAGCAAGGGGAAAGGCAAGCTCGATTTGGATTTTTGCAAGCTAATTTTGTGGGTAATGTATTTATAGTTATTGTGTAATTGGGCAAATTCTTGCCTATGCGTGTGTATGTTGATTTTCTTGAAATTGAAACAATTGTGAATGTTTGGAAATGCATGATGCATTTTGATTATGTTATACCTTGAAAAAGGTTATAACATTTTGAATTAGATGAAAAGAAGAAAAAGTATGAAAGTATGAGCATATGATTGAATTGAGCATAAAGTCGCTGTGATTGGGCAAGAGAGGAACCCGTTTTGTTAGGCACGTGCACATTGACCCATAGCCTTCTCCCGGCTGCTTGCTTGAGGCCACGAGATCATGAGAATTTGGACTCGTTTTGTTCACGATGTAAACTTTGATATCTTCGTTTCGTTCCACGAAACTCTCGATCCATCTGTTTGTGCATTGCATCTTTAAATTGTCAAGTGTGGTGTATAGTTGAGCATTATGTTTAATGGTTGAAGTTTGTGCAATGTGTTATAAGTTTAAGTTAAATTGATCAAATGCTTAAATTTCTAAAATAGATTGAGAATGCTCAAATTACTAGATATACATGTACATATGCTTGAATATGTGGTCAATTACCAATGCCTATAAATATATTAGCCACTGAGCTATGTAGCTCACTCCCTATTACCTCCTTAGCTGCAAAATGAGAAGGATAGCAATCTTTGCAAGGCATCGAAAACTCCAAGATATTAGAAACTTTTGTAACTAAGTTAGTTCGATCACTTTTGGATGGTTTTATGTGCATGTTAAACATTGAGCATCCTATGTATTTTGTATTTTGTGTTAAGCCTTTGATTATAATGTTAATATGTAACTAAAGTTATTTATAAACTTCTTTGATTTAGCAGATGAGTTTAGAATTGAAAAGTTCCCCAGGTGTATGTGCATATTTCTTTTGTAGTTGTACATTTCATAATCCAAATCTTTCCTAGGTGTATAAATTGTATGTTGACTTCAAGGGAAAAATTGAAGTAATTTATGCTAAATTAGTCAAAGTTTCCTTCTGGAAAGTTGTAACTTATCTTTCTAGCTTCCCAACAGTATATAGTATGAAATTTTTGGACATCGGAATCAAAAGTTATGGTCCTTATAAGTGGAGATGCTCAGGAGTATAGATTATATCGTCTGATGATGACATGTATCTTCTGTGCACTGTTCGTCTTACATATTCTAGTCAAAATTTCACCTTATAGATGATAAAATCTGTCTTCAAATTCTTCATAAAATTTTAGATCTTGAAGTCCTCTTTCAAACCATTTAAAAAAACACCTTAATCCGATATCTCTAAAGAAAGTTATGACAATTTTTCCAATTCATCTGACCCTTCATCTGGTTTCGCCTAATCTTATGGTCTGGTCCAATTTTGATCTTGTAGATGATAGAATCTATCTTTAAGGTCTTTATGAAAGTTGTAGTTCTGGAAGTATCAAAAGAACACCTTAATCTGATATCTCTAGAAAAAGTTATGACAAATTTTCCAATTCATCTGACCCTTCATCTGGTTTTGTCTAATCCTATTGTCGGGTCCAATTTTGGCCATGTAGATGATAGAATCAGTCTTTAAGTCTTCATGAAAGTTGTAGATCTTGAAGTCATCCTTCGAACTATCTAAAGCAAACCTTAATCCGATATCTTTAGAGAAAGTTATAACAATTTTTTCAATTTGTCTGACCCTTCATCTGGTTTCATCTAATCCTATTGTCTGATCCAATTTTGACCCTATAGATGATAGAATCTATCTACAAATACTTCATAAACGTTGTAGATCTTGAAGTCCTCTTTCGAACAATGCAAAGAAAACCTTAATCCGATATCTCTAGAGAAAGTTATGATAACTTTTCCAATTCGTCTGACCCTTCATCTAGTTTTGTCTGACCCTATAGACTGGTCCACTTTTGTCCCTCTTGATGATAGAATCTATCTTCAAGATCTGCATGAAAGTTGTAGATATTGAAGTCCTTTTTTGAACCATTAAAAGAACACCTTAATATGATATCTCTAGAGAAATTTATGCCAATTTTTTCGAAATAGGTTCAATATGGTTGAGGACAAGTACTGTTTTTGTTTAATGACTCCGAATGTTAGGCTCCAGAAGCGGGGTCCAGCATTTCGGGGCAAGTTTGCCATAGTGAAGTCCCTAAATCAAACCCTCGCACCCTTTGGGAAAAATATGCCATGGCGAGAGGCTAGCTTTGTCACGGCGAAGAACCCGGATAATTTCCAAGTACCTCTCGAGACAACTATCATACAAAATTACCCTTTGGGAAAGGTTCGCTGTGGCCAAGTTTGGCTTCGCCGCGGCGAAACCTTCGATCCTAGACTCGCAAACCCAACTATCAAACATCAAAACTTACACATTCACTTCCCAAAATCTATTAACAACTTAACCAAAAGATAAATACCAACATAGACAAAAGCTCTTCTTCCAAATCTTTGTCTTTTGAGAAATAATTGCGAAACTTGGAAAGTCATGAGCTAAAACACCAATAAAATTCATTAACATCAAAAGAAAAGAGTTATACAAAGCTTTAATGGGCATTTCAAGCCACAATACATCATTTGTCCCATACCGTAAAAATATCAAAAGTACATGAACTAATAAAACTTGAAATGCAACTAAAGCCTTGTGTTTACAAAATCTAGACTAAAATACAAAATATGCATAATTGGAGTGATGCCTTGATTCTCTTTCACTCGATCTCTTGCTCATCACCTGGAGATGGTAAGGAATGAGGATGAGCTTAAAGCTTGTGGGTAACAAGATTATACTCAAGAACAAGCAAAACCATTTAACATCTTCATAACCATAGTAATTCTGCATTAAAATCATAAAACACTTATTTGTCAAATTCTTAACTTATGAAACAATTCATAAGCAACATAAGTCATGCATTCATCAAACTTGTCAACACATTCTAAACACATAAGGAAATCAGCATGGTTTTGGTAGTCCATAGGGTAGTTCTTGCGAATCTCCAGAAATAACAAAACGTAATAACACAATCCCACATAATCATCTTGTATAATTCGTAAACATAATATACTACCCACATAATGGTTTTGCGTAGTCGTAACATAAGGGAGTTCATAAAGGAGATCCATGTCACTAGCGGGCAGGCAGGAAAAGCCATTAACAGAGTCAATGTGCACTTGATAGAACAAAATGGACCATTATAAACTCACTCAACATGTATTTCATAACTTGTAAACATATTGCCTAAAAAGGCACATTTCGGAAACATGATTTCATAAGCACAATATATTTCCAAAAATCATTTCCATTTTCATTTTATAATTCATCCACAAAATTCATATACAAAATATGTAGCACTTTCTCAATGCATTTAAAGAACAATAAAAGTACATTTATAAAGTAGTTGAAATCATTTAATTCCATTTATTTGAAAGGAACATTAATGGCTCATTAACTCAATTATAAACATGTAACCCATCTTGAATTTCCTTGCTTAAAAATTTGGTTATGGATGCCTTTCCTCTTACTCCTCTTGCCTTCCTTGATTTCTTTAACAATAGTCAAAAATTCCATTCAATACGAATTCCAATTTAGAACTAAAAGAAACATATTCACCAAAATTGATTCTAGATAGCTAAAACCCGTACATTTCCTATGCTTCATGAACTAAACCAATTCAAAAAAATCCAAAGGATTAAAAATGTACTTGCCTTGAATCTTTACCAAATAAAAAGATTCTTAACTCAAATGAAAGCTCTTCTTTTCCTCTCTCTTTTTCTCTTCTTGAAAAACCTCAAATTCACTCTTGAAAGCTCAGAAAAGATGAAACCCTAACTATCCTCCTTCTTTTCTCTCAAACACTGAAACCTCTCATCCTCTCTTCTATTTTTCATTATTTTCACTCTTCTCTCTTTTCAATACACGCTGTCTTCCTCTTAACAAACAAGACAACACTTTCCTTCTTCCAATTCTACCCTTAATGAGTGTAAAAAGTCCACTTTGTCCCTTCCTTTAATGCCTTATGGCTTTTAACTTAAGTGGCCTACCAAAAATCCCCTTTTTACACTACACTCTTACTAATTTAATTCAATTAACCAAAGTACAAAAATCCTACTAACATTGATATAGTAATTAACTCCAAAAATAATTAATCTATTAAGACCTCATAATTTAATTAAATCATGCTTAACAATAATAAAAATATTTGGGGCCCATATTTCTCCCCCTCTTAAAGGAATTTTGTCCTCGAAATTCTTACCTGAGTCATTGAAGAGGTGTGGATATGTCTCATGGCTTCCAAGGGCTCCTACGTGGCCGTCCTTTAGGATGGTTTTTTCATAGGACTTTAACTAGTTGAACTGTCTTGTTTCTGACGACCTTTTCTTTAATGTCCAAAATCACCACTAACATCTCCTCATAAGTTAGATTGTTGGACCCCAAACTTTTAGTGGAAATTAAAAATATGAAAATGAAAATTTGATAAGAGTTTTTGTATATGAATGGAGTTATAGATATTTTGCCTTAAGGAAATTGAT
>JANVCQ010000232.1:12849627-12861602 GCA_025531925.1 Erythroxylum plowmanianum | reverse complement strand
GTTATACATGAATAATTATTAAAATTAATGATATATTCAAGAAATTGAAGAATTATTAAATTAATTTATTTCATAAACAATATTTAATAGTTATTAAATAAATAATATTTTAAAATTTTGTTAAATATTAAATTAGCAAATAATTAAATTAAAATTATTTTCAGAAATTTGAAACAAATTAAAATTAAAAATACTAATTATAATTCAAAATTATTAAATTAAAAATTTTCAGAAAATTGGAAATTTTAAATTAATCATTAAAATTATTATTCCTATATTCGGATAATTGAAAACAAAGAAAAAAATATAATATTTATATTGAATCATTATTAAATAAATTTTTAAAAATTCTTATAAATAAATTTATTTTAGGTTAAATTAAATTTAATAAATGTCTTACAATCCGCGACGTCTGATGAATCAAACGTTGCGGAATACAGTTTTTCTGCGACGTCCTTAAAATTTCATTAAAACTCAATCAATCTGTCACGTTTTCACACAACATTACCAAATATCCCTCCTTTCCTGACGTTTTACGAAACGCCATCTAATATCGTTGCCTTTCACGACGTTTTCCATCAGACGTTGTCGATACCTATTACCTATCCCACCATTTGCGACATTTTTTGTGACGTTTTAATAAACATTGGAGAAGGTTTTCTGCGACGTTATATTGCCTTCTGTGACATTTTAAAAACGTTGCAGAAAGGGTCCATTTCTTGAAGTGAAATTGTGATAATGGATTTAAATTTGTCTTAAATTGGTGTTTATAGGTCTAGGTTGGTTTGAGATCTAGGATAAATTTTATGAATTAGGAATTGCTTATAGGCTTGATCACCCTTTAGGTAACTTCCTAATCTGTAGGCTAGGGATGAGTGTGTGATATGTAATAGTCCATAGTGATTCTCTGAAGTAGCAATAGGCTAGTTGAATTTTTCAGGATGCTTAATCAACTAATCTAGGATCCCATACCTTTAAATAAATTCAAGGTTCGAGAGCGTGATCGAGTCTATAGGCTAACACCATGATGAGAGTACATTTTATTTAGATTCAAGGATCAATGAACATCCCGAAATCCCGATGATATCTCCAACCCACTCCTTTACTATTGTTATTAGCATTTTCTAAATTTGCTTTGTGTTTTTCTTTTTATTTACATTCTTTGCATCTTAACTGTCTTGTTTCATCATTTCAGGGTGTTTTGTTTTCTTTTGTTTGCAACATTTGACATAACATTTGTATCCCAGCTGTCTATGGTTCGACCTTAGATCTCCATTTACTAGTTTGGTACTTAGGAATTTATTATTTGATAATTAGCGATAGACTATCAAATTTTTGACGTCGTTACTGACGAGTCGGCTGTGTGTTAATAGTTGTTTCTTGTATTGTTTTTATTTTTGTTTTTACTAATTTTTTCATTTTTTCATCAATTTATATGTCCTATAGTTCCTCAAAACACATTAGTTTGCGTAAATTTGCTAAGGAAAATAAAGGTTTATTACTTTCTCCATTTAACCCTTTCTCTTTTTCTACTATTGCAAAATGCACTAAATTTCGTTAAAGAGAGCAGGGAATCCATACAAATCTAACTATAGGGCGGTTGTTCATTATCTTTTGAAGAAGAACTTGATAGGAGTTTAGAAGAAATAAAAGAGATTATGGAACGTCATCAGTGCACCAAATCCTAATATGCTTTGAATCAACTATCTGGATGATGAGTTGGAAGTTGAAATTAAACCTGGACTGATATGTGCACTGCCTACCTTTGCAAGTTTACATAACACCAGCTCACTAGGATTAAGCTACGTCACAGATCCCAACAAGTTCTTGAAGGAGTTCCATATCTCCTGCTCAGGTATGAAGCCAATGGGAGTCCAAGTGGAGCAAATTAAGCTAAAAGCTTTTCTCTTTGCCTTAACAAATGTAGTCAAGGAATGGTTTTATGACTTGCTCACCGACTCAGTCAAAACATAGGAACAAATGTAGCAAGTGTTTCTAGATAAGTACTTCTTTGCATCAAGAGCCGCTAACATCAGGAAGGAGATTTATGACATTCGAAAAGACATAGGGGAGTCTTTATATAAGTACTGAGAGCATTTCAAGAAGCTCTGCAATAGCTTTCCAAACCATTAAATAAGTGACCAGTTATTAATCCAATATTTCTATAAAGGTTTGCTTCTTTTGGATAGGAATATGATAAACTCTACGAGTGGTGGAGCCTTAGTGGATAGGACACTAAAGGATGCTAAGAACTTAATAGAAATAATGGTAGCGAACTCCCAGTATTAGGGAAATTGTGACAATGCTTCCTCCTTGACAAAGCATATAAAGGAGGTCTCCATTTTCAAGTTGGAGCAACAAGTTGCAAATTTAACTTCATTGGTACAACAAGTAGTGACAAGAAAGGGGCCTACCAAGGTATGTGGTTTTTTTGCATTAGTTGTCCATCCTATAGATGCTTTCCCTTTCTTGTAGGATGAATAGCACGTCAATACAGTTGGAGGGTTCCAAGGACGACAGCGGAGGTATGACCCTTTTTTCCCCAGTTACAATCTGGGTGGAAGGATCATCCCTACTTTAGGTATGGAAACCTATATTAAGGAAGTAGCTCTATTACATTAGCAGCAACAATAAGGATTCTATGCACCAACAGGTTTCCATCAGAGTCAACCACAGTTTCAGCTAAGGTCATAGCCTCCATAACCACCATAACAACAAAAAGTTGGAGGTATGTCCTTAGGGGAAATTGTTAAGAGCTTAGCATCTAACACTCTTCAATTTCAGCAGGAAGTGAGGAGTGGTTTAAAGAATTTGGAAAATCAGGTTAGTTAATTAGCTAATGTCATGGGGAAGTTGCAGGCTATAAGCTCCACAAGGTTACCTAGTTAACCTGAAAAGAACCTAAGAGAAGACATTTACGCCATTACCTTAAGAAGTAGTAAGAAGGTACAAGGACCAAGGAAGAGGAAGGAGAAAGAAGAAGAGGAAGAAACTGAGCTAACAAAGAAGAAGGAATATCCCCATCCTCAGGTAAGTACTTCACACCCTATTGTTAATGATTCACCTCCTATTCCTTTTCCAAGAAGCTTAGCAAGGAATAAGCAATAGGAGAAGGAAAAGGAAATAATAGAGGTCCTTCATAAGGTGGAAGTTAATATCCCTCTTTTGGAAGCAATTAAGCAAGTTTCACAATATGCTAAATTTTTGAAGGAACTGTGCACCAACAAATGAAAGCTGAAGGGAGATGAGAAGATCAATGTTAGGGGGCAATGTGTCAACATTCTTATAGAGTATGCTACCCCCTAAGTGTAAGGATCCAGGTATTTTTACCATTCCTTATAATCGGTAACATGAGGTATGAAAGATGTATATTAAATTTAGGAGCGTTGAACAATGTTATGCCTTTATCTATTTTTAAAGCTCTTAATCTTGGTTCATTAAAGGATACCTATGTTATCATTCAATTGATTGATAGATCAAACACATACCTTGAGGGGGTTATTGAGGATGTTTTGATGCATGTTAACGAGCTTGTTTTCCTTACAAATTTTTATGTGTTAGATATGCAGGATAAAGGCTCCTCGAGCCCTTTGAAAATTTTATTAAGTAGGCCATTTTTGAAGACATCTTGGACAAAAATTGATGCACATAACGGGATGTTGACTATGGAGTTCAATGGTGAGGTCATTTGTTTCAACATCTTTAATGCCATGCACTATCTATCAAATTATGAGTTAGTCGCTAAGGTAGATATTCTAACTCTTTGGTGGATCATTGGTCTCTTCTTTTTATAGGTGATAGCTTGGAGGTAGCCTTGACTACCCCGTTGGAGCAAAAGATGTTTGGTTATTGACTCAAGTTTGGAGAGGATCTAAAGGAAACAATTTGGGCACTTGAGTCAAATTCTTTTGGCAGGCATGTCCCTCACTTTTTATAATTTCCCATTAGTACTAATCGGTTATTACCTTTTATTGTGCAGGCGTCAGAAGTAGAGTTAAAGCCCTTACCGACTCACCTCAAGTATGCTGCTATTATCGACTGACCTTAAGTACGCTTATCTAGGCACTAATAATACACTTCCAGTTATTATAGCAAGTGATCTTACAAAGGAGCAAAAAGAAAAGCTCGTTAGTGTGTTGCAAGAGTATAAGACAACATTGGGATGGACAGTTGTGGATATGATAGGTATTGGTCCTTCCTTATGCATGCACCAGATTTTTCTTAAGGAAGGAACTACCCCAGTTCGTCAAGTGCAAAGATGTCTCAACCCATCGATGATGGAGGCGGTGAAGAAGGAAATGATGAAGTTGCTGAATGTGGGTGTCATATACCCCATCTCTAATAGCAAGTGAGTAACTCCTTTGCAGGTGGTTCCCAAGAAGCCAGATATTATAGTTGTGGAGAATGAGAGAGGAGAGATGGTTCTGACTCAGGTGTAGAACGGATGGCGAGTTTGCATGGATTATCACAAGCTCAACCTGATGCGTAGAAAGAACCATTTTCCTCTATCCTTTATTTATCAGATGTTAGAACATTATTTTGGTCATGCTTACTATTGTTTTCTTGATGGTTATTCAGGTTATATTCAGGTTGTTATTACTCTGGAGCACCAAGAGAAGATGATTTTACATGCCCGTATGACACCTTTGTCGATAGAAGGATGCCTTTTGGATTGTGCAACACCCCCGTAACTTTTCAAAGGTGCATGATAAGTATCTTTTTTAAGTATCTTGAGAAAATCATTGTAGATTTCATGGATGACTACCGTGCATGGTGATTCATTTCAACAAAGCTGAGATCACCTCATTTTGGTACTTAAAAGATGTCTTAAAACTAACTTAGTTCTTAATTATGAAAAGTGTCATTTTATGGTTGAACAAGGGATAGTTTTAGGACATGTGGTTTTTGCTAAGGATATTAAGGTTGAAAAAGCCAAGATAAACCTTTTTTCTTCTTTACCTTACCCCACTTTTATGCAGGAAGCTCAATCTTTTCTTGGCCATACAGGGGTAGGTTCATTCAGGACTTTTCCAAAGTTGTATAGCCATTATGTTGGTTGCTTCAGAAAGACAAAGAGTTTATTTTTATGAGTAATGCAAGAGGGCATTTAATGCTCTAAAGGAGAAGTTAGTTACTGCACTCATCTTATAACCTCTACATTGGTGTTTGCCATTTGAGCTCATGTGTGATGCCTTCAACATGCCATTAGATCAGTTTTGGGTCAAAGAGCAGGGTAGATCCCTCAAGTTATTTATTATGCATAGAAAACCTTGAATGACACCCAAGCAAATTACACCACCACAGAAAATGAGCTTCTTGTAGTAGTTTTTCTTTGGATAAGTTTAGCTCATATTTATTGGGTACTAAGATTACTATTTATTCTGATCATATAGCTTTAAAGTACCTACTAGTGAAGAAGGAGGCAAAACTGAGGCTCATTTATTGGATACTCATAATTCAGGAGTTCGATGTAGAGATAAAGGATAAAAAGGGATTGGAGAATAGAGCAAATCATTTGAGTTGCTTAGTGAAGCCTGGCACTAATATAGGCCCTATCAATGATGATTTTCCAAATAAGCAGCTACATGCAATACAGTTTATAGCTCCCTGGTACGTTGATATTGTGAATTTCTTGGTTTCCCATAAATTTCCTATAGATTTCACCAAGGAATAAAAGTAGAGGTTGAAGAGCCAAGCAAAGTTTTATATATGGGATGATCCTTACCTATGGTGATTTTGTGCAGATCAAGTCATCAGATGGTGCATCTCTACTTTTGAAGGTCATTTTAGCCTAAAGCGGACAGCTCGCAAGGTTTTAGAATGCTAGTTTTATGGCCATCTCTATTTCAAGATGGATATGATTTCTATAGGTCTTGTGACAACTATTAGCATATAGGTACGCTAGGTTCCCATGGGGAAATGACTCAAACCCCTATATTAATTTGTGACATTTTTTATATTTAGGGCATGGACTTCATGGGTCACTTTCCTTCCTCATTTGGATTTCAATATATTCTACTTACAATTTATTATGTGCCAAAATGAGCGGAGGTACAAGCCACCCAAACTGACGATTTTTGAGTAGTTGCAAATTTCTTGAAATATAACATTTTCTCAAGGTTTAGAGTCCTGCGAGCTATCATAAGTGATAAGGGGACTCACTTTTACAATTGGATGATCAAGACCCTCCTAAAAAATATCAAGTGATGCATTGAGTCTCAACCACTTATCACCCTCAAATGAGTGGTCAAGTTGAGGTGTCCAACCGACAGATCAATTCCATCTTAGAGAAGATGGTGAATCCTAGCAGGAAGGATTGAAGTTTGTACCTTAATGACACCTTATGAGCATACAGGACAGCATATAAGACTCCAATAGGGATGTGCCCATTCATGCTTATTTTATGGGAAGCCATGCCACCTTCCAGTCCCTATAACATAAGGCTTATTGGCCAATCAAGAAGTGTAATATGGAATTAGAAGTTGTTGGTGCCCACAGAAGATTACAGTTGCAAGAGCTCAAAGAGTTGCGACATGAAGCATTCGAGAATGCTCATCAATGCATTAGTCTTTTCCTTAAACTATTGCTTGTCCTCAAGTAATTTAAAAATACCCCCACACTTGAACTATTGCTTGTCCTCATCTAATTTAAAAATAAATAAGATATTATGTCACTTTGTTTTTAAAGAAAATCAAGTATATACAATTAGTCAAACTTTGACAAACTCAAGTATCGAGCTATTACATATATCATAATCTTTTCATCAATGCACATAAAGAAAGTCAAAGGTAGATACCATTAATCAAATGTAAAATAAAACTAAGATGGATTTTCCTCATGATGTTCACTCATTTTACTCAAGTTTTTAAGATCAGTGTTTCACTCAATACTCCCTCTAAGTTACTAAACTGCTATAGGCTTGCAAGTTCACCAATTCTCTACCACATAGATTACATGTTATCATGGATCAAAAGGGGCTTTTACTAAGGGTTGTAATGGGGTTTGGGTTAATGTAAGGCAAGGAAAACTGGTTAAAGGATAACTCACAAGTATTAACAAAGTGCTAAGTAAGAAGGGACAACCAAACACAAATTTTGAGATATGCATATAAATACCACGAACTACAACTACTTATCACTAACTAATGCTACTACATTTCCTTCAATAGTAGAAATAAAAATGCCTTTAATCAATAACGTCAAAAACAAAGTTGCTTTTCTTTTTCTTTCTCTTCTCTTTTTTTCTTCTTTTTCTTTCTCTTTTTTTTCTTTTGAATAATAATAAAACAATAAGGAAATAATAGCAGCACAAATCAATAAAAAATAAGTAGAAGTGCCTCTCAAAACATCTCATAATCGAATACAAAACAAAAGTCCCTAAATTGTATATGTAAAATGCTCACTCATTACTTCATTAAACTTGTGACAGGGTAAGGCTAATGGGTTTTTTTGGGTTCAATATAAGATGATTAATTTAGAAATAAACAAGGTTAAAGGCTCAAAGCAGTTGGCCAGGGGAAAATGAGTTAATGGGTCATTTAAGTTTAAGGTTCAAAATAAAGAAGGCCTTAATCATTTCTATAAGGCATGCATCTCGTAGTTTCAAATTAATTCAATGCAAGTTCTAAAGGTAATCTTCCTAGGGGAGCATCACATAAAACAAAGAAATATAATGACTATGAAATGCAGTCATATAGGCTTAAAACCTCACATGTATTTATATGAAAATCCATCAAAATTTCATACATTACCTAATCACTCAAGTACCAAATTATTAACTAAGTTTATGCAACTAACTACTTCAATCAATTTATATGATTCACCTTCCACTCAAGCTGCTAAATTCAAATTCAAGTACACGACTTAATTCTCAATCTAACTACTTTGAAAAAATGACATGGTTCAACATTCATCATAGTTCAAGTGCAAAAATGCAAAACATTTAAAACTGGCCCAACTCCCACACTTAAATAGGACACTGTCCCCAATGTCCTAAAATCAATAAAGAAAACACAAGGGATGAGAACATAAGGACTCCTTTAGATCAAAGAGCGCTTAGTTACTTGAAAGAAGAATTCATAGCTCCGATCTTGCATTCCTAAAAACAAATAGACCAAAAGAAAATAAGGTACTCAAATGAAAGCAATACTAAACAAAAAGAAACTAAAACAACAAAGAACTAAAATAAAAGGATAAGGTTGGGGTGCCTCCTAATAAGCATTTGTTTAAGGTCAGAAGGTTGAACCCAGTTAACCTATATCAACCAATGTATGTTGGAGTTTCAAGCTCCATGACGTCCATGTTGTGCATTTGAAAATCCTCAAAGTAGAGTTTGAGACGATGTCTATTGAATTTAAACTCTTTCCTTATCTTAGCATTTCTGGTCTCTACTGCTCCATGGTGATGTACCAGTGTAACCTCAAAGGGACCTATCCATCAGGAGTGTAACTTACCTGGAAAGAGCTTGAGGCATGAATGATATAAAAGTACTTTTTGTCCCACCACAAATGGCTTACTAGACTTACTAGAGATGTTGCGATCATGATTGAGTGTTAACATTCTCTCTTAAGGCTACATACAACTGCTACATCCTATAAAGTCTTAATATAATAGGATTTATTCTCTAATCCATATAATGAGCTCCTTCTTCAATATAGTAAAGGATCTTTCTTTCTTGGTTGAAGTACCTAAGATTTCCCTCCTTTCATAAGTGAAAGTTGAAAGAGCAAAATGCAATGATGTTAACTAATCTATCCCCTTTAGTAATTGATCTATTCAAGAGAAGCTAGTCCAAGAAGTCCATATAAGTTTTGTCTTATATATCAAATTGACATGTTTTGGTTATGGCTTTATATAACTTGATAGGATGGACTTATCTTATATTTTCTTATGCATTTCAATGTCTTTTCAATCCTATTGTTGTGTTTAAATACTTAATTTGTGTTCATTTTAGAGAGACCACTTGAGTTCTTAAAATAGGACCAAACTTTATGAAAAACCAAAGAGGGAGGTGACTGTTTACATGCCTTCTATTATTATCTTCCCAAAGATTGCTAAATTTGCTTCCCTCTACTTTTTCTGTTCTCAGTGCCTTTTAGATTCATTCACTTGTCTTGTTATTGTGGTATCTTACTTCAAATAGGCACAAGCTATTCTCTTCCTATACTCCTTACATGTTACTTTCTTTTGTTTATTCATTGGATAACTAACTTTTAGTTTAAATCATATATTTTTTCTAATCCAAAACAAGAAAGGAGCAAGGACCAGTACTCATGAATAAGAACATATGCCTACATTGTTGTTTTCTTTTTTCCTTTTACGATGGGGATTGGTCCGTGGTTAATCTCCAACATTGCCCACGTAACAAAAGCCAATCTCCTTGTCAAGTGTGGTAGATATGGGATTTTTTAGCTGCAAACATCTCAATATTCTCATGATATGTTTTAAGTTTAAGTGACCATTGTTATTTTTTTCAGAAGTGTAGGTATTGACGTTTCCACATTCTTGGTTATCCTACCATTGTTTTCATGGATCTAGAGCTCAACTGGAATGATAAAACAAAGTTGTGAGCTTTACATGAGCTATGCATTGTTCTCCACATGAATTAGATGTATAAGGTTGGAAAGTGGGAAGGAGCAAGGAACAACAATGCCGCAACCAAAATGCAGCACACGCTAGGGACAACTAAGAGATTAAACAACACAGCAGCGGTCCAAGCTAAGGCTCCAAAATATATAATCTAAGTGCCTATTTAGATGGGCTTATATCAGTGGAGCTTTTGTCAATATAACTTTTCTCAGAAGAGCTTTTCTAAGAAGCCAGTTGACTGTTTGGCTATCAATTAAAAAAACATCTTTTTTAAAGAAGCTTCATATAGTAGGCTGTTTGACAACATAAAAATAAAAAGTACTTTTTATTAATTTTAGCTATATTTTATTTTGTAATAAAATTATTTATGCATATAAATAATATTTAAAGTATATTAAACAATATGCAAAGCATAATATATTATGTTTACATTTGATTCTAAACAATTGAACTAATATTAGGTCTTTCATGAATGGAATGAGTTTACATTTATTTTACAATTGTTTGACAAATTCACTTCCATCTAAATCATGACATCAATAATTTCATGCTTTGAATGACTTCAAATTGATACATGTATTATACAGACACTACTGTAGACTTTGAGGTTTAATTCACACCACTACAAGAGATGTTTCATTTACACCTTACGGTTACCTATTTTTTAGATAACCATCTTGTATGAAATTTTACATAACTATCTTGTAGGAAATTATTTAAAACATTTTCTTGTAGGAAATAAAACTAATATGAAAAATAAATATTAAAACATATAAAATCTAAATTATAATCCCAAAATAAATATTCAAGTTAAGTAAGTAGTTAAATACATAATAAATTATGCATTTTATTGTAATACAAGAAGATTTGCAATATGTTCTCTCGCATCATTCATCTCGTTATTTTGTGGCTCGTCTAAATGATTTTCTTCAACATCTTCATTTTTATTGATTTCTTCATTTGTAGGAAGTAACTCATCATCTTCAAGAGTTGTATCATTCCACTCCGCTTTAACCCTTTTTTTTTCAATTTATCCCCACTTGAATATCTTGACTTGGTATTGACATTTTCTATCAACAACAAAATCCATATTGCATATAACAATGAAATTAGCAAGTTTAAGAAAATATAAAAACATAACCAAAATGACATAGACAAAAACATAATAAGCATTAAAAGGGAGAGGTGAAAATAAGAGACAGGGGTTGGTAGAACTATAAGATGGCAGCAACAATAAGAATCTCAATGAAGTAATAGGACAAATGGTTTTAATACTTTGAAACCAAAAACCTATAGATGGAGCAAGGTCCCTAAGCCTGGATTAGTAATGGAAGATCTTTATGGCAAACTTAAACTTTAACAACCTAAGATTGGTTTGGTCATTGAAGAGACATATATATCCTAGGTCAGGTAGCACCAATAATAACAAATCCCAACATCCTAGGTCAAAAACCAATAAAAAAGAGGACACTGCGCCATATGACACAAAGCTCTAGGAACCCTTTGACTCTAGGTGTCTTTATAGTGAAAGTTTATGTGATAATGCTTAGTACTTCATAAACTAAGGGGTGTTAAACCTCGTACAATAATTTTAGCTTAAACACAAAAAAGAAGAGAAAATTCTAGTGATTATAGGTTATATCTTGATATATTTATATGTAAGAATTTTTTTGGTGTCCCCGTACAAGTCAAAAATTATGATGATACAGCAATATTAAAAAGTTTGCAGAAAATTGCAAACAATAGGTGGGGCAGTAACAATGAATTTATATGGTAATGTTAAGTCTTTGAAAAGTAGTAAAAAATAAAAAAAGAGGGACATAAATTCAAAGCAGACAAAACCCACCTCAGGAAGTAAATTACAAAAACTAAAGGATATTAAGGACTAGCTTTGATCACATAAAACTACTTGGACATTGTAAAGACATTCAATTCATATCAAATTGTTGGATAAAAAAACAAAAAATTGATAAATAAGCATGAATTTAATCTTTACTTAATCACTAATAGCATGACTGCTAAGTATTAATATCACATTCACATAACTATTACTGCCATAAATATAAATATCAAACTACAAAATATCCTCTTTCAATAACTCTTCAAATAAAAAATTAGATTTTTCAACTTTTTTCCAACTACTAAAATTCAGTCATATACATAAATATATAATTACACAAAGCAGAACACATAAAGTCATCAAAATACTCGACAATTTAGCAAAGAAGCTGTTGGACTCCGAACCTTCGGTGGAAATTAGAAATATTAAAATGAATTCAATGAGTGTGTTTGTATAAGTATTGTGTTATATATGTTATTGTGCTTAAAGGAAATTGATGAGAAATGAAGTGATTGGTTTTGATGATTTTGAAATTTGAGTAGAGTTGT
>JANVCQ010000232.1:12838146-12849527 GCA_025531925.1 Erythroxylum plowmanianum | reverse complement strand
GAGTCGACCCGAGGTTGCATCCTGTATTGCAATCCTTGGTACAAATTTATTTGACCGGTTTCCAAGGATCAATCTTAAGATTGAACGATAAGCCGCCGATCAATCTTCCTTTATGTCAAGAATCACAAAATCAACTAGGAAAACAAAGTTATCAACCTTAATAAGTTGTACTCTACAATACCTCTAGGATGCTTTACTAATCTATCTTCTGATTGTAAACTTATCCTAGTAGGTTTTGGTTCACATAATCTTAATTTCCTAAATAAAGAATAAGTTATCACATTAATACTGACCATTAGGTTGGCTAAAGCCTTTTATATTTTTAAGCTACTTATTTGACAAAGAATAGTAAAACTCCCTGGATCTTTAAGCTTCTCTGGTAGTTTGCTTTGGAGAATCACTGAGCACCTTCCACTCAATGTCACGGTCGCTAACTCCTCCAACTTCCAATTATTTGTTAGCAAATCCTTAAAGTTTTTTGAATTTTTTAACATTTGCACAATAACCTTAAAGGGTAAGTTAATATCGAGTTGCTTAAGCAATTTAAAGAACTTACAAATTGCTCAGCCATTTGAATTTTCTTTCCTTTTGTAGGATAATTAATGGTAGGTTAAAATTCCTTAACTTTTTGAAGGTTCCCTTCACCTTCATATTTCTTTTAATTCTTGATGTCACCTTTTTTCTTCTTTTATGTTTTTTTCCTCATGTAGCTCTTTTCCACTCATAAGGGTGATTGCCATCACATGTTTGTTAGGATTTATCTCTATGGTACTAGGCAAACTCCTTTATGGTCTTTTATAAATTAACTTTATAAGGTAGTTGATATGAGATTCCAAGTTACATATAGAAGCCTCTTAATTCCATAATGAATATATAAAAGCCTGTTGATTCCTTAATTAAGTCTTAGCTTCCACACCTCACATTGAATAACTTAGAATAGCTGAGGATTCGTAGTTAACCCATTAGTCTTCCTATTTAGTACTTCAACTTAGTTTATCTATGTCATAATTGCATCAACATCATACAGTCCTGCTGACTTGCTATGTCTAACTTTAGAAGAGCACCATTGATAATTGTTCATTGCCATGTCTTCAATAAGGTCCTGAGTTGCTTTCGGTATTTTATTTTTCAAAATACTCGTAATTATTGTATCTGTCATGTGCTCATCATTTAATTGAGCCTATTATATAAGTTTTGTGTTTGCATCCAAAATGGTATATTATGATGTGAGCATTTCCTTAAAATCTACTTGAATTTGTCTCATATGTCATATAATGTCTTTAAATCAACTTGGGTATAAGAGGAGATTTCATTACTTGGTTCAGTAGTTTTAACTGAGGGGAAATACTTTAGAAGAAACTTCTTTGCTACTTGGACCTAAGTGGTAAGGGATGATCTAGACAAAGAGTTTAACCACTCCTTCACCCAACCCCTCAATGAAAACGATAATAATCTCAATCTTATTATGTCATCATTGGCACCATTGACCTTAAAGGTATCATAAGTGTCCAAAACTTTTCTAATATATGCATTAGACTCTTAATCTCATAGCCCATCAAATTGGATAGATTGTATCTAAACAACACTTAATTTAATTTCAATATTATTGGCATCAATAGTCAATCTCACCATGTTGGGCTCCATTCTCATCAAGTCTAGTCTAGCATAATCGAACATAGTCTTTGGTTGGCATCCCATAGTTCCTAATTCATCATATCAATCTGATCTTCCAAGTCCTCTATTTGTCGATATAATTTGAACTCTCTAAGTTGGGTTCTTTGGACATTTCTACAATTTTTCTTCCCAATCTCTTAACTTCATCGACTAAGTGCGATGGATTCTCTAATGTCATAAACTAACCCTAAAACCTATAAAAGTAATAAAAACAAAGGTTCAATAAAATAAGTAAAAAAATTGGAAACAAAAAATAAGAAATAAAAAGAAGTAGCAATAGTTAGATTAATAAAAACAAGGTTTTTCTAATATTCGAATCCCTACAATTGTGCCAAAAACTTGGTGCATATAATTTTAAACCATAAGTGCAGGGTGAACTTATAGATAACCCTTTACAAGTACTAGTAATGGCTTCTTTTATATTATCTAACCATCAAATAAGATGATGATTTAATTTAAAATAATGAATCAAGACAAATATAATACAAAGGTTAATCTAATGCAAACAGTAGTATTAAGGTAATGAATCTACCTAAGATCTCTTAATTATTAACCCTTTATCATATAATTTAAATATTTATCATTAGGCTATGAAAATTCTTTTTTTATGTTAATATATATTTCTTAATAATATTAACAACTAATCATTCGTTGATTAAGTGAAACCTCTTTCTAGTTTAAACCCCCAAGATTGCATTACTTGATTCAAAAATTTCTCTGTTAGTTTTGGCCCTAATCTAGAGGATTTATGTTGACCTATCTCTAGGCTTGTATCCAACTTATTCCAATTATAATATGTCTACTCATACAAGAGGATTTCTCAATCTCAATCATATAAAATCAAATATTGAAATAATATTCCAAAAATATTAATTCAATAATGAATGAATCAGTCGATCAAAGGATAAAATAATGGCATCCATTCCAACTTAGGGTTCATCCTATCTAGGCAGCAAACAAACTGATTTCCTCAATATAGAAAACGAAACAAACATCAAAAGTTTAAAAGAATAATCATAAATAAAAAGAATCCATAAATATGTATATCCCTATTTTCTCTAACAAAATCCCCTTGAATATTTGACGAAAAGCTACTCTTTATTCGATCTTTTAAAGTAATCATTGGCCTTTCCTTATTATTGGTTTATGATATGTGCTTAATTGATTATGAATTTATTCCATAACACTTAGTGACTATTGCAACAAAAATGCTTAAGATACGCACTTTGACTCATATGTTATTTTAGGCATAATTTCAAAGCAAAGAAGTTAAAGTGAGTTGAAAGCATGATATTTAGGCCATTTTCTAAAGATCAACATTCACTTGCCCTAGTGGAATAAAAAAGAGAAGAATTAGAGAAAAGAAGAGAAGACTTGGAGAAGGTTGGAGGAAGAATCTGTGCTATGATCGTGACAGAAGAATGATGGAGTGCCACGATCCTGGCATAATTGGCCATGATCGTGATAGATGCTTGTCACATAGGTCAAAATCGTGACCTGCACGATGATAGCTTCGGGAATGCTTCTGAACTCAATTTATCGAGGGTCATTTTGGACATTCTGGGCTAGTTAAATCCTAATTTTTATCCTAATTAGAATGAGCTATAAGAAGAAAAGAATGAAACCCTGAAGGGGGCCTACATTCTTGCTATATTAGGGAGAAAAGAAGGTTTTAAGACAGACTAGCTAGTAGCAAGAGGGTCTTTGGTGGAGGGTCTTTGGTGGAGGCTTTTGGGGCTTGAAGTAATTTCTTCTTAGGAGATCTTGGTTTTAATGAAGAAGAGGGGCAAAACCCTTAATCATAAGAGACCTATGGAGGGGTAGCTTTCTCGACGTCAGTTTGGAGGTACAATTGAGGCCGACAACCTGGTTAAGCATATTTCTTCCTTAAATTTTTTATTTATTTCTTTCTCGTATGAATTGATTACGTTATCCTATGTTTAATGTTTGGGTCTTATGTAAGAATGATTGAATGCTCTAATTTATTATTTTTTCTATATTACTAGAATCAAATGCAATATGTAATGGTTGTTTTTCCAATTCATTTGTAGCAACTAATGGTTCTGAATCATTATGGATAACATAACCTAGGTTTAATAATTTGAGCTTGTGTGATTATTGCCTAGATTGGTCTATTTTTCTCACTCGTAAGGAGGCTTTCCAATTAAGCTTAGTGAGTGTCTCCTAAGTTATTTGATAGTTAAGGTTAATTAATGAGCTCTTCTTAATTAACTACGTCCTCAGGAAAAATTAGGATTAACAAAACTTGTTATTAATCTACGATCAACAGTTCAAAGAGAGGTAAAAGAACAACAAATCAATGAAATATGTCTAATTAGGGTTTAGGCCGAGATTGAACCAAAGAATTGGGTCCTTATCAAATTCCTCACTTTTATCACTTTTAATGTTTTCTTTTATTTGTTTTCACTAAGTTAGTTTTACCTTTATTTTGTTCTCAAACCAAACAAAACCCGCCTAAACCTAAACATCGATGTTTTTAAAAGCTAACCAAACACTCTATATGGGACCAACCTAAACTCAACACTGCTACAGTAGTAGCTCTAGTTTATTTTAACTAACTTTACGACGCACTGTCAATTTTGGCATCATTGTTAAGGAATGTGGTGTTTTAGGTTTTGTTCTTGATTTTAATTGGTTTTTTGTACGTATTTGTTTTTGATTAGTTCCTTTTAGTTATTTCTTGATTTTTTCATTTTTTTGTTTGGTGTGCGTTGAGTTAATTTTTTTTTATATGGACGAAAGTAATTTCCTTTATATCTTTTATTCTCAATCTTATAGCCATGTGTGGACTGATCAACTTAACTTTAGTTATGGATGGGATAATCAACAGAATTACTTCCATGATAATTTGCAAGATGCATAAAAAATTCTTGTATATTCCAGAAGCCTCTTATCACGACTCAAGTACATCTCTGGAAGATTTGCTTAATATTATAACTGTTAACAATATTCAACTTCAACAGATTGTACAGGAGTTCTAGTAGGAAGTAAGGAAATTTTCATAAGATATATGGTCTAGTGTCCAATATTTAGAAAACCAATAAAACTCAAGTACTTCTCTAAAAGAATTAGTTAAAGTTTTTGTTGCTAATACTTTACGATTATAGCAGGAAGAGATGTACTTCCAGTAAGAAACAAGTTCTAAGATGTAGAACTTGGCAAGCCAAATGGGTCAGTTAACAGAAGCTTTTGACTGCCTAGCATCATAAAGAAAAGAAATGCAACCATCTCAACATGAGGTGTACCCAAGGGACATTTGCGTAGAGGCCTTATAGAGTGAAGAGGAGTTTGAGAATCCTGAGTGTACTACTTAAGGAATTGTTTGTGCAAAAGAAGTGGAGGAAGAGCTCGAACCAGAAAAGCTATATCTTTTAGATTAGAGGTAATACTAAGTTTCATTTTGTTATTGAGAATGACTAATTACTTTTACCTAGCAAGTTAGAGGAAATAAAAGAGGAAGAAAATTTTGAAAAGACATTAGAGATCTTTCTAGAGTACATGGACTTAGTAAAGATTAAGAGTTTGAGGATAAGGAAGATGCTAAAAGGGAATGATTGTAAACCAAGGCTCTATCTAGAAGAATCTCATGTGGAGGAACCGTATGTGCCCTCAGAAGATCACAATTTCATCATATAAGAAGAAAACATGGAGTTGAGCTAGGGACCCTAAACAAAGGCGCTTTTTAGGAGGCAACCCTAGGGAAGTAAATTTATTTTCCTTTATGTTTTTGCACTAGTTAGATATGCATATGTGTCTCTATTTTAGTTTGTTTCTTACTTGTTTTAAGTTTTCAATCAAAATGATAGAAAGAATAAAACAAATAAATAAACATTTTCTCTTTTTTTCCTATTTCTAGGAATATGCATTATCTTTAGAAGAGTAGCGACTATTAGTAGATAAAGTTAGTGAGATTTAGAGCCTTTATAAAATGTCACATCTATATCAGTCTCATTGTCTTTTGATAATGTGTGACCTTCATGATATGTACATCTTAACTTTGCCTTGATTCTCTATTCAAGACCACATTACTATGACATGCATTAATATGGAAATGATTCGACATTCTTTTCTCTTCCGAATTACATTAGTCAAATAATCTACACTATTGACATGATTTCTCCCTTGTTAAACCCCCTTGAGATTTATTTTCCTTTTCTTTATGTAATAACCACATTACATGCTCCAACCCTAATTAAATGTCCTTCCCAATCCTTAAAGCTAGTGGAACATCTGCGATTGTTGAGTTTGTGGATATATAAAAGTATAAGTGTGGAGGTGTGCATATACATAGGTTTGTTATAATTTTGGGATGTTATTTTTTATCGTATCATTGAAATTCCCATGTTGATGTAGTTTCTTTTAATTTTTATAGGAGAAAAGAAAAGAAAGAAAAGATAAAAACAAATGAAAAGGAAAGGAAAGGAAAGGAAAGGAAAGAAAGAAAGAAAAAGAAAAAGAATGAAAAAACTGTTTAAATAAATGTATCAATGAGGAAGTACATATATGGTTTGCAAAGTTATTCATAATTAATCTTTCCTCCTAAAGTTGTAACGAATGTGTTATTTTAGTATGCTGAATATAAGGTACATGTTGGCTTAGAAGGTTCACTCATTATAGTTCATTATATTGTTATCATCAATATTTATGAGTGATCACTTCAGATTGGTTGTGCTTAAGGTGTTTTGCATATGAGAGCTTGAATTTGAGTTGTGAAATATCGTTTTTGCATTCATCATAATTGATGTACATAATTGCAAGTGAATGTAGATTTTTGAAGTTAATAGTATATTAAGTGTTACTTTTGTTTCACTAGCTTTGAAGATGTTCATGCTACTTTACCCAAATGCATCTCACCTTATCTTTACCCACATTACAAGCTTGAAAGGTCCTTCAATCTATGATTTTACACGTGAAACTTAGTGGTGGAGAAATGAAATGATATACAAAGTTGTGCAATGTCTTGATTGTGAATGGTGTTGAGTGTACCTATGAATATATCTTATTTAAACACATTTTCCAAGTCTACCACTAGATTACTCAATTTTTAAAGATGATGAAGGTTGATTGATTAAAAGCTTAGAATGTTTATTTCTTGCCCTGAAAAAATAAAAACAAATGAAAAGGAAAAGAAAGGAAAGAAAGAAAGAAAAAGAAAAAGAATGAAAAAAATGTTTAAATAAATGTATCAATGAGGAAGTACAAATATGGTTTGCAAAGTTATTCATAATTAATATTTCCTCCTAAAGTTGTAACGAATGTGTTATTTTAGTATGCTGAATATAAGGTACATGTTGGCTTAGAAGGTTCACTCATTATAGTTCATTATATTGTTATCATCAATATTTATGAGTGATCACTTCAGATTGGTTGTGCTTAAGGTGTTTTGCATATGAGAGCTTGAATTTGAGTTGTGAAATATCGTTTTTGCATTCATCATAATTGATGTACATAATTGCAAGTGAATGTAGATTTTTGAAGTTAATAGTATATTAAGTGTTACTTTTGTTTCACTAGCTTTGAAGATGTTCATGCTACTTTACCCAAATGCATCTCACCTTATCTTTACCCACATTACAAGCTTGAAAGGTCCTTCAATCTATGATTTTACACGTGAAACTTAGTGGTGGAGAAATGAAATGATATACAAAGTTGTGCAATGTCTTGATTGTGAATGGTGTTGAGTGTACCTATGAATATATCTTATTTAAACACATTTTCCAAGTCTACCACTAGATTACTCAATTTTTAAGGATGATGAAGGTTGATTGATTAAAAGCTTAGAATGTTTATTTCTTGCCCTGATTTTTGAAAGTCATTCATCTTTGGTTATGATTTTGCAATCTTGGAAAATATGGGAATTGAGTAAAGGTTTATGACTATTTGAGCTTAATTTTGATGTTTCACCCAAGGATGTCCAAAAGCTAAGTGTGGGGGAAATTGATATGTGCTTAATTGACTATGAATTTATTCCATAACACCTAGTGATTATTGTTATGAAAATGTTTAAGATACTCACTTTTACTCATATGTGATTTTAGGTACAATTCAGAAACAAAGAAGTTCAAGTGAGTCAAAAACATGATATTTGGGCCATTGTTTGAAGATTAATATTCACTTGTCCTTATGACAGAAGAATGACGGAGTGTCACAATCATGGCATAATAGGCATGATTGTGACAAAAGTTTGTCACTCAAGCCACGATTATGGCCTATATGACAACAGCTCGGGAATTGCTTCTGAGCTCAACTTATCAAAGCTCATTTCAAAAATTTTGGGTCTGGTAAAACTTGGTTTTTACCTTAATTGGAATAAACTATAAGAAGAAAATAATGAAACCCTGAAGTAGGCTACTTTCTTGCTATATTAGTGAGAAAAGAAGGTTTTAAGAGAGAGCAGTAGTAAGAGGGTCTTCGGTGGAGGATCTTCGGGGATGAAGCAATTTCTTCTTAAGAGCTCTTAGTTTTAATGAAAAAGAGGGCCAAAACTCTCAATTTTTAGAGATCTATAAAGGGGTAGCTTTCCCGATGCCAGTTCAGAGATGCAATCGACGTTAACGACTTGGTTAAACATATTTCTTGTATTTGATTTTTATTTCTTTCTCTTGTGGATTGATTATGATATCGTATGTTTAATGTTTGGGTCTTGTGTAAGAATGATTAGATGCTATATTTGATTGTTTTTATCTATGAACCTAGTACTATAATCGAATGTAATACATAATTGTTGCTTTTCCAATTCATTTGTGACAAATAATGGTTCTGAAGCATTAGGGATAACATAACCTAGGTTTAACAATCTAAGCTTGTGTAATTATTGCTTAGATTGGTTTGTTTTTCTCACTTACAAAGTGGTTTTTTGATTATACTTAGTGAGCATTGTTGGAGTTATGTAAATATAGTGCCCTGGAAAGTAAGTGTATTTACTTATAACTTAATTTTCTTCCAATTAATTTTGTAACAAAAAATTTATTATTAATAAAAAAAGTTTGATTTTATTTGTATAAGCATTATATATTTAGTCATAAGGTATCGAGATTCTTTTGTATGTAATATACATATGTATAGAGATGTATGGGAAACATATATATTATTAGAATCTAAAATATCTGATTCACAGTTGAATAATCAAGTTGGTCGATTGATTATGGTTTAGACTATAGTGTTGCGATTTATCTCCATGCAAGTAAAGGAGTTTACTTCAAGAGAATGATGAGTTTCATATCATGATAGTAGTTGGCTATGGATAATGGCATCATTAAATGAATCTAGAATCACGTATGTTTTAAAGAATAAAGTGGGTCATTACTTTAATCTTAAAACATACACTTAAGCATTCATTTATTATGGACCACAATTTTGATGAGTGGTGAACTCATATGTGTTTCATTATAGTTTTTGATATGATTAGAACGAATTTTTACAAAGTATCAATCTAGTGTCTGCATATTGTAATTATTAATTGAAACATGTATCAGGGAACATTTACTCAAATAAAGAGTTTAGATTGACATCATCACTTCTAGATGTTCTATGGAGAATGGTGATTAAACTGGAGCCACTAGTTTAATGGACTAGCCACCCATTAAGTGTTAATACCAAAATTAGAGCTTGTGTGCTAATCACCATATAGAGTAAAACGGGAGATCTAGAAGGAAAAACCAACATAATTATAAAACGATAATTTTATCCTTTATTGTGCGGATGGCTATAATATGGTTCATATTAGAGTTTGCAATTGGACATCTTATTTGAAATATGTGTTCTCATAATATTTAGTAATTCAAGAGTTTAACTAATTATTTTTAGTGGAATGACATTTAGTTAATAAGCTAGAGTTAATTCTAATGAGATTAAATTAATTTCGGGTTTATTGGAGCTTGAATTATAAGTCCAATTAGATTCCACATTTGGCTTCTAGGAAGGTTATCAAGCAAAGTAAGAAATACAAATAGAGGTTTTAAAGCCTGTGATTGAATGTTAGACTTACTTTAATTAATTATTGATTAGAATCCCATATGAACATTTAGAAATGGGCTAAACTTTGGTTTAATTTGATTAATTAAATTAAATCAAATTTATTAAAGATAAAAGGAGGTGGATTTTTGGTTTTAATGGGCTAAATGTGCAGCTGCACATTTAGCATTGGTTTGCTATATTTAAGATGGTTTTTAACATGCTTTATCATCATTAAATGGAGTAATAATCTTATTATTAAATGGTTTAATGATTGTCTTTTAATGATAGCATGTAACATTTTAGCATTCATTGGATTAAGAAGAAAGAGGTGTATTTGATGGACCATCTTCCTTGTTTCATCACAAAACCGAAAATGAGATGTATCATTTAGGTTATTGATCTTTTAATATAGCCATCTTAAAACAAATTATAAGAGTCTCATTTATTAGCTTCTTTATTATTGATTAAGGAATAAAGTGATGCATTGGATGCACTTCACTTCTTTCTTTGAGGCTTAACCAAAATTGAGAGAAAGAATGCAAGGGGTTATTGAATTTTTATCTCTCTCTCTCTCTCCTAAATTGTATAAGTTAGCTGAAAATTGCATAAGAGGTGTCTCATCTTTGGCTTCTTTCTTTTAAGGCAAAATCTCTTTAAGATTTCTTCTCCTTTCCCACCAAAGGATCTTGTTAACCAAGTTGTCCAAAAAGAACAAGTGGTAGATCGGATTGGTCGAGGATATAATAACGAGAAGAGGATACATTACTTAGGAGAGGATACATTGCCGAGGACAGGATAGCAAAGCGAGGAGTTAAAGCTGTAGCGAAAGAGTCGGTATAATTTCATGTATGGCTTGGCATGTTGATTTGATTATATTGCTTCTGCTGCAATTTTGATTTCTAAAAGGATTTGAAATCTACCATTTTATCCAAATATAACATGCTTATGTTTGCAATCCAACAAGCATCTCCTAGGTTATTTGATAGTTAAGGTTAATTAATGAGCTCTTCTTAATTAACTAGGATTTAAGAAAAAATTGAGATTAATAGAGCTTGTTGATAATTTACAACCAATAGTTCAAGGAGACGTAAAAGAATAACAAATCAATGAAATATGTCTAATTAGGTTTTAGGTTAAGATTGAACTAAAGAACTAGGTCCCTACTAAATTCCACGTTTTTATCATTTTAATATTTTCTTTTATTTGTTTTCACTAGGTTAGTTTGACCTTTAGTTTGTTCTCAAACCAAACCACCCCTCCCCCCCAAAACCTAAACATTGATTAATTTCTTTTCAAAAACTAACCAAACAATCTCTATAGGATCAACCTAGACTCACCACTGCTATAGTAGTAGGTCTAGTTTATTTTGACTAATGTTACAACGCATTGTTAGTTTAAAATTATGACTTTTACTGTAAGTTTTGACTTTAGACACTTGCCTTTGTCTACTCTTTATAATTTGACTTTTATATTGTGAAACTAAGGTTTCTAGATTATACATAGTCAATTATGTAGCACCCCACTCCTGCAGGACCCGAACTCGATATCGTGGGTGATATCCGAGTCCGTAGCTCACGAGAGTGATATGCTAGAGCACTCGAATACAGTCAAACACTCAGTCCAAAATTTTTTTTTTGAATATGATCATATGTACGGAAAGCAGTGAACAATTTGGGCCCGCTTTAATTTGTAAACATTTTTGGTCATCATAATACAATCACAGTATTTAG
>JANVCQ010000232.1:12812491-12823640 GCA_025531925.1 Erythroxylum plowmanianum | reverse complement strand
CATATCAAGACAATTCTAAACACTCATAAACCATTCCAAATTACTATTCTACCCTTCCCATCGATGATGGGATGTTACACGACATCTTCTATGGATCTTACTGCACCCAGTTGTGATACTTGTGGGTCAGTAATCCTCAAATCCAGTGTTTGCCCCAATTGGTATGAAGAGGTGTCTGCAGTATATCAGGGTCGGACCAATCAGAAATGGGACCCCTATTCTAACACCAATAACGAAGGATGGAAGGCAAATCCTAGGTTCAGTTGGAGGAATGAAGGGGGAAGGGGTCCAAACAAATTTCAACAAGGACGAGGAACTGGCGCTTCCACAAACCAGTTCCAAAACCAATAGCAAGCCTTGATTGTCCTACCAAAGGAGGACACTAACCAACTACTTCACAATATGATGGCATTAATAAAGGAGGAGAGAAATTCTAATAATAATCAGTTCAATGCCATAGCTTCTCTAATTTAGCAAGACTCTTCAAAGAATTCTGCTCGATTCAACGCTCTGGAAAAAAGAATGGAGCAATGGGAGACGAAAGCTAAAAATATCAACTCTTTTATTACTCAATTGTCTAACAATATGAGTGAGAACTAAGCCCGAAGTAGTGGAACCATTCCCTCCAACACTATTATGAACCCTAAGAGTTTGAATGCTATAACGCTCTGAAGCGGGAAACAAGTGAGGTTTAGCAATAAAGATGAGGGAGAAGATGAAGAGGAGATTGAGAATGAAGAATTACCTTCAACATATGAAAGAGTGAAGAAGTCAGAAAGTTCCAAGGAACGAGCAGTTTTGACTAAAAGGGAGTCAATGCAATTGAAGAGCAAGAAAGTGAATTTTGGAAGCCACCAAGAATCAAGCAAGCAAGGAACCCAGGAAACAACCAATAAAGAGGTAAGTATAAAAAACCTTCCCTTTCTGAATTCATATTTTCTTTGCAAAAGGATGACTGACTGTAAACATGAAAAAATATATCATTGACTTATTTGATAAAGTAGAAGTCAACATTCCTTTGCTTGACCTAGTGAAAAAGGTTCCTACATACGCTAAATATCTCAAGGACTTGTGCACAAACAAAAGAAAGTTTAGACCTAATGAAAGAGTATAAGTCAGCTCAACTGTTTCCACCCTTTTTAAACCACAAAGACCCGTCAAGTGTTCAGACCCTGGATCTTTCACCATTCCATGCACAATAGGAAAAGTTACCATAGGATGGGCTTTATTACATCTAGGGGCGGCAATCAATGTGATACTTAAGTCTGTCTATATAGCATTAGGAGTTAAGAGTCTTAAGCCAACATCTGTAGTGTTGTAATTGGCTAATCGATCTCTTACGCATCCGGTGGGCATCATTGAGGACATCTTGGTTCAGGTAAAGAGCTTAGATTTTCCAGCTGATTTCTATGTACTTGACATATCTTCAGAAGTTGTGCAGGACACTTCCTTGATTCTCGGTCGACCCTTCTTAAGGACTACTAGTACAATGATTAACATGAAAGAAGGTACAATCACCATGGAGGTAGGGGATCAACAAGTGAGTTTTAACATGTATGAAGCTATGAAACACTCCATGAGGATTATTCGCTTATAGGAGTTAACATGCTTGATGTTGTTATAGATGATGCATGCTTTGAGTTTGAATTTCAACATGTTTACTCTAACTCCACAATGAACCATTTGAATGCCTTGATTATAACTGATGGCCCTTTGAAAGAATAATTTTCCGCTAACATTTAAGGGAAGTTGAGAAATGTGGATGATAATACAAATGTGATAAGTGGCCAAGTTGCCTTACCACATTATAACTATCTGCCAAACGTCCACCAGGAGATACAGGATCCTCTGTAGTCATCAAGTTGTTTCTTCTCCTTCACTTACTACGTACTTTTTCTCTGTGATTGCTTGTGACATTGTGGATGCATTAGTATGTTGAATAAGTGTGGGGGAGAAATCATTTCAGTAGGACCTAGGTTAGTTTTCAGTTTATGCAATTTTAATTCAATAATTCATCTCCTTTTTGTTTTAGCTTGATGCATGATACATCTTCCATGTTTGAGAAAATTGATGTAAATGGATGAATTGTATTTTTTTTTCTGATGCTTAAGGACTTTGCATAAACATTCCAAGTGAGTTGAGAATCCATTTTAGTCTTTTTCAGTAAAAATTTTAATTTCTGTCTTGTTTATTTTGCTCTCGGGAAAACTTCACCACGACGTAGTTTATGTTGCCACGGTGATAGTTCCTTAGAAATCTCTCAGGCCAATTCTCCATGGCATGAATTAATTCTGTCACCGTAGAGAATACTTTCGGGTAACTTTCACCGCGATGTGAATTAATTCTGTCGCCGTGGCAAAAACCTTCGGGCAATCTTCGCTGCGGCATGAGTCCATGTCTTCGCGACGAAAGTCCAATCTGCGCGAAGATACCCGGTGAAATTTCCCTTCTACCCTTATTTTTTTTATCCTTCATCTTCCGTCTGTCCTGTTTTGTAATTTCCCTCTTCACACCTATATCAATCCAACTTCCCATTCTTCCTTTTCGTCTATTTCCCTCTAGTTCATTGCGGCCATCTGACCCATTCTTCACCAAATATCTTTCATTCTAACTTCACTACGGCCACTGCTCGTTCTCCTCGCTTCATTTCGCATTTGCCAGTCTTCTCTGTGAAACTCTCTTTCTCCTTCGTAAGTAATTCTAGCCCTCGCCTTCATACAGTTTCTACCTCATTGTTTTTGTTGTATTCAGGGCACGTTCACTGTGATGACACATTTGTTTCACCGCGGCGTGGTGAGTTATAGCTTTCACCATGGCAATGCACCCTTTCACCATGGGAAGCCAAGTGTTTGTTGCTTGCAGCGGTGACACATCAATTTCGCCGCGGCGAACTTAGTAGATTATGAATTTCAGTTAATTTTGTTTATTCCATTTATTTATTTTTCTGTATTTGTTTTCTGCAGGAAGACGCCTCGAACTAAGAACCCTACCTGTACTTCACCCACTATCCCTCCTAACATTTCCCCCTATCCCGTCTAGTTCATCCAATGATTCCAGTCCTTCGAATAACGCTGATTATAATTTTGCTGACCTAACCGAAAAGGTAGATGTTAGGTCGTTCATTAAAAGGCGCCCATTTCCTAACTCCACCCACCAATCCCTTTGTCCGTCAACTGGTACACTCTTAGCTTACGGGATTAGTCTAACCACGGGCTCAGGGCAACGATAAATTCGTTCATTATTTCTATGCTTATGCCTGATTCCATAACACCATGGAATTTAATTTCTGTGGTGTGAAAGCCCTCACTGCATTCACCACAGCTAGCATTCATGACCATTAAAACCTCCCTCATATTTTTCGTTGCCACTATGATCAACTGATTCACCACTATCTTTGGGACGATATTCTTCGTACCCTTTATCTAGAGGGCACCATCTGGCATCAGCCCCAAATCTATCAACGTTACCTTAAACATTCTGATCTCTGACCTGAAGCTCGTCCTTGACTCTATCTTGTTAGTAACAACATCATTCCAACCACCCATCTTACCTTCGTCATGAAACAACAAGCCCTATACCTTTACCTTTTAATGACTAATCGCCCAGTCGATATAGTTAATGCCATTACCACTGCCCTTCGTTACTCCATTACTACTGCCAAACTCACCAATGCCATTACTTTCCCCAACCTCATCACTGATATATTCCGAGCCCACAATGTCCCAGAATTTAATAATGACAGCTATTTTGACCTGACTCCTCTGTTTAAGTACACCCCCCTTAAACAACCCCTCCTCCACCCTCCTCACCCCTCCACCCCAATTCCTGATGTTATTACAACCCCTTCACCTATAGTGCCAGGCAAGGACGATCCTACAGCTCCGGTCCCTCCTGGACCTATTACCTTACAGACCCTCGCTGGTTGAGTTGATGGCCTCTATGCAGACCTAGTTACTCTCCGAGACACCCTCCTTTAGGCGATCTCCTGGCAGGATCGAGATCGGTTGTATCGCCGATGGATGGATGCATTACTTGTCGAACACCTTCACTTCTAGCTCCCTTCTGATAAAGATGACCCACTTAGCGGTGCTGGCACATCAGGAGTAGGTCCCTCTAACGTTGGGAATGATCGCCCTATGGAGTAGTTCGAGTTGTTTGTTCTTGTGTTTTCCTTCCTTTTGTTTTACTTTTTAGTTTGTCGAATACTCAGTTCCATTTTGTAATGTCCAAACTTATTGATCGGATTTTTTATATAATTCTCTTTGTACTTCCGATGTGTTGTTGTTTTCATCTGCCTTACACTTCCCCTTCACTACTTACTTATTTTAATTGTTCTTCATATTGAGGACAATATGATGTTTAAGTGTGGGGGATGTTTCAATTTGCAATTCTTGTTTGTGCATTGTGCATCATTTTCGACCATTTAACTGCTTGTGTAAGTCAATTGTGCGTAATATGAAAATTTTAAACTTGGTGATTGAGGCCAATCGCTTGTTTCAAATGTTTCTATCATTTTATGCTGTGGCGAACTCTTTTTTTGCCGTGGTGACGACGTTGTGAAATTAATTTTTTGCCGCAGCGAACTTTTGGCTTTGCTGCGGCGACGCCATTCTCTTTGCAGAAACTATTTTTAAAATTGCCTCATTTCAATAATTCTCCCTAATTAGATTCTTGTTATTCTTGTATCTCGAAGATTTTATAAGTTTCAAAGCAGTCTCTGTGTTTTTGAAAATACCTTCTATCTTTTTAAATGATAGTTAGTTTTGACTAATTTCATTTTCAATGTTTTCAACACAAAGTAAGTGAGGGTATGCTGATAAAGTAACACTTTACGTTTTTAAACCTTGAGATTGTTAATTGAGATATTAACCTTGTTGGAAGGATATTTGGGCCTGAATTCTCTCATTATTGTGTGTATCTGCTTAATTTCATATCTCTCTAAAATTTGTTTTAATTATTGATCAAAGCTTGATGAACTAGAATTTTGTTAACATGATAGAGGCATTCTTTCAAAACCCTGTTGACCTAAACACAAACCCCCTAAACACTTATCTATTGCTAGCCCTTTGAGTGATATTTTTAAGCACAAGCACACATCTTCTTATAGGTGTAATTATTTTATTCCCCATTCTCTTCAAGTTTATCCTTGTAAACATTTTTTCTCTCAAGAAATTGGTTATTGAGGAAAGCCAAGGAAGAAAAGAAAGTAAAAAAAAACATATAATCAAAATGTCCAAAAAAAATTTCAAAAGAAAAAAAATGTTAAGTGATAGATTATGTTATTGTTTGTGTACATATTATCTTACTCATAGTTGACGTTTATTTCATAATTGTGGTGCATGTACTCATTTTTCTTTCTTCTATTCCATCCATTACATTTAGCCTTCCGTACATTACAACCTTGAAAAGTCTTCTTAATTTCAAAATTATAGTTCTTGTAGTGGAGAGGTAGAACTATCACAAGCTTATCGTAGAGAATGGTCTAAGCAGATTTTAGAGTGAAATTATCCCAAAAACAAGTGAGTTGAGAGTAAACACCTTGCCTTGAGTGAAATCTCTTTTGCTCAATCTCTTGGATTAAATTCTTATAGTGTTTATTTTCTTGACGCTCATTCAGTCTACTTTGATTGATTTTTTAGAAAGTGATTTTACCAATTTGCCACTCTCATTTTAAGCATGATCGGAATTTTCTTTTGCACTTGTGTCTCTTTGACTTTTATAAACTTTTTCCAAGAGTACAAAGGTCTAAGTGTGGGAGAATTTGATTGAACCCAAGTTTCTTATACAAATTGGTGATATTTTAATGGTTTTTACTACACTTCTTGGCTTTTATTTTTAGATTTTATACTTAATTTGACTCTTGAGTGCCTGCCTTTATTTTATTTAGTTTGAGAGCAAAATTGTCACAAATTATTACTAATTGAGAACAATTGATACTGCAAACTACTATTTGTTCATTATAGGAGACTCAAGAAGAAGTAGAGTCAAGGAGGGAAGGTTGAAGATGATAAGTCAACAAGTCAATAGATGCAAAAGAAAGTTCACTGCAGCGAAAGGATGATGTGTCACTGTAGCACAGTATGAAGAATTCCAAGCAAAGCCTTTCGGGAAAATTTTGCTGCGGCGTGAATTAATTCTGTCACCGCGACGAAAGAATCAACACTCCAAGCAAAACTTTTGAAAAAAGTTCGCCGCGACGAACTCATCCTGTCGCCGTGGCGAACCTTCAATTACCTAAACCATTTTTGGAAGTTTACCCATTGTGCAACCCAATTCATAACCCGTTTTTTTAAAACCTACCTATTTTAGGTTAAGAAGAAGAGAGGTAGCCGATAGTTGAAGAATACACACTTACTCTCTCTACCTTCGGAAGAAAAATTCTTCTACACACCTTCATCCCCTCTCACCCACATCACTGTTCTACTCCTCCACTGACAACTACTACCATGGATGCTTCCAGTGGGTTCTTGATTCTGAAATCTCCTAGAGTTATGCTTAGCTAGGCACCTCTTTCCTCTTGAAGATGTAGCAATGGTTAGAGTTCAATAAGCTTCAAAGGGGAGTAGTTTATTCTATGTTCAGCTATATTGTTATGAACTCCTAGGTTTAGGATTTGTAATTTGTAGTTGAACATTCTTGATTAGAGTTTAATTAAGTGTTGGATATTCAATGTGTTATTGGAATTTGTTGATGTAAAACTTGGAGCTTGAATATATGAAGTCTCATATATATCTGTTTGTGATCTTGTTGATTCTCTTTTATCTGCCTTGTTGTGTTTGATATTGAGTTGATTCTAGATCCCAAAGTGACTTATTACATTGACTTACCCATTACACACACTAAGAGCATTCAACAAGGTCTTAAGAAATGGAATTCATTGATTAAGACCTTGGACTTAAAGAGTTCTTTAAGGTTTACCATTTGAAACTTAATGATTCACTCCCATTAAAATTTATTTTAGACTGTGATAGCCAAAGTTCGTTTTCAAGAGGATACTATCACTATTTGATCATTGTTTTTATCTTATTGTTTTTCTATTATGAAAATCCAAAAAATACTTTTCATTAAATTTTCTTACAATTCATTTATTTTTGTCCAAATTTCCAAAGATCAAACCCCCTTCCTTGCTAATTTGGTTTGCATATCATGACATATAGGCTAGCTTAGATCCATTCATTAGGTTTCGATTATGTGAAACGACCCGAGGTTGCATTCTATACTGCATTCCTTGGAATTAAAATTTTTGATTTGACCTCCAAGGGTAAGAACAGAAGGCTTTGGATTAATGAGCTAGGTTGATCATTTTTAGTGTTTATTTTAATAATGCTAATGTTAATTCTATCTTTTCATTCGGATACAATTAGCTGAAATAGGGCACCTTTTGCCTACACATATTTACTATTATGTCAAATCAAGATTGAGGATGTTGGAGACTATAATGCAATTATTGGACTGAAAAAGAAGCATTAGTCTCTGGACTACCTAAGAAGTCTAGATAAAGAAAGAGACATGAGACAAAAGCCCGCCATTCCATGTAGCCATTCGGCCTCTTTTGTCAATACTTATGTGACCTAGCGCAAAGTGAAAATTAAAGAATATATAACCCAATTTAAGGAAGACATGTCTAATGTTTAATGAGGTGATTTTAAGAAGGGATGAAGCATGATACGACAAAATAGATTGAGTCCAGATTATTTAATTTCAAATAATTTTAATTTAATAAAATTAAATTAAATTTAAAATATTTTGAAAATTCAAACTTTAGATCAAGTTCTAGCATACTCAACTCTTACATGCACAAAATGGCATCTCAACAAAAATTTTAGGATGTAATTAGATTTACTTATCTCATGTTTGTTGCATGCTCCGCCTAAATCCCCACCTCCCTTCTTAAACTGTACCGTCTATTTGAGTTTTTGCATGATTTTGATTTTAGAGTTTTGGTTTGAGAGTTTGAATGAAGCTTCCAATTATATACCAGCTGCTCCGTTTCTCAACCTGAAGGGCCATAGGAGCAGGTCAAAACCAACAATATCATTGTTATTTATTTTTTAGTTTTGGGTAAAAATTAGGTTGTCAGTTTCACGCTCACTTATTGTAATTTTCTTATGGCATGGATGTTTCTGGTTTTGAACAAAAATCAGGTGATTTTTCCATTTCTGTATCAAGTTGCAACTATGTTTTTTATTTTTATGTTGTGCTGCAAGTTGAAGACGACAAGAATGTTTATCTTGTATTATGCAAGAGCATTAAGATGAAATTGAGTTAGGGGGCTTTGTGGTTCCAAAAATGGATCGAAGTTTAAATCGTTTTAGTTTATCTTACTTTAATCGAAAGTTGGTGTAGCGAGATCGGGACAAAAATTAATTCTAGCCGTAGAGAAAATTATAAAACTTTTTTCATATTTTAATTTCTCAAAAATGAACCATTTTAATTTTATAAAATAATTAACGTATAAATTATAAAAATATGGATCTTAATTTGTACTTTATTTTAAAGTTTGATCATATTCTTGTTGTATCCCTCGAACCATTTTCGAAACTAATCCATCTCTACTACTGTAGTTGTAAAAGTTTATGGCTTCTAATGATATTTACAAAATAAGTTGAGAGAACTTTATAATTCTTATAGAGAGGGTTAATTACAAAGTGTTAGCTCTACTATAGATTAAGTTTATTTATAATAAGTTTTGGACATTTTAGTTTTTAAATTAAAATTAAAATTTAATTTTAATTAAACATTAATTAAAATTAAAAATAATTATAATTAAATACTAATTATGCCTAACTCATATCTAATATTACATATTGATCCTTATTTATTGAATATCTTATATTTAATTATAAATTTTCTCAAGCTTTACAATCAAGTCTAATTTAATTAAAAATCTTTGTTCTCTTCGACTCGCTTTTTATGTAAAACTTATTAGGTTTTTAAACATGTTAGTAATGATAATAAATTATAATTATAGTTTATAATTAAAATTAAATAAATTACAATTTTTAGTTTATTTTTAATTCTCTAATTATTTTAAGGAGTATTTTAATATTCGAACTCTACTTGCCTAGGAAACAAATCTCTTGTTTTGATTAAGGTATTGTATCTCTCTTTTATATCATCTCATCCGTACATTTGTATAATAGTTCATACCACTTTCCTAGTACAAAAATCATGAATCATAGTTTCTTCATACAAAAGGACTTGCACTGGCTCACTAGAATCATCCCACATAAGCCTTCCTATTCCCACAAAATACCCAAGTATCACACAAGCAAGGTCCATCACTCCCGGTGCATATAGCCTTGCACGCCTCACAACACTCCTTAGAAAAATTGAACTTAAAATCAGATCCCTACTTAACTGCCACTCCCTATAGCTCTAAGCCCTCATTTCCTCTACAACATCCATCACCCTCAGACCTCCTCTTTGTCAATGCAGAAGACCCAAGCGCAGAGCTTGAAAAACCAGCATTAGGATTAAGGATAATGGAAAGGATTGTGTAGACCAGAGCATAAGAGATCAACCCTACCAAAGTGAGAGTGACAGGAGTGAAACAAAAGCTTTTTGAGTCATTTTGACGATGACCCATTTCAAAAAAATGGGTGAGGACTAAGTCTGTAAAGGAGTTCTAATTAATTTGAACTGAGGATCAAGAAACTTGAGTTCTTCATTTGAGGCGCTTAGCATTGAATCAGAAAGCAGCAGAGAATCTGGGAGATTTGTTATGAGAATCATCTTAAGATATAAAAAAGAGGAGAGAGTCAGAGACAATGACAGAAAGAGTTGGCAATAGACAATTGTACATGGCACATATAATCAAGTTGGTTGATTTGATTTCTTTTTCACGAGGTTGACGGGGATGAGATGCGTAGAAGGACCTACCTAGATTACAATGTGTCCTATTTTTTGTATTCAACTTTAGCTTCATTATCTTTTTTCCTATAAAATGGCCAAAAGTACGCTTTCAAGGCATAATATTTACTCTATTTTTTTATTACCAAGGTTCCTTGATCATAGACAGAGAGGCCGACTGGAGGGTGAAGACAGAGAGAAGATTGTCAGAGTTTAACAAGGACGAAGCTTGGTGCCTAACTTAGGTAAGAATTTACTAGGATTTTTCAGTGGATTCTTGAGAAAGTTGAGTTCTTCTGTTGCGAGATCATGATCGTCTCTCGCTTGTTTGGGAGTTTTTCTATCTTGTCTCTTATTAAGTTTAACTTAGGGTTTCATTGCTAACGACGATTAGATTTCGGTAGAGATGGCAACTCTCTCCATTAATGGAGAAGCAGATGATGACATAGTTTTTGAGGATGATGGAGATCTGGATGTGGTTGTCGAACAATCGTTTCTTTTGATTGGACATTTTTACACAAACAAGCCCATTAACTTCTAGGCTATGAAGCAAACATTGGCTTCCATTTGGCAACCTTTCATGGGGATGTCGGTGAGGGAAGAAGGTCAAGGCCATTATATCTTTCAATTATACCATGTTAGAGATGGCTCCTTGGACTTTTGATAATCAACTCCTATTGCTTGGCACATGGGATGGGTCTAATCTTCCCTCTGCGGTTCCTTTGTAGATCACTTCTTTGTGGGTTCAGATCCACAAATTGAAGGAGGGTTTTACTGGTGGCCAAGAGGTTAGGTGATGAACTGGGTGGTTTTTTGGAGGTTGACCCAAATAATTTTACGAGCCCTCATCGTTTCTATATGTGACTGAGGTATGAACATGATGTACGCCTGCCTATTCGTCAAACACTGAATTGCAAGCTAAGGAAGGAAACTAGTTTTTTCCTACTTTGGAGTATGAAAGATTGCCATGTGTGTGTTTTTTTGTATGGTTTCTTTGGGCATACGGAATGGTTTTTCAGGTGGCTATTAAATAGAGGTGATGCTCCTTTTCTTAAAAAGTTTGGACCAAAAATACGTGCTTCTAACCATAGGAACCAGTTGAAGATTGGTGAACTGTGGCTGAGGGAGGAGAGTGGTGGTGTTGGGACCCGATCCGGGAATCGGATCCCAACCGAAAAACGAGAACGAAAATCATAAAGCGGAAGCAAAATCATAAGTGAAAGCAAACATCGAATCAAATCGAATCGAATACAAATCGAACGAAGCATTCGAACTGAAACACAAGTACCGACATCCG
>JANVCQ010000232.1:12757844-12791659 GCA_025531925.1 Erythroxylum plowmanianum | reverse complement strand
AAATTTCAAGTTTTTCTTGAGGGTAAAATGTGTACTCTGACTTCCAAGGAAAAACTGAATCGATCTAGGTAGAATTAGCCAAAGTTTCCTTCATGAAAGTTGTAGCTTGTCTTCTTAGCTTTCCAACGATATAAAGTTTGTGAATTTTGGATATCGGAATTGAGAGTTATGAGCATTACAAGTTGTAATGTTGCTTCATCTTAGTTACTGTTCATTTAAGACGAAGTTACTGTTCATCTAAGACGAAGTTTCTAAGACGAAGTTACAGTTCATCTAAGAAGAAGTTAATGTTCATCTAAGACAAAGTTTCTAAGACGAAGTTACTGCTCATCTAAGACGAAGTTACTGTTTATCATCTTAGTTTGTATCATCATCTTCTGTCTTATTTTTGATCTTGTTATAGGCAGAATCTCATTTTATAGTCTTCATAAAAGTTGTAGATCTAGAAGTCTTCTTTCTAATGGTCTAAGAACTAACTCAATATGACATTTGTAGAAAAAAGTTATGGCGATTGCGCCAAGAGAGGTACAAAATGATCAAAGACATAAACACATTGGATTCTTTTGGCCATAACTTCGTCATCCGACCTCCGAATGAGGTGATTCTTAAAGCAATAGATTCCTAACACGTTTTTCTACCTTAAAAAAATTGATAGCCATTGGTGTTGAATTCAAAAATATTGATGGAAAGAAAGTGAGGGATCGGTTGGTAGGGCAAGACTTGGTTGTGAACACACTTTGGATTTTTAATGATAACTTCTTCTATAGAGTTCCAATTAAGATAGTTCTTGCTGCAAATTAAACTAGAAATTTGAAGCTACAATTTCTTTGAAGAAGTCAATTGTGATTTTTGTGATTCCATTGTGTGGGCTCATCTTTGTGGCTTGAGATGTTATGAGAATGAGAGTGAACTGATGATGGCTAATGAAGGATAGATGAAATAACTCTACAGGTTAATACGCTCACGTTTTATGAATGGTTTTCAGATGTTGGGTTCCGAAAATGGATCCAACATTGTTTAGTATCAGAGCAAGAAAAAAAATTGATAATGGTTAAGGAGACTTCATTGGAGTACGCTCACGTCATATGGTTTCGTTTAAGAGTTGGGTTTCGGAAACGACGCCCAGCACATTAAACCTTTAAAATCATATCACATCTCCTAATGGCAACATTAACACATTAGTGGAAAAATGAGATGCCTTGTAATTGTCATTCAAATCTCAAACATAATTTATCATATGGTAATTAGAGTCCCCCACCCACTGTCACCTTAATATTTCTCTCTTCCTCGCAAATGTAGTACCTTTTTTGCATTAATATGGCATCCTAAAAGTTATAAGTACTTTCATTTATCACAAAGAATGTTTATTAGTTTATTGTTATGTGTCCCTAATACACTCATTCTTTTTAAAGTCTCCTATTTATACCTTTAACATATCTTATAAGGATATCAGATGTTTCTTATTACATGATTTATTAACATTCCTAGTTTTTTCGATCAACTCATCTTGTTTATCCTCCACAACAAACAAGTTTCAATGTTTTCTTTTTCATTTATGTTAAGGGATTTTTTCTTATCACCTAAGTAATAAAAGCTATTAACTTAGTCTTCAAACTCCTTAATATTGAATTGCCTTTATTGTTTTTGTATAGGTTTATTAGGAGGTTTCCTTTAAGATAATGTTGGGAAGGTAGTAATCAAGTGGGGTTTGTTTTAGCATGTGGGGTTGATGGTAAAATGAATGATGCATTGGGTTATGTTATAGGATTAAATATATAAGAACCCTTTGTAATTTGGCACTTTCCAATTTAGATCTTGAGTTTAAAAACTATTAACCATCCCTTATGTTTTCAATTTTGTAACAGATGATCTCCATAACACCTCTCTATTAAAAAGCCTAATAAGAACCAAAGAAATGATGTTGCTTACTATTATATGGCACAACTAATGGCATAATTACACCACATAACACTCAATATTGTGTGGATACTCTAAGCCACACAATTTCGTGTTTCATGTGGCATGGGTATACAAGATGCGGCATGAATTTGTTAATATATGTGAAAGGAAATTAGAAAATCATCTCATTGTCATATTGTTATTCAATTTTTTGCCTCTCATCTTATCATCTAGAAAGAAAATCAACAACATATTCGTATGGAGAGGAGATTGAAGGCATTGTTATTCAACCAAGTTTGACTAGAGACATTTGGTGTAACATCCCGTTACCCATGTTAAGGCTAGAATAGCGAGTTATGAGAAATTAGGAAAATTTACGTCATGCATGAGTTAAGTGTGACATGCACATTGTTGCACATTCATATGACCGTACATGCATTTATTGACATTTTTCGGCTATAACTGGAATGAGTTGTGATTATTGAAATTTTTTAGAATTTGAATTTAATTTATATTGAAAATATTATTGATTAGTGAAATTGTGATATTTTTAAATTTTGGTGAATTTTGGTGATTTTCAGAAATTATGCATTTTTATGGAAAATAGGAAAAAGGAATCAAAAGAAGATTATAGATAGTTGTATTGTAAAGATAGAATTAATGGAGTTAGTTTCAAAAGAAACTTAGTTAGAGTTAGACCTTAGGAAAAGTGACAAGTGTTATGTTGCTTTTATTATTTGTCAAAAGTAAGTTTTGATATCTGAGAGTTAAAAGACTAAGTTTTTTTTTCTTATCATCACCTTCTCCGAATTTCTTCCCATACACAAAGTTTTCCATCAAACTCCTTAACTTTGCTTTTTCATATCCCTCACCACTTCTCCCACTGCTAAGTGTTTCTTCTGCCTTAAGCAAAACCAGAAGTTGGTTAGAGTTCACAGTGGGTTACATGTTCTTGCATGGAGTTTAGGATTTTGGGATAGTTGAAGATTTTGGAATCTTTAACAAGTAAGTATTGAGAACATCTTTTAGAGTTATGGATTTATGAAACAAATTTGATGAATTTACTTTCATCTGCATGAACAGGAGATTTACGTGTATATATTCATAAACACTGTGTTAATGGGATGAAAATATAGATATAGTGTTATTTTAGTTTTGTATGATTTAGAAGAACTCATTGGACGTTAGTCGGACATTGCCGAACCATCCAGGCAATAGCATTTTGGAGCGTATTGTAAGTCAACCTAGATGATTTCCTAGGATTGATTTGTTTTGAATTGATTTGATTTGTTAAATTTTCAAAAAAAATTGCTGAACTATTTGGGAATTATTTCTGAATTTTGGACTTGAAGTCCGAGGAGTTTATTAGTTGGGCATGTATTGGAAGTGTTTTGATTTAATATGAATTCCTAAATGACTTTGATTCTCAACGAAAGTTGAATGTCAGACTTAGGTCCGATGAATGTGAAAACTTTGTCTGAGCATTTATATAAGATTGTGATATATGACATATTCAGTATTTAATGCATTTCATAAAATGCATGCTCAGATAAAGGCATTGTGACTTAAGTAGCCAGTTTGAAGCGCTTCCACGTAGAGCTTTGCTCCGTGATTTCTGATTCTTCACGTAAAGTTGTGCTCCGTGATTCTGTTTGACTGAGCCCTATAAGTCAGTATTTGTATAAGTTTGTGATAGGCACTCGGTCACAACAATAAAAACAAATGTGAGTCTCATGCATATAGCATTCATATAAGAGTGAAATCCATGAATGATTTGCAAAGCTATATTGAGTGATCCTATGTTGTGCCATGTTGTGTGAGTTGTGATGTTTTGAATGGATATTCGTGCATATGTGATGTGTGTATATGATCTGATGAAATCATCAATGATGGTTCACTCATTGAGTTCGCAAAACTTGTCAAAATTTGCAATGTGGTTTTTCAGGCTTGAAGAGTACCTCGTTAGACAAACGGGAGTATACCTACGACATGCAAGTAAAAGATAAAGGTCGGAATTAGTTGGCGTCTGCATTAGTATTTCCTTTACTTTGTATCAAGTTAAGTCTTCAGCAATTATAGTAACTTGTGTATTCGAATATTTCTGTTTTGAAATAAATTTCCAAATCGGAAATGTTTGTATATGATTTTTGCAATGTAATGAAATTTTGACAAGTATTTTATATTTGTAACGGGCTCAAATGGCTATTGAAATTTATGATGATTGTATTACTATGATTGAAAATGTTTATGAATTAAAGTGGGCCCGATTTGGTTATCGATTTCTGCACTTTATGTTTGTGGTTAAAAAACAAATTTGTAATAAGTTTTGAATGATTGAGTGCTTTAGCATGCCACCTTCATGGGGCACAGACTCAGATATTACCCAGGATGTCAGGTACGTGTCTTGCGAGAGTGAGGTGCTACATTTGGTAAGCAAATCTAATGTAGTTACTCTTAGGTCTTGGTTCCTTAGTTTTGGTTCACAATCTGTAAGCAAATTACAGGAAACTCTAATTATAAGCAATGTTGATCCATTTCAACTCTAATTACACGAAATTAAAAAGCAAATTAAGACCTTTAAATTAAATCTAGATGCAATTAGATAGCCAAAATACCAAATACATGATGACTTACTCTCTACTTAAAAAAGAATTATGAGGTAAATCTTTGAAACGTTGTCTACCTTCTAAGGCTATAATGTAAAGACTATATATTTGTATTATGCTTCCTAATGTACTAAAAGGGGGGGCGGGGGAGATCATTCGTATGATGTTAGTTAGTTTAAATTAATATAGAGTTGTTTCCTTTTTGGCAAGTAATCACTCAAGTAAGTGACTTGGTGGGCATATAGTACTTCCCCGCTAAACCTGATAAGCAAGATCAAGATTAGGTTTCAAGCGGAATCGAATTGGATTAAAAATAATTTTTGAAAATATATTAGGATTCAAGAACAACTTTAGGACTTGAATGAATGAATGATTTAGTTTTTGATTGACCACCATCTCATAATATTTCTTTAACAATCATAGAGTATTAATTTAAGAATCAGTGAGTATGACAATAATCTAGTCATCCTAGTATAGTAAATATTTGAGTTTAAATAAAAGGAAATCTCCAAAAGAACAAGAGAAATAATATGATGTAAGAAAATATACATAAATGATCAATAGAAACCTAGAACCATAACTAAAAATTAACCAAAATGTTAATGAACCAAAACCCTAAGCTTCCTCTAGACATCCCCAGTCAAATGTCGTCACCAATCTTTAGGTGAACCAAATTTTCGATGGTCTCTAGTTGAACCAAAGCATCAAATAAGTAAGATTTTGCTTAATGAACAACATAATGTAGCATTGTTCTAAATAGAATAATGATGTCATATGAAGCATAACATGGTGTGAGTTGAAGTACTAACACGACATCATGTGCTATGTGACACAATTATGCCATGTAACAAGAACTAACATCATTTCTTTGGTTTCTATTAGGCAATCTAATGGAGATGGATGGTAGGGGTTTCATGTAAGTAAATTAAAAACATAAGGAGTGATTAATAGTATATACAACTTAGTGTTTGAATTGACAAAATTTAAAGCACAGGGAAGCCATATATTCAGCATATATTATACGTTTAATGGGTAATTTGTTAGTAGGATAACATGCTGAAGTAAAGACCCATATTATGTTTTAGAGGCTTGTTATAGGAAATTGGGATTTAATAAGTTGATAGGAAATTTCAATTAAAGTCTCACCCCTTTCAAGAAAAACCCAATTAAGTATGATTCAGGGATTCGTATCTAACAAAGCAAAAGTATTCCGTTAACTTGCACCAAATCATTGAATGCTTCCTCCCAAAATTTCTAAGATGGCTACTTACTAGGTAATGGCTCTATGTTTGTTGGTTCATCTATAGACAATCGGTGCCTTGGAAATCTACTCTTTTTATATGTACAATCGCGAATCCTTGCCTTCTTCTCTGACTCTGATAGTTATTTATCTATAATAAAGAATTACCATAATCGAAAATATATTTAGTTATAAACATTCAAAGATTAAAATTTCTACTTTTTCTAAATATTTTCAAGGCCATACTGACATAGATCATCATCATCATCATCATTATCATACTCAGTTTGAAGTTCTGCATTGAGGTGGGATATGGGGAGATCTTATAGTATACAGCCTTACTCCTACATAATAGAGAGGTTTCCCGGTAGATCCACATGCAGATGTGACAAGTAAAAAATGATGCAGAAAAAACAGAAGCAATAATTAAAGAACTGAGTCGCACAAGCATTTAGTGATTTGAAATGCACTACCAGACAAAAGGACATACCTGCTGGTTGACCAGATCAGCCACGACCGCACCCTGTGTAAAGACCGGTTCTTGTTGTCACTATTCGAAGTCACCCCTTTCCTACCCTGACAACTCCTACTTTTTAGGTGACAAATTAGGGCCGCCTTTAGTTAATCCAAACCCGAAGTATTGACCACAACTAACTGTTCGCAAAGGAGTAAAGGGCATGGGGTTAGACGTCCCATCGTTTAAAAGCCGCGATGATTCTAGTGGGTATCGTTTACCCTTATCCTATCACGTCAGACTTTCCTAAATCTAGCAACTGCCTCAGTGAGAGCCAACTCCGACATATCATTCTTGATCACTTCCCTCCATGTCTTGTAAGACCTTCCTTTCCTCCTCTTGTAGCTACTAAGGTTGATTATCTCACCACATCGAACGGACGCATCAGAGGGCATCCTGCGCACATACTCAAACCACCTAAGTCTTTTCTCGCGCAACTTGTCTGCAATGCTAGCAATCTAGGGTCTGGTCCGCACTACCTAATTTCGTACCCTATCCCTCAGGGTAATGTCACACATCCACCTAAGCATACGCATTTCTGCTACTAACAACTGATGCATATGGCTACGTCTAGTAGGCCAACACTCTGCCCCATATAACATGGTTGGTCGAATAATCATTTTATAAAACTTTCCTTTGAGTTTTATTGGGACCCTCTTGTCACATAAAACACCTGAAACACCTCGTCATTTGGTCCACCCAGATTTAATACAGTGTAATATATCGTCATCTATATTGCAATCTCCCTGCATGATAGATGTGATTTCATATTAGCACTTTGGAGTCCTATACGATGCTTCATATTCCAAATAACATCACTAGAGGATTATAGTCGTAGTTGAAGTGAACATATAAGTGCCAGATTATTATTCCCCTCATCTACAGCATCTCTTGTCCAGATTTCATCTGAGTTTCTTAAAGCATCTCTAACATTTCTTTTGGTTGCACATCTTGTTTCTCCTATCATGCAAATTGATTGGAGGACTATATTTCCTGCAATAAAATCATTATTCTGATAGATTTAAGGACTTAATTCATCTGTCTTCTCATCTATCAAACTTTACATACAAGAACAACGTCATTTTGTTCAAATTAATTTTTTTATAATTATAAATTATATTTAATTTTACGAGAAACTCTGTCTTCGGCTTCATAAACTTACACGAACAAGCCCGAAAAGTTGCAGTTTGCACCTCCTTCACTTTTCTTTCTCGATTCATGTATTCCTATCCCTGATTATTAAGATTCTCTCTTTCCCTTTCTCAAAGACATATTGGATCTAACATTTCTCCTCAGACAAGTCAGTCTAGGGTTTTCAGCTACATGTCCTCGGAAGACATCTCCCTACAAAACGGCCTGAACTCACAACTCGTCTTCCAAGATGAGAACTTGCGTTTCAATTGCCCCCCCACCCATCGCTGCCTACCCGACCCATCTCCCAAAACCCGACAGCTTGCGGGTTTCATCGACGACAAGCTCTTCGCGTCCGACCGTTTCTTCCCTTCTCAATTCCCTCGAAATCTCTATCCTCATGACCGTCCTGACCAACCGCACCATACCAATTGGAACCCCAACGCTACCGACGCCAATGATTCCGGCTCCGACTCCGACGACGACGACGATGATCAAGTCGTTGACGATGATGACGTAGATGGGGATCAGGATAATGGAGTTGACGCCCTTGTTGCTGTTGACGACAATAGTAATAGTAATAATAACAACAATAATACTAATTCTAGTAAAAGCAATACTATTTCTAATACCGACAATAACACCACCACTACAACCTCGACTAATCCTCCTACTGTTAGTCTTGTCAAGTTTGGAAATGGAAATGGAAACGCAAATCATCATTCCTCTTTCGGTAAGTTTATGTATCATCCCTCTTAATTTTGACTTCTGTTTGGAGATTCTCGATGTTCTGATGATTTTTTGTTATGGTTTTATAGAATCTAGCCTGAAACTGATGGTGGTGAAAGATGGAGGGAGTAGTATGGGGCATACTTCGAATAATGCGTCGAATACCGTAGCAGAGGCAGATGGTGAGATGTATTATTCGCACTATTTGCAGGCAACAGAAGGGTCTGGTGGTGGAGGAAAGGACATGGGTATAAATAGTGGATGCGGGTTCAGTGGAAGAAAGGAGGTGTCTGCGTGTTCCGCCGAGTCTGGAGAGTCTTTGAGGGCCATTCTTTCAGACCCTGTCACGTAATTTTCTGTAATTCTGTATCTAAGAGATGAGCCATCTTGTTTTGTGGCGCAAGTGTTGTGCTCGGATTGGTGGGAGAATAGAATTCCTTATTTGTGTTACTAGATTGGTCTCAAGCTCTTGTTTTGAGTATCTTGTTGTGAATGTGTTGTTTGTTAGCAGTTTTTTTGTGCTGTGCATTTATGTTAACGTGTGGATTCAGGGGAGCTTTAATGGATGATGCAATGATTTTACCTTGTGGGCATTCCTTTGGTGGTGGTGGAATACAACATGTTATTAGAATGGTACTTTCTCAGTCCATATATTTTTTAATTTTTGAAAACATCCATTCTGATTATCTGGGTTTGTTAAATGGAATGAAAATGATTTCAGTGAATGTTTAATGTGAACTTGTGCTGAAAGATGAAAATTTCGTTACGATTATTGACAAAATGCTTAATGAAATTGTGATTTTGGTACTATTGTCAGAGAATGCTTATTGCTTAATGAGTTTATCTTTTAAAATTTGTGGGGCATTGTTATGTTCATCTGGGACTACCTTTGGTTCCTACTTTTTGGTTGTTCTGTTCTTTTGATTGTGTGTATATTTGTATTTGGTTGTAAAACAAGATCCTGATTTAGTTATCACAATGCACTTTCAGAAAGCATGCTACACCTGTTCGCAGTCAATTGTGGAGGATGCAATATCTCCTAACCTCTGTGAGTAGTACATGTGGTCATGGTAGAAGGTTCATTTTGACTGGCTTAATACATTCAAAAATCCCTAAAGTTATGCTGAGTACGCATTGGTTAGATTCAGTTTATTACTTTTGAGTTTTAGATGACAAATTGACAAATTCTATAGGCAATGGCATCATACATCGTTTCTCATGGCTTTTTGTTTTCATTTTAATTGATTTCATGTGTTTAAAAATCCTCAATTATCATTTTGACATGTCTTCATTTTGTATAGAAAAAGGAATTAGTGTGCCAAACTGCAGTAAATTGAACTTGAAGGGATCAATATCAAAAATACCTAAGCTTTGGGGCCTTTATTGTGTGTGAAGTCGGTTTATTGGGATGTGTAACAATTGGACACAAGTTCCTCCAGAAAACTTAGCATACTCTTTCTATTAACTAGCAATAATGAATTACAGATGACATGAAATTCTAAGTGTCTCAAAGTTGTGTCCCTCACATTGTCCCCTAATGAACCAACATATGCAGCTCTTCGAACTGCTGTTCAGGCTTTCCAACGGGAAGAGGAGTTACTATTTTATCGCTCAGCCAAAAGAAAGAGGGATAGGTTTGACCAGGTTTGTCTTGTTTATAGCTTTCATTATCTTAAAAAACATTCTAAAAGAACTTGGAAGTGATATGTTAGCAGATTGGCGGAAGAGAGTTGAAGTGTTGCTAAATTGGAATTAAATCTTTTGACTATATGCGTCCTCTTACATGTACTGAAAGCTGGAATAATTCATATGAGTCCCCGGTGGCTTAATTGGTCCTTAGAGGTTCTCTTATGCGCTGGCCTTCTTACTTTTAACTGAAATTTTCTATGCTTCAACTTAATCTTGTTTCTTTTTGTCTGAAGCTAACAGCTGTTGTGAGCCAGTGTATCCTGAAGTTGATGTGTCAGGTTCTTTTTTTCTGATGTTTATTGAAATTTTTTACGTAGGAAAAGGGCAGTTATGGTGATTCAACAATCATTGATCAACCGAGGGGCAAAGGTGTGCAGTTCCCATTTGCTGTGACAGACCGTGTTATTATTAAGGTTCTTCTGCCAACTTTCATGTTTCTTTTGCAATTCTTGTTTGTTGACCATCTGCACTCAACTATAAGGGGGTAATTGACTCAGGGAAACAAGAGGACACCAGAACGGTTTGTTGGACGTGAGGCTGTTGTCACAACGCAGTGCTTGAACGGATGGTCAGTCAGTTTCTTCCTTTTTATATTCCTCCCGAAGTGTTATAGTAAGGCTTTCAACATATTTTTCCAAATCAATTCAACATCTCGTCTGGCTTCTGCTTGTATATAGTCACTTACAAGCAGTCACCTGAGTTTCCTAGAGTCCTCTAACAGGTTCTCTCTATTGGCATTATATAAATCTGCTGGCATGCGTTGATATATGGGATCCTAGATTTTTGAAATCTAATTGTTAGAATAAGTTTATAGTGATTGATAGATTCAAGAATCATTAAGATAGTTTATTTTATTTGAAGACTACAGATAGTTTATTTTATTTGAAGACTACAGATAGCTATCTAATTAAACTGTTAGTGTGTATTACAAGGGCAAACGTTTTATATATAGCAATTTTCAGGAAAATGTTAGATACTTTTGGTTAATTAACGTATATCTAGCTGAACAATTACAACTCAAACATTGTAAACTAATTGGTGGTCAGAAAAGGAAACAGAATAGCACATCTTAAAGATTGTAATCCCATCAAGAATTACATTTAATATTTTCTATTCTTATTTAATATATCTCATTTAAGATATTTAAGACATCAATTCTTCATATATCAAACCAATATATATATTTTCAAACTTCTAAGAAAGTTGTTAATAATTATAAAAGAAATAGGTACTTGCATTGAAGAGTTTGGAAATTATGTTATGATATTTGAATAAACGTGGTCTATCTATGGTATGTTTAACCTATTCTTATGTATGAAAAGAATGTGAAAACCCTCTCTTAGTTTGAGTTCTAAATGGAGAATAGCAAAAAAGGATGCTCTTTTTGATGTATGGGAAACCATAAAGACTCCAAATATTTGAATTTTGGTGGAGGCCTTCTTTATTACTAAGCTGCAAGGGTCAGAGGTAATAAACCAACTAAGTAATGCAAAAATTCATGCTTGTTCCTAATTAATTGACTAGAAGTTTGATAATTTGGATAGTTAGTTCTCGGGGAAAGAACCATATTGAAACTTTGTTTACACGGTACGATAAAAATCAGAATTTCTAATTGGCACTAAATCATTTATAGGTATGTTGTGAAAACATTGGATAATGCAGAGAGTGTAAAACTACAGTATCGATCACTGGCCAAGGTTTCAGACGATCCATCGTCAAAGGCAATCCCAAATAAGTTTGGCCCACATTGGCTCTAGTTGGTTCTGCAAGTTAAGGTACAATCCCCCTTTTCTATGTGATATAGTCCAGACTAACATGATCACACTTCTATGCCGTACAGAATTGCAGTAGAATGTATGAAGGCTTTGTATATTATAGAAATCTTTTATGTAAATTGAGGTATTTCTGAAGGGGGGCCTTTTGAGAAGGATATGCAATCAAATTTTGTATGGATGTAAAAGTATAGTTGGCGTTTCGCCTAAACAAATTTGTGTATTCATCATATTTACGATTAGAGGTTTGCAAATTTTCCCTTTTGCTACCGCAAATCATGGAAGGTGTTTGATTATTTTAGTATGTTTGTGATGAACAGAGGGCCTCTTATCAATGCAATAGCAGTAGTTTTACAAGATGGCAATGGCACTGGCACAGTCCTAATCGTTACAGCCATTATCATGTTTTTTTACGTCCAAATGTTTCACCATTAGTCCATCGCATCGCTGGCCTGCAATCACCATCAAAAGCACGTCATTTGATCTAATTGAGTCAGGAGTCATAACACAATTTCAACCAATTTACGTTGATATCTCGAACTAAAAACAAATACAATATAATCAATCGATAACTCATGAGTTGCACGACACTGCTTTATGCGACTGATTTGTTTTAAAATTTAGAAGACAAAAGAAGAAGATGAAACTGACGTTAAAAATCTCCAGCTCTACTGTTATAAGTTACAACTTCTGACAATGGAGGACATGACTATAAACTGGCTTTGCCTTGTACAAGGATAAAGAGGCTAAAGATAAGAAGACAGAATTGTATAAAAAGATGATCAAAAACATGAAACGTCTCCCTTAGACGAGAGAAAATTGCAGGTTGAATAGATGGAAGCCGCTGCCGCCCTAACAGCCAACTCTCTCTCGGACCTATCTGCATTTCCTAGTCTGCACACCACATTTTAATGGTCAGAACTTGTAAACAGACTGACAAAATGTTGTATAATAGTTGCCTCTTTGTCAATTTTACGTATATTCGGAGGGTGTAGTTTCTTTAACTTGGTAACCAATCTCCTATGCGTAGATTGGGCTCTTTCACTCGCATATGCAACGCCTAGAATTGCTTCCTTAACCGCAGAAACTCCTAAAGTATGATATAACGCGTTCAAATCTATATATGATTTGTTTAGTGACAATTAAACCACCAAAGGATAATAATCAATTTAGTATTGACAAACTTGCAAAGGAACAGCTACTATTACCCTGCACACAATTCTGTTCTTCCCTGCTGTTGGAAGCCCAAGATCGCATTCCCTTGAAAATATTGCAGCCCATGATCACACTGCAGTTGCATTTCTTTTACTTGGCTCAGCCAACTCTCCTGATGTTGACACACGGACGAAAACAGGTTTAATAGCACTTCGCTCGACAAATAAAATTTCCAGGTGAAAAGAATCAGCTTAATCGCAAGAATTACATGCAAAGCAGGTAGTTAACCATTGCAACGAGAGTAAGCTATGAACTCCAATACAAATTTCATGTTAGAATCCCTATAGATAGCAATAAAATCATTAAGCCAAGAATAAGCTTAAACCAAACAAAGAACAAATCAAAATGACTAAAGTTTGAACTGATACAATCTAGAGTACTGTTACCACAGTATGTTCCATCATACTTACAAGCTGTTTCTCTTCTTCTGTGAGCGCTTTATCCATTTCATTGAACAAGCTGCTCCACCTTTCTTGATGCATGGATGTATTTACATCAGAAGACAGCCCAACACAATTATTTTTAATGATAAAACCATGTTGTTGGTTAGATGAGAATTCTTTGGATATCAAAAAGGGCAACTCGGTGATGATAACTGCTCTAAGTCTCCTCTTACTGCGCCTCAATGCTGAAAACGAGAAGCAGAATTTATTAATTACGGAAATCATTTGTCTCCAAACCCGAACAGCAGCGATGCATTACCTGATAAGCGTCCTTTGATGTCTTGGTGAAGAAGTTCCAACCACTGAGATGCAACGCTGGCGGCTGAAATTGTGAAAAGCATTCATATGAGGTAAAGTGTGCTTCGGTTAATGCTTGTGGCTGTTCCAAGTAAAAAGGAGATTCAAGAATCCTGTATGCTACAACCCCTAAAATCGATTGCTAAGTGATCCTATTTTCTTGTATTGAAGAAAGCTGCAGGTATTGTGCTCCGAAGTCTCTCATAGTACATTCATTTACTAACCTTTTACAGAGAGAGTAGAAACATTAGTTGCGATTGTTGACTCCTCATTAGAAACAGTGCTCGATTCATCAGATGCCTTAGTTGAAGATGACAACCTTAATACCAATGAATCATCCTCCCCAACTGTTGTGGAGTGGGAGACAAAATTTCTACTACATATCTTGTCTACCATACTCGAACCACCCTCTCCAATTATTGCACATCCTCCCATTTGATTATTCCGAGATAAAATCTTCGAACCCGAATTTCCTTTAGAGATACTTAGCCGCTTAGTTCCGAAATCAGTCATGTTACTAGTTTCTTTAGTTTCACCGTTTGATTGGTTTGTTGGCAGGCTTTCGGCACAGTTTTTTGAATGTTTTTCCGACCTGACTAGTGCCTCTATTATGGAATGCACCTGTTTCTTGTTTCGCACATGGTTTATGATCCCAGGGTTCAATCCATTAAGCAGTCCACTTGGAGCAGCAATTTTTGTGAACCTGTCAACCTGTTCTCTCCTTGCGAGCTCCATTCTTTTCTTGAGAACATCGTTCTTAGATTTTCTCCCACGTTGCTTTGGCACTGGTATCCCTCCATGAGAAGGTGCCATAAAACAACTGTTAAAAGAAATCCCTCCTTGAGAAGATGAGAGAAATCCATTTTGTTTCATCTCTTTCCAAACGCTCATTGAATCTTTCTCTTCTACTGGACCTGTAGTACTTCCACACTCAACAGGATCCCTCAATTGATCGTCATTCTTGACAGGATTCAACACGCTCTGGTTCAAAGAGCTAGTACAATCTTCTGCATTGAGGTCTAAGCCAATGGATCTGAAAGCTCCACGCTTGTTTTCTTTTTGACAAGAATGCTTCTTGAGAATGGAAGCCTTCTCAAAAATCTCTGCGTGTTCTGAGCTAAAGTTGGTTGCCAAGGTGCCAGTACTACAAGCATCACTATTGTGATCCCGTGGATTGAGGGTATGACTAACCTCAAGTGACAAAGTTGCCTTTTCGCTTCTTTCTGCTTGAGAAGCATCCACATCCAAGGTTACAGGCAAGTCGGTAACTTGGGAAGCTTCCCCATCAAACTGAAACTGGGCGTTAGGTTCTTCAAGTTCAGGGGGTTGAAAGTTAGTTGCTGTGGGATTATCAATTGAGTCCAAATAAAACACAAAATGGCAGCAATAAGTTTTGGCCCTAAAAACAATGTACTCATGAGAATCCCAACCAATTATGACTTTGAGGCGCATCACATTTGAGATTAAGTATACTTGCTAAAACACATAGAGATCTGAAAGATGCATTAACTATATGGGATTTTTGGACAAAAGGGTCAAGTTCGTTCAAGAGGAGGACAAAGAGGAGCAAAGAATGGTCTTTCAAATCAAAATTCAACTTTAAAAAAACGCCATGATAAACTTTTTGAAACAAATTCTCACTTTCAAAGAACTGAGTTCTTCAGTGACGTGGAAATGGGCAACTACGGGTGCGAAAAAGGAAAAAGGAAGCACCTTCAGAGCTCATCAAGGAATCAAGATCTCGCATTTTCATCCGCTTTTTTGTAAGCTGATGTTGGTCTTTCAGTTCACCGCCGTGTCGTTTGTCGCCAATCAACTAAAGTCAACAAAAAAATCAGAAATCATTACAGAAAGGATGAAATGAAATGATTAAGATGAAGAAGAAAACTAGAGAACACGGGAGAAAAGAACCTTTGAGCCAAAAATTGAGATCCCAGAATTGGGTTGATCCTCCATCATATGACTAATAGGCAAGATTAGAGAAAGCTGAAAACTTTTTGAAGAAGGCGGATATGGGCATTTACAAGCGGTAGTCCTATAAGAAGTGTTCGGAGGAGAAGAAGAAGGAATTTAAAGATAATGGCATTTGGTTTGGTTTAGACTTTAGATTAGAATGCTGATTTGATTTTGAAATTTGCAGAGACAGAGAGAGAGACGGAAGAGCGCGCTTTTCTTTCTAATGGTAATTATCTGTGGCGTAATGCAACATCCCCTCTGTCTCAACGCCAAAAAAAGTGCAAAACAACAGACTCTGATTTGGATTTAAGAACAATAGTCAATCATAGTGTTAAATTACTGATCGTGAGACTGAGAGAGGGCGTTTACGTTCTAGTCTTGAGTTTAAATTTGAAAAAAGCGAAGGATGAGGGAATCTTGGTTTTAACTTGGATGGTTATGCTATTGTAGTATGCCGGTACTGGTTACCGGTAATTTTTAATTTATAAAATAGTGTTTAATTTTTTTAAATTATAAAATAATTCTTTAATATATTATATTGTATAATTTATAATTTTGTATTAACTATATCTCTTAAAATTATAATAATAATATATTATTTTTTGTTAATATTACTTTTCACATATTTGATATATAAATAATAGTCATAGCTAATAAAAAAAATCATACAAATATAAATAGCACCCAGCTCGTGGTCCAGTCAAATTGGGCCAAATTCAGGTCAGGCCGAGCCAAGACTGTCATCCTTAAGTATAAAATTAAGGATAATATAAAGTACTTAAAATGTTACAATTTTTTTATATAATAAATAATATTACATTAAAATATTAAATAAAAATATTCATAACTCTCTAAGTATTACAATTTACAACAAGAGTTAATACCGAGGAAACAACCAATTAGAAGTAAAACCTGAAATAAAAACATATACAATTATATTTATATTGCATATATAGAATTTAACATATAGATCAAATATAAGTAAAATTAAAAGAAGAGTACAAATAAAAGCATGAAACATTATTCAATTAAATATTCACTCAAGTCATATTAACCCAAATTTTCATTTGGTGCAAAATTCTCATCATTGAGAGGAGACTCATCATCATCATCATTCAATTTCATTACAACAAATGACATATCAATATTGTTTCATCCAAGATTATCTTCCAAGTCATTATCATCTATTAAACTCCACTCTTTAAAAATCAAATTCATCAAACTGGATCTACATAACTATTTGGTCTATATAAGTCTTAGTAAACAAATAAAATTAAATTATTAAGGAATTACAAGAAATTATATTCAGCTTGACAATGATAATAACATACGTTTCTTAAAGATTTAAGTTGTATCGAACAAGGACCAAGTCGTTTAATCTTTTGTATTCCAATATCTTTCTTTTCTTGAAATGGATGAATTCAATGTGATCAAATTCCTTTCACATTCTGCTGCACTCACACATTGACTTAGAATTTAAATTGCAAATCTTTGCAATTCTATAACGTCAATCCCAAATTGGTCCTACTAAGTAATTGTAAGACAACAAAAGTAATATTGTAAACAAAATAAAATGATGATCGATTTCCAACAAGTAACAAAAGTGAAATATATATAGATTAAGCTTATCTATTTGACAAATAGTAATAGGCCTCTCAAAATCACTAGGAGCATCGTTATAAACCTCCATTTGTGAGCTTACGAGATCTTGAATCATCTCATGAGCAACAATTAACTTCAAATTTGGTTTATAGTTTATAAGATTCTCCTATTAACTTTAACTTTCTTTGTAAAATTTGGTCTAAAATAGACACTAGCATTCAAAAGTGTCCCATCTATAAACAACAGAGAGTAAAGTTCTCTTTCTCATTGATCATTGATGATTGCAAGATAAGATGTGTACAAAAAATACATATTTTTCATATTGGCCTTAATTGCTTCCTTCGTCTTCTTTATGAAATCATAAAAATAACTCATTGCTGCTTTCTATCACTATCAGTTAGAAGAAGTACTCTCACTAAAAACTCTCAAACGTAGATTACAAATTAACACTGGGACTAAAATTCATTATCTTTAAGCATAATTTTAGAAACCTCAACTTCAGCATTTGACTTAGCATAATATGATGCGACTCACTTATCACTTGCAAACATTTGTCTCAAATCCGTCTTCATTATAACAAAATACTAAAGTAATAAGAAATTATTCACAAATCTTGTTATAGTAGGACAACACAAATTTTTACCCTTGGTGAAATCCTTTCTCATCAAATTTAAATAAAATTGGCCATGTTTTTTTTTCTGTACAATCTCATCAATGATAGGGAAACATCTAGAATCTCCTATATTTTCTAACATTAGGTGAATGTAATGTGCAACACAAGGAATCTAATTAAAAAATTTATATTTGCTTTGTAATCTTTTCCTAACTGCTTTGTAAGTATAATCATTACCAGTAATGAATGAAACAATGTTTTATGACCCAACTTCATTCATAACTTCATCAAATATCTGAAACAGAGTATCAAGATTTCTAACAAGACTTAATGTATCAATAGACTTCAAAAATATTGTCTCCTTAGCAAAATAAACTAAAACATTCATAATGGGTTCATGTATTTTATTTGCCTAACCATCACTCATGATTGAAAATTTATACGATGCCTAAGTCATTTTTTTCATCCAAATAACTCTTTATTTCATAAATAGAGCTACTCAGAAGTTTACTTATATAGTCATCAATTGAAGGAGTCTTATATCCTAGATCGTAAGAGACAATAACATCTACTATAGGTTGGCAAATATAATACTGAGCACATTAAATGATACGACAGAATCATACTACCATCTAGTCATTGCCATGTTCACATTCTGTGTCATTTCTTTAGAATGTAAGACACTATAGATTAAAGGTTGAGCTTCAAAAGTTGTTCATGAAACAAAAAAAAGTTAGACATTTGTCTACATCAGGTGCAACATTTCCTTCTTGTTAGGTAAGAATATTGTCACCTTCAACATCCCCTCTATCATCTTAACCACCAAGAAAAAGAACTTTCATAACTAATTTTGTAATTTAACATTTTTCTTATATCTTTTTCGTGCTGATACTCTTTAAATAAAATCTTCATTTTTCATTCACGTCATGGCTCACTTTTCTACAAGGATTTTACTTCAACTTTGATCCTAGCTAAATGCTTCTTTAATTCTTTAATTTGGTGATTCCCTAACTTTTTAAATATTTGGTGCAATATATACAAATGGTATGGTTCTTCATTCTAGGAACCAATCTAGCATGAGCCCAATCTGGATCATCAAATCTTCCTAAAAGTCAACGTATCCTAGTGCACCAGATTCTCCACTTTGCGAGGGTTGGAGGAGGGTCATCAATGTATGCAGCCTTTTATTTAATAATTTTTATAAAGAGGTTATTTTCGTAATTCGAATATGAGATCTTATGGTCACAAAGAAGCAACTTTTACCAGTTGCTCCAAGGCTCTCCCTCTAGATCATCAAATTTTCCTAAAATGACTAAATTATCAGGAGTGCTTGAACTCTCCTCAATTTATCTGAAAAAAATAAATGAAGACTTATGTTAAAGTTAAATTAATAAATTCATATACAAAAATACAATTTTTATATATATTATCATTACATAATTATAAAAATTTAACATTCAATTATAAGCATATCTAGATTCTAGATAGACTCAATCTTACATCTTTCTTTATGATAACATACATTGGAAAAATAACTTTACTTTATGATAATACACATCGTAAAAACAATTTAAACACTTACAGTGTCACTTTATGTTAAGTAATGAATATTCTCTCATAAATTTACATACTATTTTTTACTATATATTTAGCTATCCATGAGATAAGATGATAAATGTGTATTTGCTTAATTGTTACTCATAAAATAAAATTAATGTTTGTAATATTATCATCTAATGACAATAATGAACAATATAAAAATGCAAACATTTAATTTTCTTAACTTAATTACATTTATTAAATGATTTAATTATATATTAAATATTATATTTAAATAATTAATCATATATTAAATACCTTTGTATGCAAACAATAATTAGTAAATTGTATGTTTCATATAAATTAATGAAAATTTTAATTAATTAATTTTGATCTCATTTTTTATTATTAAAATAATAAACAATATGCTCTTGAATTATACATAATTTACAACACCTAAATGTTCTTCTATAATCTAGATACAATATTATTTTGATCTCATTTCTTTATGAATTCACAATGCCTAAATGTTATTGAACTATACATAATTCACACATTCAATTTCAACTTTCAAGCCGAAATTGTTCAATGCATATTTTACAAATCATTCACAATACACACATGACACAATCATTGCAATCAAGAGCAGAAACAAGTAACCTAAACACATAAAAATTAGAAAAATTACAAGTTTGCAACCAAGTTATTTCAAGTTGGGTTAGGTCAAGTCAGGTCAAGTCGGGTGTAAAAATTTGGAATTTTGGATTTTGGATTATACAATCTGCATGACATTGGTGACGATTAGCAATGACAACAAGCAAAGATAGTGGAGATGAGTACCGACTAACGAGTTATGGAGAGGAATGAGCTAGTAACGACTGTCTAGCCTAACTCGGTAAGGCAATGACAGCGAATGAGTGAAGATAGTCCTATAGTGGAGGAAGCATGAAAATAGACAACGAGGAAGACAATGAAGACATCCTAACGAGGTTAGCATATGTGGGTCAGTGGGTGACTGGGAGTGGGAGCGAAGGGCGATGGTGTAAAGTCATAGTGAAGAAGAGTGAAGTGTGTATGAAGTGAACAAAGGTTTGCTAGTGTCTTTAGGTTTGTTTTTTTTTTCTATTTTTCAATTTGGTTCAAAAAAATTTAAAATCCTAGTATTTCACTCCATTTAGAAGGCACCTCGCTATCGCATTACTGCATGTGGTCGAGAAATTAGTCCAATAAATCAATTTGATAACTAATTTGAAGTTGGTTTCTTCATATATGGTAGTTGATATTTATCCCTCTTTTACTTACTTATCCATTGTTATTCAATGCACAAGAATTATTTAAGCTAGTATTCTTTATTTTATTTATGAATTATCGAAGAAAAGATAGAAGAGTGTTTTATAGGTAAATCTCCTTTATGTAGTTTCCATGCATATGGTCTTAAAATTGTCTATTGAAGATGTATCTTTTAATTTACTATTTTATTTTAATATAATTTGTATTTTTGATGTATCTTATCATTGAAGATGCATCTTTTAATTTACTATTTTATTTTAATATATTTTGTATTTTTGATGTATCTTATCGTCTTCTCTCCCTGTTAGGTGAAAAAAGTGAGAAATAAAATTAGAAAAAACCACAATGATCAAATCTCCTATAATAGATTGACTTATTGTTAGCTAATTAGTTACACTAAAAAAGCACGGATTAAAACTTGCCAAGATATGAAACTTAAAAATAATTAAAATATGAAATATTCAAAATCAAAAGAAGAATTAGGAACTTTCTATAATAATTTGATTTTTACAACAGTAAAAAAACATGTTGAGAATGTAACAATAAAATCTCATATAAAAAATAAAAAAGATTCTATAAAATATCTAAAACAAATAAGGCATATGTCAACAAAACTCAAAAACTTCCCTTCAACAACCAAATTTAGAAACATAACATGTCATAGATGTAATAAAAAAGGACAAAAAACTTCAGAACCTAGAATTAGACCAGGAGGTATTAGATAAAATTCAATTTTTAATGATTATGGATATTGAAAACTCTAAGAATTACTATGATGAAGAATTTGATAATGAAGCATTAGCATTAGAAATTGATAGCTTTATAAGTAGTGATGAAACAATATATAATGATCAACTAGAAGAAGAAAAAAAATCAACGTGCTTATAGAGGACCAAAAATTTCTATTAGAAGTCATAAAATACCTAATGAAATTGCCATAATTACTTGAAACCATCAATTGAAGCCTACCATCAACATCCTCATCGACCTATAATTTGACAAATATATTACATAAAGCCAAAAAAAATTAAAATTAACATTTTCTAGTTTGTATCAAGAAATCAAAATGATAAAATAAAAACTAAAAATGCTCAAACAAAAACAAAAAGAAGATAGTGAAATGATAAAAAAATTGATTTAATAAATCGATAGGGAAGAACATAAATCAATTAAAGAAATTGATGAAAACCTTAAGCTTAATAACAATGAAAATTTTCTGAATATTTTTTATTCATACTCAACTAAATAACTTCCCAAATGTATATAATTAGGATAACCCTTAGAATTAATGAAGATTTTCATATTACCTTTATTGCATTGTTTGATACAGAAGAAGAAGAAGAGATCAATTTGATTAACTTGCTATGAGTAATATTTGTATGTGTGTCCATATTGATAAAATTCTAATTGTAAAAAAGGAATTAAATTATTTGATTTGACATAAAACTTGCAGTAAGATGACCATGGAATAACAACCAGATGGCTCTACAAAGTTGAAGAATCATTATCAAGATAATGGAAAATCTTAAACTGAGTTTTTTCTTCTTCCAAGCTCTCTCCTCTACCTCTCCCTTATTTGCCCAAAGCTAAAGCATTATAAAATTATTTGCTTAAAGCCAAAAATAAGCCCCAAGGCTAAAGTTTCTCTTAAAGCTTTGTATCAAAACCTTTATTTCAAAATTCTATTTGTATCAAAGCCCTCTTTCTTTCTTTTTGTTTGTTTCTCAAAGCTCTAAAGTCTTTATAATGGTTCATAATATTTGATTATAATTTGAGATAATTGCTTCAAAGCTTTATTATTTGATATTTTCTATTTTTCTCTTTAGGCTCTGGTTGTAGTAGTCTGACTCTGTCGCTCATCAGGCTTTCTTATTTTCCTTAATATTTGATATTTGATATTTTCTCTCTTGAATATTAAAGCTTGTAGCAATTGGCTTGGCCACCCATTAAGGTTTTATATTCCATATTTGCTTTAATATTTGGCTTAATATTGTCCTTGAATACTATAACCTGTAGCAGTCGACTCTACCACCCATCAAGTTATAGTATTCCATATTTTCTTTAATTTTCTTTTAATTTTTTGTTATATTTGCTTTATTATTTCTTTTAGTGCTTTATTCATGTTTTGATATTAGATATGTCTAGAACTCCCAAAACAATAAGACTTTTAAAGAAAATAGTAAAGAGTATAGATAAAGAAATAATTGTCATAAAAGAACCCAATTAGGAACTTTTGGTCATCCCATACATAAGTGTTATATATAGGTGTGTGTGTGTGTGTTCTTTAAAATTTTCTAGTTAAACTCATCTCTAAGTTATATTTTTGTTTTATTGAACTTTATCCAAATTGAAAGTTATATTTGATCTCATAAACATATGCATTTTACTATGGTTATATACTTGATTAATATTAGCTTTATATAAATACTTTTTGGATGTTATTTTCTTTAGTTTGGTTTATAATGTATTTGATTAACAACATGTTATTCATAACTATATTTATTCATTGTGAAAGCTTAAGGTTAGTTTATGGTAGGTGATTTAAGTCAAATTTTAAGATGATTTATAAGGGAAGGTTATCAAATATTTTTGATAAGTTAATATTAAATTTGTGAGTTATATGCAATTACATGAAATGAAAAAGGACATAGGGTACCAATAAATTGACAAAGCTTATTAGACAATGCCAAGTTTTAAGTTTAGTGGGATGTTGAGACTCATTAAATCAAATGACAGATGTATTAGGTTAATAAACCTGCTAAAAATATATGGGATAATTGATGTTTATATTACTTATAAACTAGAAATTCCAATTTGTCTTCCATAGGTTTTGCTATTATTAGAGGAGATGTTAGGACTGATTTGGATGGTGATGTTGGCTTACTTGATGAGGTAAATGTTATTCATGGTGTAAATTATTAGGGTAATCAATAAAGTAATGCAAAGAGTTTTTTTTAATAGAATTTATGTGTTGAAGATGTAGACAACTATGATAAAAAGAGAGCCGTACTAAAGTAATGAAAATAATAATGGGATAAATGACAAAAGCCATAAAAATAATAGTGATAATTAAAATGGCGATGAATGCTTATATGATGAGGAACATAACAAGGATACATTTGATGTGTCTGTTCCAAATATCCATTGACCAGTGGAAATTGAATACACTAATTGTGGAAGCTTCTTTGACAGTGATGAATACTCTAATGGGGATAAGCTTAGTAAACTTTTAGGAAGACCTAGTATAAGTGTTAAACATCAATTAGTAGTGGACCATTATAATGGAGATTGGATATGGATTTTTCTAATGCCAAATAGTTTAAAAATGTTGTTGACAATTATTTATTAGCAATATTTCTAATGTTAAGTTGAAAAAAAGTGAGTATAAGTGGTAAAGTTGGATGCATAAAAGGATGCATAAGAGTTATATGCATCATATGATAGCAATGATAGGTATTTGAAAATCAAGGCATAAATCCAAGTGTATATGTTTCAAAACTTACAAGCTTAAAATGGTATTATACCAAGTTCTAGAGCAGGCATTTCAAACTAAGAATTATGAAGAATCCTAGCACAACTATTGTTAGTAGGATTAAAGAATATAAAGGAAAGTTAAATATATTTAAGGATTATAGTACATTTACATTTTCTAAGAGGATATGGAGGAAGGAGAGAGCATTATATTATACAAGTGAATATTCCAAGCTTTAACCTTATATCCACAAGTTGAAAGTTAGTAATCATAGATCTAGTATGGAACTACAACTCAAGGAACTAAGAAACCTCAATGTTGTAATTTAAGAGGCTATAATTTGCGTTGTTTATATGAAAATATGTTAGAGACAATTCAAGCCCATACTTAGGATGAATTTTTACTTTTCTAATACATAATTTTAAAGGTAGATGATTAATTTAGTTAGGAGGGATGGAGATGGAGGGATATATTCCATAACATGAATTATGGTGGAGGTGTAAGATGTTGAACATAAAGTTAGTTTATTTCACTCTTATAAACTAACTTGGGATTACAATATGGAAATTAAATTATATTATTATCTCATATGAAAAAGGTTAATTCACTTTTTAGTGTAATTTAATGTAATAATTCCTTATATTACTTAAGTACTGACTTATATGTCTTCAAATATTAATAAGAGTTGTCAAAGTCATCTCACCAAATGCAACTCACATAATGTGTGCAAGGATGTTTACCATGATTGACATGGACATTATAGTGAAAAAGAGTTAAGAAAAAATTTTAGAATTTTGTATAGTCTATATATGTTAAAGATTTCAATTAGCAATCTAAGATAATTAATATGGTTAAATTTAGGTGTGCTTCAATTTTATTTGAATATCTAAAGGAGACTTGAGCTAGGTTATACCAGTTATTTGATTCTAATTGTCTAGTTATTAATAACAATATGAGTAAGAATTTTAACAAACATATTATGTCAACCATAACATACTAGTTATTAGCATGTGTTGATTAATCATAATTTATCTTTATTAGCATGTTCTAAGAGATTAATTAGGTTATAAAATGCTTAGTGGTTAAAATTTTCACTCAATCAAGGTACTTATTAAAACCATCAATCGCTTGGCAATTTTAATGTTTATGATAGCTTCGATGGTATTGCAAAGTTCAATGACTAACAGCGATTAAAAGTTAAGAGAGGGAGCATTGAGAAAATTGAGAAAACCAAAAATTGATATTGTTATATTTTCTTAATTCATGGTAATCTTCAGTTTATGGAGGGGAACTTGCTTGTAAAGTGATGAATACACTTCAACCAAAATAATACTACATTTTTGGGGAATCTCAATTCTCACACGATCACACCAAAAAATTGAGTTCCACTTGAATTTCCTTCTTGATCAATGACAATTGCAGCATTGTCGTCATAATGTATTATCATACCATTTTCACGTTTGAGTTCTTTATAACTTCATAAAATTACATCTCTGATCACTTTTGATCTTTCTAGAGGTGAATCTTAATAATAATCAATAGTGAGTTAGAAAATTATAATATGTTGAATTTTAGGAAGTTGAAAAATGCTCATTATAGATGGTGAGTTAACATGCTATGATAAATGTCCCTTAATATTTCATCAATCATACTTATCTATAAAAGAGTTCCTTAAAGGCAGTTGATGTTGACTAAGTTACAACCTATTACATATGCGGATATTGGTTATTGATAAAGAAGTTTCAATTTCATTTAATGCGTTTAAATGTTCCAAGTGTAAGAAAAAATTATCATGACATATGTCAAAAAGGACTTGTTTATGGAGTGATCTCTAATAGTTAGCTTTGTAATGACAATCACAACAAGATTTACTTTGGACTTTATTATCGAAATGGGATTCACAACTACATTACAAATGGCATTAGCAACCCTTTTTAAGTTCATACATGCCAAAAGATTTATTATACTTAACTGTTAGCCTTTAAGGTAAAATGTAACTAAGAAATAATTATTATTCTTACCATTATATGGAGGAGTGCTTCTTACCATTATATAGAGGAGTGCTTCTAACCTATGGTAGAATCCCAAGATAGACGTTAACATAGTATTCTAAGTTATATACAATTGGGTTTGAATTTATCTTATTAAAATTTCATAGATTTTATAGTATGGTATGGATAAAGATAACGCATTTGTATTTATAGCATCCATTAGAGTCCATCGAACTACAATTTTAGATATGTCCTTATTGCAGCTAGTAGTCGCTAACATCACTAAATGTGTCGCTGCCTTATAAATGTTATTAAAGAGATGTTAATGTCATTCAAGGTGGAAAAGTTTGTTATATTTGCTATCCTCAATTTAATGGATACATGGTTGAGAGTTTTCAGTTCAGATTTATGAGTCATATTGAAAAGCAAAGTATGAACAAAATTAACCTAATGATATTTCCTATGTTAGTATTATTGCAAAATAGATGAATGGGATAAACAAAGTAGATGCACCATCAAATGATGTTGCAACTAGTATTGAGCTTAATTACATATATTTATTACATATTGTTAAAGAATTGTTAAAGAAACAAGCAAAAAATACGGCAATTGCTTTTATACAAGTCCTTAACACATGTGTTCACTCATATCGACCAAACATGGGCTATGTTTATAATGAAGAATAACTATATGCAATGACAAGTCTCCTTTCTTTATTATTCATCATGCCAAATTAAACTTTTTATTTTTATTATGTTTATTATGTATCACTCTTTCTCCATTTTCTGATCTTTATAGGAAAGTTCAATAAAATATGATGCTTACAATTTGTAAAAATGTGGAGTCTGTCATGATTAAAATTTTAAAAATGTTGTCTTCATTCACCCGCCAAACTCCACTGGGAAATTTACTATCTTCTTTCTTTAATAGATGAAAAGAAACCCTTAATTTAACATCTTCTTTACCATAGACGAAAAGGAACCATTATAATTGTCTTGCTTTGCCACAAGAAAAGAGTAATACTTTACAAATATTATTCAAGGTCATGTGGAACCCTCACAAAGTTAATCCTGAACAATTTTGTCAATTGCAACAACTATATGACTCAAAAACTCTTCCTCTTGCTCACACTAATGAATAAAGATTAGTATATGTTATATAATGTACGTATGGACTCTCTTACCAGTCAAGGCTCTTAGCAATTCTATTATATCCAACATTCTTCTCACAATTCATATATGGTTTAGTTATTGTTAAAAATAACTTAAAATAGTCACTAGAAATAAAAATTATCCATTACAATAATTAATAATAATAGCATTGGTTAATTATTCTGGAATATTAGTCAATCTTTATAGCATATTTGTCAACTATTATATTATATTAGTTGACTTATGTGCTATATTAGTTGAATAATATGGTTATAAAAACTCTTGGTTCATGTTTCTAAAATCCTAACATTAATCAACCAAACTTTTTTAAAATAATTTTTCAGAACTTATCAAGTTCTTTCAAAGACTAAAACACATTCCTATGACAAAAACTTGATTAAAAATTATTTAAAATGTTTACTTAGAGATCAAAAGAATTTCTTTATATATCAAAATAAATTTCCTCTTAATTATGAAAGGATTTATTTGTTATATCCTATACACAAATGATCATGCAAAATTTAAGCCTCTAATTCATTAAAAAGATCAATATAAGGTAACAAAAAGGATTATATTGATTTGCTTAAGTCTTAATATGCTTGATTCCTTTCTCTTGATTCAATATATGCTTCGCTTTGCTTACTTTTCATTCTTTGATTACTCAGTTGATTCAATTGGCTTCTTTGCTTAACTTAACCTTTGATTAACCTTAATATTTCATATATTAACATACTAATATCACTAAAGATAAGAATATTAGGAGTGACATTTTTATCATAAAATCCATGAGATAAAACCTAATTTTGTTCAATAGTTGCATGCTTATGATTGTCTCTTTAATATTTTTCTCTTAAACTCTAGTTAATTAAAATGATTTTTTTCTAAAAATGTATGAGATAAAAAATACTAGCACTTTAATTTGATAAGTAGTGATCTTAAGAATAATTTGGTCTCATATTTTAAGCATGAGTACACTAATACAAAGTTTCAAGTTGAAAATTAGTCAATAATAAGCCTCTAAATACATATTTTTTATTGTGACATGTGATTGTGGGAAAAGAGTTTATGGAGAAAGTATCAATAAAACTGAATTTCATTAATCACTCTTTATTTAGATCATTTTTTAATTTTATTTTTCTATTTCTCGAATAGGATATTTAGATAATTAGACCATCTTTTCTGGATTCATTTCATCATGTTATGTTTAAATCATTGAGCATATTTTTATCAAATTTGTATTCTTTCCTTTCTAACAAAATCTTAGGAAAAATTATTTGTTCTCAATTTTCTTGAATCAATAGGTCTACTTACTTTTGTACCCCACTTATTTGACCTTTTTTTGTTCTCTCCAAAAATATGACATCTATAATAGACATAGGTAGTTGTTTAGATTGGTAAGGTGCAGTGTTTAATACATACCCTACTCTGTAATCTACTCTCTAGCTTTTACTTTCAGTTTAATACTTTATACTTTATTTTTTGGTTAAATTTGTGTTTATCTTTCTTTAATAATGTGAGGTGGTGACTCTTTTTTTTGTCTAAACTTCATTATAAGTTATCCCTCTTATTTAATCCATACTCTATATATCAATGATGATATGCTTGAAATCATAAATGTCGTGATCATAAGGATTTATGTTGGTAGGAGGAACTTTGTTTATAGGTAGAAGGTAGATATTACTTTTGTAATTGTCAAAAAGCAAGAAAAAAAAAAGAAACGAGTAACGTAGTACATAATTATGTAGAATGAAGAAGGAGTTTATAAATTTATTATAGGGGATGAAGAGCATATTATCAGACTTAGTAAAGGCCATTCTTGTATTTGTACAGTAGTCACCCATGTAAGCATATTATTAGTGTTATCTATCATTCTCAACAAAAAGTTGAGGCTTATATCAAAGGCGCATAAAAGACAATCCAATTGACCCTATTAAACAACCTACCAATGTAAGTAATTTTAAGGTTAGGAAAAATTTTAAGTTTAAACAACAAATTTGGGGCATTTTAAAAGGCTAACACCAGTAGCTAAAATATTTTTATAATAAAAGCTAATCAGTGATCCCTTCACAGGTTGGTAGCTCTATATGTATAAAAAATAAAATATGACCATATTGATTCAAAAACCTTCAAGTTATCTTTTCAAACGACAGGAATAAGGTTTAAAAGAAAATCCAACATTACTTCAAGCAATTACAAGCTATAATAACTAGGAGGAGAGCAATATTAGAGCGAGGTGGTAGTGTGGATAGTGGGCAACTATCTTCTCAAACTAATGGGCAAAATTAAGTTGATAGAGGGGATACTTAACCATACTAATAGTGTTACTATTATTTATAAACAATTGACCATAATATGATGTGCTTATTTTAGGTAACTTATTTATAGATACTCAATTTTGTATATTTTGTAATTTATGATAAGAAACTCATCCATGAAATATGTATTATGTGAATTTATATTTTGGCTAAATGTAATGATCCACTGACTTTCAATTCTTTATTTCACATTCATTATATATATTCATGTTGAACTAGCATATTATAAAGAAAGTTACAATATAAAGGTTTTTTTTCCATAATATTATAAGCATACATTCAATTGCTTTAAAATAGTTATCACTGATTTTAAATTTTTCATTCAACACATATATACCACTCAAATTGAGAGCAAATATACTAACACGTATATCTATCTTCCAACAACGAAGAACAAAAATTACGACAAATCCTACAATAACATTGATTAACATTAACCACAATTCTTTCTTCTCTCTCACCAATAAATTAATTTCAAGCTTCATACTATTGAGTTGCTCCTCAATTTCAATTAAACACCATTTCTTTAATGACTTTATTTTCATGATCAACTCCAATTCTCTTGTTTTAGTCTCTTTTAGTATATACAATTTCTTTTCTTAATTTTTGAATATCATAGATAACTTTTCAGGAAATTACTCTCTATACTAATGGATAAAACAAAATTCTTTACTTGCACTAATTGTAACATTCAATATAAGAAGCACAATAACTCAGGTAAAATGTTGCTCAATTAATACTAACAACTTAATTGAATTTAAAACAATGTACAACAAACTGATTGGGTTATTAGATCATAAAAATAATTATTTTTCCTTAATTATATTGACTCTTTGAAGTCCTTAAAATGCAATTAAACTACAAAAGCAAAGTTGTGCTAGATGATCCATATTTTATAGCCCAATCAAGATTATGCTATAAGTAGCTTTCTATAAATTATGCTATATCAAGGCTTGTTTGTTTTTAGTTTCGTATTTAATTTTTTATTTATGTTTTTAAATTTAGTAAAAGAAACATTTTTTTTTATTTTTTAGTTTTGATTTTTTATTTTTTAAATTATGAAATTTATTTTTCTGTTTATCTTTTTTTAATATGATTTACCATCAAGTAAATATGTACAATTTAGTTATTTAATAAATATAATTTAAAAATGAAATATTTTTAAATATATAAATTCCAAATAAAATTGACTTTAATAATTAAAAATATAAATTAACAAAAAATATTAATTTATAAATTAAATTATTTATTTATTTTAATAAAATATAATAATTTTATTAATAAATATTATATAAGTGATTAAAATAAAATTAATTAATTAGTTAATTTTAATTTATTTTAAGTCTTATATAATATGTAATTATTAGTAGTAATCAAAATATAAATATATCGACATTAACACTTAAATATATATTTATTTTTATTTGAAACAAGAAAAAAATATCACAACAAAAAGACAATAATAAAATTAAACAACCCCTTAAATTGAAGATGAGATAGTAATTAGAAGCATATATTTGTGCTTTTTACAATGATTAAGTGAAGGATGTACCAAAACTTGGAAAAAAATAGTCTTTGATTTCTAATGGAGAAGAAAGTGCAAACGGAAAGAAGTATCAAAGATATAATTGAAGATAAGCAACTTTAATCTAACTTACATTAGCATTTATTAAGAAAGAAGATAAAGGAGGGAGCACCACACAATTGAGAAAGTCCAGACGAAGCCCACTGTCTAGATTGAGAATTACGGATGAAATATATGGAAATAAGGCAAACATCGATCGACTTAGAAAGCGAAAGGGGACAGAGCATCACATGAAAACGATAGTTTAGAATAGGAATAAGGCATTTCATCCCTAATTTTCTTTAAAAAGTGCTCATATCATAAGTGGAGGGACCCACTATTGTCACTTAAAATGGCATGATAACAATGGTGGGTTCAATTTATTTTCAAAAAATTAACACATACATTTTTCTAAAAAATGAGAATTTAAGATTTAATTAATTTGAGATTCAAGTTAAATAATTTTTAAAATGTTAAGATCATTTTAAAATGTTATTAATTATTAGATATAAAATTTAATACAAGATATTACAATTAAAAAATAGTTCACTTTTTAAAAATATGTTAAGATTTTTTTTTGTAATTTAATGAGTTTCAAAACTTGAAAGTATTATAATTTGCACCACCTTTTTTTAAATGTTATCATATTCACCTTGTCATTACTAAATAATTAAAAATGATGTAAAAATATAGGATTCTTTAATACTAACACGGAGAGGAAGGTGATTTTTTTAAAATAATTATTATCTTTATTATTTATTATTATTATTTTCATTATTATTATTATTATTATTATTATTATTATTATTATTATTATTATTATTATCTTTATTTATTTATTATTATGATTATTATTATTATTTATTGATTTTTTATGTTTATGTTTATATATTAATTGATTAAATTAAGTTTTTTTCTATTTATTTTATTTTAATTTATTTTTTAAAATTTTATTCTATTATTTTGTCATTATTATCTTGCCACATATGCATGTGGGCCTATTGGAAACAACCTTTCTACATTGTAGGGGTAAGGCTGCGTATTATCAGGCCTCCCAGATCCTATTTCATTGCGGGACTTCGGAATATGATGTTTGGTTCAGTCTGATTCTGTTGAGGCTAGGCGCCGTTGTTTGGATCCATGATCCCGATTAGCTTGGACTAGGAAATACCTGCAAAAATAATAAGGCACACAGGGGGTTGATCGCCGGCTTGCCCCTCCGATGCTTAAATCAGGTTTCTATCGTAGGTTTTGTGTCTAATAACAAAGGTTATCAGGGTCATTAGAGTCGTACCTGCATCATGAGGAGATAATGAACTTATATAGTAAATACCTGACGTATTTAACTCAACATCTCTGTCGTGTTTAACTCAACATCTCTATCGTATTTAACTCAACATCTTGGGAATGGGCCGATCGGCCCACACGCCATCCTAGAGTTGGACCTGGGCCTAGCACGACCGACTCAACCATAAGCCCCCTACTCCTCGAGTCCGAGCAGGGAGAAGGATCGATAGAGTATATAGGGTTCGTGCAGCTTGCCTGCATGATAATTCGTAATAGGCTCGACCGATCGGTCATCGACGCCTAGTCAGAGCACTGGACTTAATCATTGCTTATGGCCCGTGTTCTCTGACAGATTTTCAAAATTTGAAAAGGAATGTCCTTTCGTGTTGCTTTTATGATCGTGCGTATCGTTTCAACTGCTGCGCCACTCCAGATATCTGACAACCCTAATTCGTACGACTCAAATTTTGCCACGCGTCCAACTTCGATTGGTGCGCCCGTTCGATAACCGTTTGGAATCGAGAAACTTTCTTCACTATCGTTTATGCGCATTTGGTTCTCCAACTTCTAGCTCCCTCTACTCTTCATCTCTTTGCTCGCAGTCATCGGAATCTCCTTTTCACCACTACCCAAACTCCGAAACTCAGTCATCGAACTAGATACGTCCTTTCTCTTTTCCTAATCCTATAAACTTCCTTTTTAGTAACCATGTCGTCGACTAGCCGTAGGAGTGAGTCTAGACTTAGAGATGAAACCACCACCTCCTCCTCTTTCGACCGGGAACTAGCCGCCGGAAGTGCTTTACAGATTGTCGGGCTGCTTGCGATAGCGGCGGAAGCGATGGAGGCACCGGAGGCAAGGGGGAATGAAACGTCGGACGCAGAGACAGATGAAGAAATCGCGACAGTTGACTGGATAGACGGGTGAGTCGTTGAGAAGCCGCCGAGCGGCCAATCAACGATGACCGAAAGGGAGTTGAACCAATCGGTCATCAAGAATAATATCCCTTCATCCTGGGGACCCAGATTGGCCGCAGAGAACGAGCAAATTCACAGCAATATGGGGGGCTATTTTGTTGTTTCCGACAGCTTCTTCTCGATCGGTGGCATGAGGCTTCCCTATGCCCCGATCATCGATAAGGTATGTTGCGTATATAAATTATTGTTGGGCCAGATCCCCCCGAATGGTTGGAGGTTCATGAATGGTCTCGCCCTGCTATGCCATCATTTCTGGTGTCCTTCGTCGATCGATATTCTGCGGCTTTTTCTAAGGATGAATCAAAGCTCGCTCACAGGGGCCGGGATCCGCCACTTTCAGTATAGAGATGCGTGGTATCGCCCTACTGGAACAGCTTCGTCGATCAAGGCCTGGAGGACGAAGTACTTCTTTGTGAGGTCCCCGGGGTCTTCCTTTGAGTCCAGGCCGTGGAGGTATCCCCTGGCCGAGCGATGGAACGACACTTCTAGTCTGTCCTTTACTAGAAGGGAGTCTGAAGTGATC
>JANVCQ010000232.1:12721705-12731871 GCA_025531925.1 Erythroxylum plowmanianum | reverse complement strand
TGTCTACTGTAGGCAAGTGAAGGATAGAGGTCGGGATCAGTTCGTGTCTGCATTAGTGTCTTATCAAATTGTGTTCCACAATCACTGTATAACAATGCTTTGTATTTCTTCTGAGCCCATTATGGTTCTATTGTTTTACTCATTGACTGATTGTAAATTATTCTTGGATAACTGTAATAACTGAAAATGGTTTATTATGAACATGGGTTTTAGTTACTTACTGTTTTTGCCGTGCTAACGTGGAATCAATGGTTTCAAAAAAAAAATGTATACTGAGTTATAACCGACCGACTGATGTAGTCCGCCACCCTCGCGGGGCACGGATTCGGATACCATCAATGATATCGGGTTCGGGTCACTCGGGAGTGGGGTGTTACAGCGAGGCCCCCCTCTTTTTTGCTGCTGTTTCCTTCTGATTCGCTCGTTTTCGATTCTTCCTTCGCGCGCCCTACCCGGCGCCCCCGAGGGGCCACCTCGAGACGGGGAATCGGTACCTGGGCCCAACATTAAACAAATGCAAGTGGAGACAAATTCATCCATGTATACACAAACAAACTTAAACTCATCAATCTCTTAGGACCATATAAGTTAAATATAGTCAAAATTGAAGGCTTCAACACAAATGGGTCTATATACTTTCAATATCATATTACTATAACTATCCAAGCACTAATACCGAAACAACAACAAGTTTAAGAAACAATCCTTGAATCTTAACACTATGAATGAAAACGGAAGTTAACACTCAATACAGCCCAGGAGATGATCAAAAAAGCCTTTTCCTTGATTAATGAGAACTAATAACGTAAACCAAACCTTAGTCATTCTCAGTAATTATAAAAAAACTAAATAATAGGTAGTACCTGTTGGACCCCAAATTTTTCTTTATTTTTCTTAAAATTTAGTCCATTAAATTAGCAAGCATTAATGGAAGTTAGAGTTATTAAATAAGAATGTTAGAATTTAATTAGAATATAGTATGGTATTTAATGGACTAAGGAGCTAATGGGCATTACATTAAATGAAGAGGGGTAAACTGGGAAAGGCAAGACAAAAATATTGTCTTGAATTAAAAGAAGGAAGAAGAGGAAAATCGTGGGAGTTAGAAAAGAGAACAGAAATCGTGGAGAGAAGAAAAAGAAGAGAAGAGTGTGTGGAAACTAGGGAAAAAGGATAAACAAGAAGAAGGAAGAGAAATCAAGCTTATTAGAGGTAAGCTTCATCATTTTTCTTCTTGCTTTGATAGGAAAATAAAAAGAATTAGGAAAAGAATGTGATTTTGTGTTGGGGGGTAAAGGAAGAAGAAGAAGAGAATCATGAAACCCTAGTTGGATGTTTAAGGATTTTCAACTAGGTTTTGGTTTTTCTAGCTTAGATAATCCATGGGTGGATTAAGCTTAAGATTAATTTTGTTCTTGATTATCAAAACCTTATGGTTTTTCTTTTTGTATATTGGATTAAATGGAAAATTGGTTTATTTGAAGGGAACCAAGAAAACTAAGGCAAGAGAAAGAGGAAAGGCAATCTTGAGTTTGGATTGACAACCAATTTAGGTGGGTAATATATTTATAGTTATTGTGATGATGGGTGAAATTACTTGTTTGCTTGTGTGATTGATTGTTTGTCTTGAATTATTGTGAATGTTGACAAAATGCATGATGAATTATTGCCATGTTATGCATTGAATGATGTATGACATTTTGTATGAATCGAAAAAGAGAAAAAGCATAAGAAGCATGAAAGTATGAATATGTAATGAAATGAATTAAGCATAAGAATTTGTTTGTGTTTTGGGCAAGAGAGAAACCATTTTGTTAGTCACGTGCATGTTGACCCCAAAGCCTTCTCCTGGTTGCCCGCTTGTGGCATATGAGCTCTTAAGAATCGAACTCATTTTGTTCATGGTGTAAACTTCAATTTCTCCATTTCGTTCCATAGGACTCTCAAACCATTTGTTGTGCATTTCATTTTGATTTTTTGAGCATGATGCACAATTGAGTGGTATGATGATGATTATGTGTTACACGATAAGCTTTGAGTGATAATGACATTTTGAACTATACGTCTCTGAGCTAGAATTGCTGATGATTGACTTGCTAAATTAAAATGAGATATAGATGTGTAGATATACATATATAAGTATGCTTAATGCATATCTCATTGTCACTGGCTATAAACATATTAGCCATTGAGCTTCGCAGCTCATCCCACTATTTTCCACTCCTTAGGTGCAGAATGAGAAGATCGTTGAACTTTGCAAAGGCTTTGGCATACTCCAAGATAATAACTTTTGTAACTAAGTTATTGACTATTTTTAGATAGCTTTATAAGCATATCAACATGAACATTCATTGTATTTTGTATTTTGTATTAAGCCAATGGTGTGACTTTTAATATGTAACTAAAGCTGTTAAAACACTTTGTTTTAGTAATGAGATTAAGATTTGAAGAAGTTCCTTTTGCATATGTGCATATGTATCTTGTGATTGAGTTGTTATTGTTGTGGTTAGAAATAGAAGTGTATGATAGAGTTGGAATAAAGGTTGTGTATGTATATGTAAATTGGTGTTGGATTGTTTGGATTTGGGTTTTGTCCGAGGGTTTCATCGCGAGAGGCTTAGAGTTCATCATGGAGAACCTCTCTAGAAGGGTGATTTTGTGTTAAATTTTGTAAAATTGCTGCCGTGAAGCTAAGCTTTCATCGTGGCAAAATTTTCCCTAAGGGTTTTCTCGCTGAACCTCGGGAGTTCATCGCGGCGAAGCTAGATGTTCGCTGCGGCAAACTTTTCCTTAAGGGTCTTTAGAAATGATTTCCTATAGTTCGCTACGGCGAGCATATAGTTGGTTGCGGCAAACCCGCCACTACTGCCTTTGAAATTTTTTTACAAATTAAATGTTTTCGAATTTTCTCTCGCATGATCCTCACTCGGTCGTCCCAAGTGGTGGCCTTGGGATTAGTTAAAGGACCTGACCCCAACAGTACCCACATAAACCCGATAAGAGCCTAAAAATACAAGATTCAATCAAAAAAATAAAAACAATCCTCCTTTCAGTCAAATGAGGCATGATCAGAACATAGAAAGAACAAAACTTACAAACAAAAACAAAGGAAGATAGCATTGGCAAGATCCAAGTGAACCCACGAGGAATCAGTAAAGAATCAGTCACTGATCAGGTAATGTAAGATTGTGTTAGCTTTTCCATTTTAAAGGTGAAAAGAGATAGTGGAGTAGTTATGAGTAATCAATGAAGTTATAAATGAAGTTGAATGCAATAAATACAAAAGTAGCTACTTTCTACAAACTACTACAATATACTTCGATTCACACAGTTTTATTGCATTAAATCTATATAAACCTCAACTACTATCAGACTTCATTTAATGAAACTAAATCTATCTCATATTTCATTCATTAAATCTCAGATTGCATTCATTAAATCTCATATTGTAGGCACTGATGTTCTGTTAAATCAATAACAGTTAGAACCATCAATTAGTAGCATAGATAGCTAGAAAAATCAATCAGAAGCATAGATAGCTACCTCAGTATGACTAGGTATGATGGGCTTCCCATAGAGGCTGCTACTCCCAGCTGGGGTATCTATCTTTCAATCTGTGCAAGTAACTTGGGCAAGCCATCATATAATTAATCCCTTATGTTTTGGGGAATTGAACTTGATCTTGCAACCTAAAAGCATCAAGATTATCTTTAACAAAAATCCTTAAAAGTCGGTAAACCATATTATTGCAAAGCTATAAGAGTATGTATAGTAAGACTTGTGTACTCAAAATCAGGTTAATTAGAAGTTTGAAAATAACATTAAGAAGAGGATAAGCCAAAGAAGTCAGAAGAACAAATAATATTAAGAATATGATAAACCATGCAAACATGCCAACTATACTATATGTTCAAAACCTTGGATGAGTATACCAACATTTCTAAAGGTCTCATGTATCTAGCGGTAGATAGTGGACAATATCTACAAGTTTCTCCATCACCTACCATCAAAATTAACAAGTTGAATATCAATGATTGCAAACTTTAATAGGATTGCTAAAACAAAGTGGAAACATGATTTACATTTGTTGTTTTTTCTTGTAATTTCAACTAGATGCCAACTATTGTTCTTGAACTTAAAACTCATACAGGCAGATAGCATGTACAAACTAAAGACAGAGAGAGATCAAAGAAAGAATTAAGAATGCCAAAGGTATAAAAATTATAAACTATGAATGTGATTCAATATAAAATGAAGTAAGATAAAGTTAGGACACTGAAGTTACCTCTTCCAAACTTCTGGACCAAAGTGACTTTTTTTTAAAGGTTTCTCACTTGTTTTCTCTGTCTCTTTAGTTCTACTCTCAAACTTGCAAGGTTTTGACCTACAATTGTTCACAAGTTCTAAACTTACTGATTATGAATCTTGGTCTTTAAACTACTTACAGCAAGGCTACTTCAAATTTATGAAAAAGTAATGGTAGTTTATGGTATAGATAATACATTATTTAAGAAGGAGGAAAGGGCTTTATATAAGGAAATATAAAGACAAAAGCAAGGTTGCAAAGGAATGGAGCTTAACAATGACCAGTATCTAGAAATTGGGGTATAAAAGATTAATAATAAAGAAAGTTCACATTCTTAGTATTGAAATAGGATGAGAAAGGAACAACGACTTAGGCTTAAAGTTACAGAAGAGCAATATTGAGAAAAATGAGAGAAGAAAATGCATGATCCTTTATAAAGTCCTAAGACATTGATGTTTGATACTCCATGGCACAAGTACATTATTTGCAACAAGAGAAAAAGGATCACATAACAATAGGATTATGTTGCCTTATGACAATTTTCAAAGATTAAACAAAGGGGCTTTGAGCAAGAAGAATCTTCTAGTCATCTTGAGAGACAAATATAACAACTTACTAAGAATTAGAGAATAATGAATAAATTAAACAAGGAGTAGGGGTAAAAATTTGAGTTTGAGATGCATTCCAGTCAAATTGTACATTAGTAGCAGAATTTAGAGGGGATAAGAGTTAAAACTTCATAATGCTCAAGAAATAGGCCAATATAAGAGGTATATAGCTAAAGAATCTTGTAATGACTTCATCAAGTAACTCATACAGAAGAACAAAATTTTTTCGCAAAGATGCTTCATTTAGAATCCCAAGATAATCTTTGATAACACGAGCAATCCTTTGTAGAAGTTCCAAGACAAGAGAAGGTGAGACATTAACTCTTGTAGTTGCCACAGATAACAATCCCTCAACCTTCACGTGAAAGTATTTCACACCATCTAAATTTTGTTGAAGACCAAAGAAAAAGACAAAAAAAGTTTAAACTATATTATCATACCAAAGGATTTTGATTGAAAGAAATTTTGATTTGGCAAATTGCATTAGAATGCAACACAAACAAAAGATCTGGAGAAATGCATAGCTATAGGAAAATGGCATACATGATAAAATAAAGAACAAAAATTAGAAGCATTATGTACATTGGGAATGCCAAACAACCAAACCAAGGCACACAATTATAAGCCAACATAGGCCAACCATTTTCCCCGTATCTATAGGGCCCAAAAGATAATAAGTTGAAAGATGTAAACTTTTTTACTAAGTTATAATCAGCTTAGTATGTGTCTATGCCAGTAACTAACAGAAAGCCATTTAAGGCAAAAGAAAAATCCTCCATTTGTAGCCTTATATCATAGTCATCTATAAGCTTATGTAAGTTGATCAACATTAGTTTTTAAAACAATGCATATAAAGAATAAAAAGAAAGACTGAAAACCTAATTTCTATCTCTAAAATCAACCATCAAGAATCACATTTAAAACAACATTGACGAATCACTAAACTTAAAACACATCGATCCACCCTTTCATACCAAATTTAACAACTCGCCAAACTAACACTGAAAGAAATATACAAAGACAACATCAAACCCTCATCTGAAGGAAATAGTAACAACATCTTAAATATATATTATAGCTACAGTTTGAATTCCAAAAGAAATTCTTGAACTTTCCACATTTCTATTGCAAACGCGAATCACCACTAAAAAACACATACTTTACTGATCGTTACATTACTCAGGACGATAATACCTACAAAGATAGGTGGTGCCTCTTTATGTCTAGCCTCTTTCCAGAACTTCACTTTTCTAAAGAATATCTCCACAGTTCTCTTTTGCACTTCACCACGATCCGAAATCCAAAATAAGAAGCCAAATCTTATGGGCAAATTGAAAAAGAAAAGAAAAACTCAATTCTTGCCCTAGGATTCTAAAACTACATTCTCATAGATCAACTGAAACTGTAACCAACATATCCCATGTTGCTTTAAGGCAAAGAACACCAATCATAGTCTATTAGAATTAGACAAAATTGAATTGAATTCGAATCAAATGACTATAAAGAACATGAGACTGAGCAGATTGGTGGATGTAAGAGATAAGAGAAACTTACAGTCTTGAAACCATACTCGACTAAACCATGAATCTGGTAAGCAATAATATTTCAGAGGGAATGAGACAATAAGAAAATCTAGAGAGGAAAATTCAGTAAAGTAGGACAATAATAATCAACAAAAAGTGCATTATTTGGAAAACCTTAAATATCCAATATATGAAAAACCCTAAATCTAAGCGAACAAACAGAAAGATTAAGAAGAAAATCATAGATGAGTTATCGACGTGATTTCATGGCATCATGGTTAGCTTCAAGAGGAAGCACCTCTTAGCAGACAAACTTTCATCTACAATTGCCCTTTACTTCCTTTCCACTTTAGGACTAAGCTCCTCAATGGGATCGAAATACTAAAAAGCTTCTCTCCATTTGGTCTACACTCCCTTGTTGATGCGTGGGAGTGAACGAATGAAGCAGCAGATAGCGTGAGGGTAAGACAATGAGAGAAAACAAGAGTAAGGAAAGAGTCAAGGAAGAAGACTCTGGAGAAAACGAGATGGTGAGAGAGTAAAATGTAACGAGGGAAAAATTGACATTAAAATAAAAATATCAGCTGATTGAAATGAAACGCTCCTTTAGAGGAGCTTATTTAAAATTAGTTGGATAAGTTGAATCAGCCAACCCAACTAGCTCATAACCAAACAACTCAATTAACTTTTTTATAAAATCAACCAGCTGATTTGGGTTAATCAGCTGATTTTTGACTGATCAACCAACAACCAAATGAGACCTTAGGCCTTGTTTGGCAATCAATTGATTGCATTAGCTGTTAGCTGATAGTTGATTATATCAACTTATTTGACCAGTGGATTGCATTAGATGTTTGTTATAGATATTTAGTAAAATTAGTTGTTTAGTATTAGCTGTTTATGTGTAAAATGATTTATAAGGACATGAATTTAAAAAAATTATAAGGGTATAAATATTATATATCTTAGTATTTCATTGAATATTTTTATAAAAATTTAGATTTTAGAGAAGTCATGTTCACCTGTACCATTTCATCATCTATGAGAAATTTGTGTAACTCTTTCTATTTTCATTTTCGTTTAAGGTCAACATTTTATTTCTAGCCTATAATTGCATAAAACAAATATAAGAACAAATACTGTTCCTAAAATGATATCTAGGAACCTCAACTAGGTTGTCCTACTTACTAGAAATTTTTGTATATTATAAGTAACAAAAATATGACGTGTGTGGTACTTAGTTGCAACTTAATCAAGAATACAATTTAAATAGCAAAATATTACACAACTTAGCAATAGATAAAGGGTACAATTGGCTTTTGATGGTTAAAATTTTGGCCGTTGGATGAAAACACTCCTATTTTTAGCTGTTTATCTTTAATCATCTGATAAAAGAGCTATTGTCCAAACAACTTGATTAGCTGTTTGAAGAGTCAAACAGCTGAAAACAACTAATTAGCTAAAAAAAAGCTGATTGGTAGGTAACCAAACGAGGCCTTAAAGAGTTTGTACATGCACACTTTAAAGTCAACATCCCAGCAGATGGATGATGATGAAGAGGTTGTAAGAAATATTTCTTGATGTTGTGCCTTACATTTTTTGTAACCCTATATTAAATTTAATTTAGGGTGTTTCTTAATTTAATAATATATTAAATCTTAACTGTTAATTTAGTAATTGATGAACGTATAAGATTTAATGTTAACAAAGAAGTTTATATAAACTAGTAATCTCTATACTCTAATTAAGTTGGGATAAAAACAAATACAGAACGTACGTATTCACGTATTGTTATTCATCAAGCTATCGTATAAAAAGAGGGTTAAGAGAGAGAAACTAGTTAATGATCATTAAAATTGTTTCTACATCATGATGGATTCTGTCAAGGTAAGTGATTTATTAACTTTATCTATATGGTTATTATTATATCCAAGATCTGTATGGGTATGAATGATTAACATATGAGTCATGATCCATGTATGATTTATGTCTTTGATGTTTGAATCTCAAGAACAAAAAAACTTACGTGTGATATCAAAACTTAAGGTTTTGAATTGATAACAATCCGTAGATTATTAATTTAATCATTTCAATTATGATGTTTATAAAAAATTATAGTTTTAGGGTTTTGTATAAAGAATATTTTTTCTTAAAAAAAGATTTATATACCTGTCGATGTTCATCATTCTAAGCACAAGAACTTGTTATCACCTGGAGCTTCAAAGCATTAGTAGATGTAATTGTTTCGTTGGCTTAGTGGCATGCAATGTTAAATCAAGAAATAAATTGTTAGAAAAAAACATGATAAAACATAACAAGATCATGTTAAACACAAGATCATTTCATATGCATATAAAAAACAAAGAATCACATACTTAGATTCCCGTTGTAGTTCCACCGATTAAAGAACTTTGCTTAAACATTTTACTGCAGAGAATTTTTTTCTTCTATTTTTGTTCTTCGTGTAAAAGACCATCACACTTAGAAGAAACACACGCTACTCTTTTTTTATATGTTTCATTCTTCGGTTCTTTTACAGTTAAACAAAACTGTAACTCCCTTTTGGTAGTTATGTGCAAAATAATAACTTAAAAGCCCCTTATGGTGTATAATAAGTCATTATCTCCCACTCACATATGATGATTTTTATTTTAATTTAAAAAAACTCTGCAGTGCTCATACTAGTTCAATAACCGGTGTGACCAACATATGATGAGAGCACATTGCCATATATCTGTTAAGAGTATATGACATCTCTATTAACAAATTGATCCTAGGACTTAAGTGTCCTTAGTAGACCTTGTATGCTATACCCTAGGTCATATCTTGCATTTGCAATTTTCTTTGATCTCATTTAGTTTCTTTAAGTTATGACTGTATTCAAGTTCTCTCCTAAAGAGACGATGGCCATCAATGAATACTTTTCATGTGAGTCAATGATAAAAAATAAACGACCTTCCTTTGTTCTCAATTCTCATTTGAATTAAATTTAATTTGTCTTCCTAGAATTATTCTATAGGATCGCATCTTGCATGATCTTTTGGCAATAACCTAGAGTAGAAAACCTTAAATTCAATTCTCAAGAATGAAACAAGAGTCATAAGGGTATATGATGAGGTTCTTCTTAACCTTAAGGGTCTCACACAATGTAAGATGAGATCTTGCGAATTACATTAAATCCTTTTGTGGTCAATTATGCACACATGGTATGAGTCATGTGCTATGGTATTTACCCACTTTGTTTAACTTAAACATCTTTATTCAAGAAATACCATACAGATGGCATTTCAAACATACTTAATGTTTAACTTGAGTTCACTTATCTACTTAAAAAATTATTCAAAACACACAACTAGCTACGTAAGACAGATATAGTGATTAATAAATCACTTTGAATCAATTTCCTTGTGGCATTTATAGTGTAAGTTTCTCGCTCTCAATTATCACCTAGATAATAAATGTTAAACTTGCCTCATCTCTAGTGAGCATAAACACTAGCGATGATTTCTCACGTGAGAGAGCCAATCTATAATTTGTCTCATATATTTATGATTCATCCCAAAATATATTTATACACAGACACATATATTCATGAATCAAATGATACACAATGTATAATCTTCATCATATAGTATGTCCAAACATATGACATTTGTTGGACCCCACCCCCCACCCGTAGGTGTTTGCGGGTTATACCGCGGCGGGTGTTTGCGGGTTATACCGCGGCAT
>JANVCQ010000232.1:12685040-12716054 GCA_025531925.1 Erythroxylum plowmanianum | reverse complement strand
ATTGGAGACAATCTTCTGGAAAATCTGCAGTAATAGGATCTTGACCTTAGGCGTGCCCACGCCTAATCTTTAAATTTCGACCAATCTGAAATTTCCGAACTTCTTACCATCTTTTTGCTCTTTTTGATCCTTTTTCGTCTTTACAACATTGAAAACCATCTATGAATATTTAACAAACAATTTCATCAATATTTGAGTACCAATTCCACAATCAATCAAAATTAAGTCCAAAACATATGCATTTAAAATGACTTATCAGTGTTGTATAGTTCTTACTAAATACTCTTTAATTATCCTCTTAAATGACTGACTGTGTACCCATGTATACTTTAGGTTTATAACGTTTTATTAGTAAAGTTTATATATAAAATTTTAAGGTAATTGATACTTATGAACATTAGCTTACTCCTTGTAATGTGAAAGCCAATGATCTTGAACTCTTTGATGAACTATATCCATGGTCGATGAGTGACTTAAGCCTATAATTTCCCCAACATCACAATTTTACCTTGACATCCCATATGTGTTTCATTCCCTATGACTCTCTTCTTTATCTATCACATCTTTGTCATTCAAACTATCACACTTAAGGTTCAAGCTTGATATGTGTAACATCAATTTTGAATTTACAACTACCATATGTCCCATATAAGTTAGAAACAAAAAGGAGCCAAAGGAAAGAAAGAGATATGACCTTCAAATTGCTAATTCTCGCTTTCCTTTCAAATCCTTAAAATTTAAAACTATACTAAGGCGTTAGAATACCAATTCTAAATCTACCTTTGATCTTATTTTTTAGGAACTCATTCATTAATCTTGTAAGTTTACAACTAACCCTCACTCAAGAGAAGAATACAGATCTACATTATATCATATGGGATATGCAATAACCTACAATCACTTCGATGATCCACTTGGCAAGCTAACAACTTACCGCTGAATAGCATGCTCAATCTAATTGGCACTTACAAATTCTAGTGTGTCTCTATTCTCCTATAAATTTCTTACATGCATTAACAATGTGAGATTTGATGACAACTAATTAGAAACTAGAAAAGCTACTCTTTTATACATTGTAGCTCCAATTAATGTCCCTCTACTTATCCTCTTAAATGATTGGCCATTTTTTCATTCACATTTTAGGTTTGTAAAGTTTATCAAAAAAGTTTATAGATGAAACTTAGTGGTGTGGGGCAATTGACTGTCATGAATATTAGTTCATTCATTATAGCAAGAAGGCCGCCTATAAGTTGAGTTCTCTAATAGCTTTTCAGTGGTGGGTGAGAGACCCACACTCTAAACTTTCCATGGCACCATATTTACTTATGTAGGTTAGAAACAAAAAAGGTTAGATGGAAGAAAAAAAAAAAAAAAGAGGTATGATCTTCAAGTCACCAATTCTCACTTTTTTTTTTTAGAACTTACAAAAAGTAATAAACTAACTTAGGCATCACAGTGCTAACATTAGAGCCACCTCTGACCTTATTTTGTAGGAACTCGTCCACTGATCTTGTAAGTATCCAACTGATACTTAACTAAGATAAGAACATAAATATATATTCTATCACCTAGGATAGATATTATCTTGTATCCACAAACTATGGTGATTTATTTGATGAGTTAGCAACTTAAAGTAAAGTGATAAACTCCATCCATGTGGTATTTGCAAGTCTTAGCGTGTCCTCCACTCGTGGCCAATCATTCTTTCACTTCATCAGATTTGTAAAGCTCCGTCGATAGGGTCGTATAAGGAAATAAGATGTATTACTTTCAAAATGTTATTTCTCACTTTATTTCAACTTTTGAAATCCCATTAACTAATTTAGACATCAAATTGCTAACGTTAAAGCCATGTCTGACCTTATTATAAGAACTCATATATTGATGTTGTTAGTTTGTAGTTGACACTTAGCTAATAAAAGAACATATATCTGCATTTTATCCTCTAGTGTGAACATTAGCTTGCAAACTACATGTTTCAGTTATTCGCTTGCAAGTTAGCTGACTTAAAACCAAGTGATGAATTTGATTTAGTTGACATTGGCTATAACATGTCTCCACTATTGGTCAACAAATTTTGTCATAAATTGGATTGTAGCATCAACTCAAACTTTTAAGTTGATAAGGATATGATGGTCTTACTTTTCCAATTGAATCACTTCTTTTTTACAAAGTTGCTTTTGTGAGAGAGTTTAATTGATAGATGTACCAATGGGTGGGTTGCTGGATCCCAAAACCCGTTCACATGCCATCCCATTTATCCTCTGCAAAATGGCCAACAATTTTGTAAACCTGATGGGCCACCCCCTTATCACAAATTGCATTCAGTAGCTAATGTTCAGTCAATATGGATAAAATTTTCAGTTTTCGCATTTGACATAGATAGCGAAAGCGGGTAGGCAGGAAATAACTTGTACGTGCTTAGCATTGACCGTACATTTGATTTGATTAAATAACAAGTTAGTACCATATATTTAGTTCGTCTCACAAAGTAATTCGACGAAATTCAATTCTTATATTACAATTAAAGTAATTTGCTTTTCAAATAAATAAAAGAAGGAAATATCTCTTAACATATATTTTTTATCAACAAATATTCGATTATATTCTCATATATCTCTTACTAATAATAAAATTAATTCTTAATAGTCATATATAATATCCAAAATGCCGATCTAAAATTCCTAAACCAGAAGATCTTTGATTTTGATTTGGTTGGTTATGGTACTTACTATGAAAATGTGAAAAAAAATACACTATTGAAAAAAGAAAAAGGAACAAAGGATTAGAAAACATCGACGAGGGAAACGTTCCAATCCGCAGATCTAATTATAGGGAAACATAAAAATGTGGAGTGAAATCCCAAGGAAAAAGCCGATCTTTAGTTCCTGTAACTCACTGGTTCAGAGTATAAATTATATATGTATCATACTTTTGGAAGAGTATATGATAATGATACTGATGTAGCTACAAGTAAGTGAAAGATACATGGGGATTTGGTAAGAGTACATATATACCATCTCATATGGATTCGAAAAGATACAGAGATCGAGAGAGATGATGCCAGCGCGATCTTGGTTAGAAGTTGGGACTCCATATCAAGTGTGTGACTTTTGCTTCTCAGACCAGTATCTTGTTGATATTGGAACCTGTAATTAGGAATATATACTTATAATGAAAGATAACTCAGAACAAATATTGGATATTTTTTAATGAATATTCTTTCACATGATTAAATCACATATCAAATTAATCTCTGGAGATATCCACAAAATTAAAAAGAAAATCTCCGAAATGTTGCATATGCCAACTCTGTGATCATCAATTAATTCTCACCAACCCCATTGGTTTGACTATAAATATAACTGTAAACTTTCATTCATTGATTCACACATCTCATGTGACTTTGTTTTGCTTAACGTTGGAGGACAGTGCTCTTGTGTCAGAGGCATAGTGTTTGTACAAATGTAAAGAGAAGTGTTGCTGTAGAAGAACTTTCAACAGACATTCTATCTTCTCTTCCATATAACGTCAATGGATGGTGGCGGTGGTGTGGGATGGTGCTCTTCCACCATCAGAAACAGCAGCAGGATGGACATCAACAAAATGAAGATTAATGAAGATTATGGGGTTGATGAGGAACTCCATGTTTTAGCTGTGGATGACAATCTTACTGATCGAAAACTCATCGAGAAACTCCTCAAAAACTCCTCTTTTCAAGGTTCCTGCCAACATACTCACCTAATGGCTCAAGCTTTCTCTCATTCTCGTTCTCATTGTCATCACTTAGATGTATAAGTAGTGATAATATGTATCACTTTTGTTTTGCTGCAGTGACTACTGCTGAGAATGGACTGAGGGCTCTGGAGTATCTGGGTTTGGGAGATGATACTAACACTAACTCCTTCCACACAGATGTATGTTTTCTTTGCTTTCTTTTATGTTTGTTTTTATATTCCATGTTTTTTCTCTCTTTTCTGTCCTCTTTTTGCAAGGGAAACTAGCTTCTCAAATGTCTCTTTTGTGTTGCAGCAGATCTCAAAGGTAAGCTTGATTATCACTGATTATTGTATGCCAGGAATGACAGGCTTTGAGCTACTTAAGAAAATTAAGGTATTAACCCTTTAATTTCTCTCTTGTCTAATTATTGTGCTTATTCAGAAACAACTGAATATTATATCTTTCCAGATTGTTATCCATTCTTGGAATCATATTGCAGGAATCATCAAACATGAAGGAGGTCCCTGTTGTGATTATGTCGTCTGAGAACATTCCTACTCGCATTGCCAAGTACGAGTCTTGTCTAGTCTTTTCATACATGCATTATTTCCATCACATAGTGAGATGTTTTCCAGATCACAACAATTAATTAATGAAGCCTCCATAACTCTTTACAAGTTACAGGTGCTTAGAGGAAGGTGCTCAGATGTTCATGATAAAGCCCCTCAAACAATCAGATGTCAAAAAGTTGAGACGCAATTTGATAAACTCTCGAGGCAGGGGCTGATCAAATCAGAAGAGAATGGTGATGAATCTTGGAACTTTGTTTTTTACTCGTTGTAACTGGCTGTTGAAGAGACTAATCAATTCAGTCCGTAATACCATAAGCTGCTGTTCCGTGACTTAAACTTTCTCTTTTGTCAATTCAATTACGAGTTCAAAGCTTTGTGAGTTAGACCCATCAAGAAAAATTGTAATGTCAATATAATATCCTATACCCAAAATTTCGTCCTCAAACAAAATATGCAGCCAAGAATCAGAACATATATACCTCTCCCAGATCAGCAGCGTCCATTACTCAAATAATTCTACATAAAAGAACTACCTTTGCAATTGAAAGACTACCAACCCTGGTTCCCAGCGTCCCAAGTAATTACTCAGAGTTATTCCTCGCCATCAAACCTTGGGACTATTCAACTCCTGCTTTTTCATCTCGTTTGCTTGGAAAAGATCCTCGAAGAACCAAGAAGCTAAGTTGCAATTGTATCTCCCATGGTTGAAGTTGATTATGGTTCTCGAAGCGTTGGTCAAACCAACCTGAACAATTCCTATGTGTAGGACTGATACGAATTCAGTGGAAATGCCTTCGGTGATGTTGGTGTCTGTGATTATCCCATGCAAAGCAGCGGACTACAGGGTAACAGCTCGCAAACAAGCATCTTCCCATCCCTCTACCTATTGAGGAAGCCAAAGAAAAAGGATAGCAAAAGCATGCCATACGCCGATTGTTGTATTCTTTTCTCTTTCGGCCTTGCTCTTCATAATTCGCATCATCAGGATTGGTCATACTCTCCTTCATCAAAAAAAAAAAAAGAAAACAACCAAACCCACAAAATTAAAGTCATCTTTATATTTATACAAGAAGCAAATACATATGTAACCAGATTCACAAAGATGAAACAAGGAACTTTACAAGTATATGATACCTTAAAAAGAGTGATGGTCTATGAGGCAGTTGTCTCTGTTCTGATGGGATGATGGAAGGAACAGAATTCTAAGATGAAGCTGTGAACAACATCATGCCATTGCTTAAAGGATCAAAGACAAAAAATCAAGACGCAAAAAATTTATAGCAGGTTGAGACATTTTCTAAAGAACTTGTTTATTGTTTGGTGGAGCTGAATGGGATAATGAGGTAAGAAAGAGAGAGTGAGATCATAAATGAAGCAGAAGTTAACGTGTCGTTTGCGTGTTTGGTTAAATCAACAATTTTCAGTCTTGTGATAGTATTACAAATACACAATGCGTGTGGGGTTCGGTCTTAGCAATTCTCTTAATCCTTCTAACTGAAATTGGAGAATCAAGAGCTCAACTAGTGCAGGAAGAAACTGATAAAGGTTGGCCCTTTGTCACATTCGCATATCTTATGTAACTACCTATCAGAAAAGTGAGTCATTAAGTCAATTCTTGATGATTGTTTTAAGGTTTTGGTTTTTTGCAATCGCAGTCAAATGTCTATGAACAAATAAATGTAGCTTCCGAGAAAATTACAACACGAATGTTTATATAGCAGAACTGAGCTTACTTGCCTCTATATATGGACTGAAAGAAAGAAAAGGCCTTTCTTTTTTTGTTAATAGCCCACATGCGTAATTGGAAGCTTTTGGCAATGACTTCGTTGAGGAAAAACAGATAGAAGGTTGCGTTGGGAGAGGATAACTTTCATCCCAACAACGCCCTTCTTGTCCCGAACCCGAGCAAGCTTTCACTTGAGACGCAAATGTATGTGGAAAAGGAAGGTCTCTCCTCTCCTCCACTCTGTAGCTAACCAGGAAAAGGGACAACGGGAAAGAGGAAAATGAAGGGACAAGTCTTATTAGAGCCACCGTTGATGAACTGGAGCAACCCTCGTCCTCCCCCAGTTTGCTTTTCCACCAAAACATCTAAGACCTCTCTCAAGCTGCAAACTTTGCCACTGGAACCAACTGTATCTCATATCTCCGCTAAAGCTCGTTCCTTTTCATTGACTGTTCCTCCGTTGTCTCCTGAAACCCCTCAAAGCATTGAACTTGATCAAACAATCAGTGATTCTGACTCTTCCAGAGACCGTCGAAAGGTTGTTAGACTCGCTTGGGAGAAGTTGGTTCGCTGGTCACGCACTTGGCGCTCCAGAAGCAGGCCCGATGTCCTTCAACGCACTCATAAAGTATTAGTCTTTATTGTTTTATGTTTTCCCAAAAAATTTGCTTCTTGTCATTGATTGGAAGAATGTTTGTTTACTCCAACGAAGCAATGATGATGAACAGATATGATTATTTTTTATGCAATGGCTTATTGTCTCAAGGTTGTGGTGCTGGGTGGAGGATCCTTTGGCACAGCCATGTCTGCTCATGTTGCCAGTAGGAAGCCTGACTTGCAAGTTTACATGCTCTTACGTGATCCTGTGGTCTGCCATTCTATCAACCACAAGCACTTGAATTGGTATTTTCATTTCTTGTCAAAAATTTTCTATGTCGTAAGCCCTACTGTTCCCTCCATTCCCATGAAGTATGTTTGTTTGTGACCAAGTATTACCCATGTTGCTTCGATATTCAGCAAGTATTTCCCGCAACATAAGCTTCCGGACAATGTAATCGCCACCACAGATCCAAAAAGTGCTTTGCTCGGTGCAGACTACTGCCTCCACGCTGTGCCTGTCCAGGTCTGTCTGTTCGGGTCAAATGTTCTTCTTAAAACTTTATTTTGCCGACCGTGATACTTGCCTAAAACTTATAATCAAGTTTATGGTAATACACGAACCTTGTTTGTTGCATGCAGTTCAGCTGTGCATTTCTTGAGGGAATTGCAGACTTTGTTGATCCATGCTTGCCTTTTGTATCCCTTAGCAAAGGCTTGGAACTTAATACTTTGAGGACCATGTCTCAGATTATTCCCCAAGCACTGAGAAATCCGCGCCAACCTTTTATTGCATTATCTGGACCTTCTTTTGCTCTGGAGTTAATGAATAAGCTACCGACAGGTAATTTGCAAAATTGTAACAATCAATCCTTTTCTCTTTTAGGAATATTTTCCTATTTGGTTATAATTGGAGGATGAGTTGATCTTAAATTCCATTTCGCTTCACAGCAATGGTGGTGGCATCAAAGGACAAAAATTTGGCAAATGCAGCACAGCAGCTGCTGGCTTCTTCTAATTTAAGAATTAGCACCTCGAGGTGCAGCATAATCACTAATTCCACTGAGTGCATTCAGAATTTAATCCAATGTGCAAACTTATAAAGTTATTCACGTTGCTTTCTCTATATCTACCCTTCTTATCTGCAAAAGATAAATGACTTAAAGAAATACAAATGCCTCGACTCTTAATTGAGCAAAAAGCTATAGTGTGCGAGTGGACAAGCTTCTGGATATAGAGATTCGCATGTGAAGTGCCAACAAGCGTGTTTGTGAACTTTTAAAAGCTATTTTCTTCTTGCTGAATGCAATTGATATATTTATCTTCTCCTGGATTTGGAGCTTTGGGAATTGTAGTTCTTTGTGATGTATGTATATTTTAGAAATATATACACCATTCAAGTGCACATGTTGACATTTTAACATTGATTATTTCAGTGATGTTACAGGGGTGGAAATTGCAGGTGCTCTGAAAAATGTACTTGCCATAGCAGCTGGAATAGTGGAAGGAATGAATCTTGGCAATAATTCTATGGCAGCACTTGTTGCGCAAGGTTGTTCTGAGATTCGATGGTTAGCTACAAAGGTGATCTACTTTGTTCCTGGCTCTTAAATGTCCAGTTTGAAATTTAACTTCTGTTTTTATTTCTGGGGATATACTTTGTTCCTGGTTGTTCAATGTCCAGTTTGAAATTTAACTTCTGTTTTTATTTCTCTCTTTTTACTGCACAAATGACTGTTCTGCCACCTGTTGGTTACTGTATGTTATTACCTTGGGAATTGTCATATTATACTGCTTGATGGATCTATTGGCTGAATATGAGTCTCATTTGTTAACTGTGGTAGATGTGTATAGGATAAATAGCATTACTGGAATTGATTGCGTGCTACTGTGATAATTTTGTGTTCTTATAGCGGAACTTATATGAATGTGAATGATCTGTTTCATGTCGTTTCTGTAGTTTATATGAACTTATATGAATGTGAATGATCTGTTTCAATTTGTTTCTGTAGTTTATAGTTTCCTAATTAGGAAAATTTGGCCATCCAATTGCATTTATGGAGTTTATTGCTCATTTGCTTTGTTGCTTTCTATTACAAGAGGACTAAAGCTCGAGTCATAGGGTTGGGGAAGGGAAAAAATGCCATTGAACTAAGACTTGTCAGCTAGTTCATTTACTTCTTAGTTTGTCTTTTCCTGATGATATTGCTAAGGACGCTAAGCAGCTTCTTCATTTACTTCTTAGTCTGTCTTTACTGATGATCTTGCTAACGATATCAATTATGTTAGTTTTAACGCGTGTCAACTGATGAGTAGTGCCTTTGGTTTCTGAAGATGGGCGCAAAACCTGAAACGCTCAGTGGTCTGTCTGGAATGGGAGATATCATGCTTACATGCTTTGTTAATCTATCCAGAAACAGAACAGTTGGAGTGCGTCTTGGATCAGGAGAGAAGCTTGATGAGATACTAAGTTCTATGAATCAGGTACTTTTGAACAAAAATTTTCCTCTTTCATGATGCCTGTTTTCTGTTTTTAGATGATGCATTGCTAAAAACTTAATGGCATGGTGCGCAGGTGGCTGAAGGTGTATCAACAGCTGGAGCTGTGGTTGCATTGGCCCAAAAGTACAATGTTCAGATGCCAGTCTTGACAGCAGTAGCTCGAATCATTGATAATGAGCTCACCCCAAAAAAGGCTGTTCGCGAACTCATGAACCTTCCTCAGGTACTGGAATCCATTCGGTTACTTAGAATGTGTATGAGACTTTGGTTTAGCTACTGCCTCTGTTAAAGTATATACATATGGGAAATTTTCTTTGCCATAAAGCTATAGTATGTGGTTGGTTGTAGGTTGAAGAAGTGTGAGCTGAGTGAAGGCTTTCAGTGAGAATTTTGTAGAGAGGTCAGGCTAATGAACCGAGGCCTTTACACAGTTTTCACTTGGGAAACATGTAATGTATGGTGTTTCGTTGCAGGTTATACACCACAATGTGGCTTGCATTGCTGGAAGACTTGAGATATCAGTCCAGTCCAGTGATCATTTTTCAATACACTGCTGCTGTATACATTTTTTTCAGTGATGTGATGGCAAAACTAAGAACATTGCTCTTACAGTTGAAATAGTAACATAGATTGCTTTTTTTTTAAAAAAATAAATAGAAAATTTTCATGAATTACAGGTTACAATAAGATCCTGGGGAGGTACCCTTAGACAAGTGTGTTTTACAACCTAGTCAAATAGATGATAAAAATACAATATGCAAGGATAGGGACAGAGAATCACGGTTGAGTTTACAAAACACCCCTCATACGTAGATTGCATATCATTATTATTAGGGTTAATTTAAAAAAATCTTAAATTTTATTCAATTTTATAATTATAATCTGAGTTTAAAAAAGTAGTAATAAAATATTTAAATTTTTTATTTTTTAAATTTTAGCTCGATCTTTAAAAAATAATAATAAAATATTTAAATTTTTAACTTTTTTAATTCTAAAGTGACATTAGTGTCTACGTTAAGTTTGTAATTTGTTGATGTAATTTGTCAGATGATCCAAAAATCTTAGCTATTAATTCATATTAGTTAAAATTAATGAAACAAATGAAGATTAATAAAACTACGTTGTAGTTAAAAATAGAATCTTTAAATCACTTTGTGCAGCTTTGACCCTTAGTCATTTGTTTGTTCTCCTAACATCTTCAGTATTGTATTTTCTTTTTGTTTTTTTAATGTTTCAAATTACTCTCACATTGTAGTGTACTGCATCAACAAACTCTTGATTTTTAGTTCATTATCTTGATGTCTTCAATGTGAAGATGTCGAGAATGCATAATCTGAAAATTGAAAGGTGATAATGTTGAAAAATCAAACTGAAAATAAAAGAAAAAATTAAAATCAAAATATGAAGATATCGGGAATGCGTAATCTAACTTAAATCATTTTTAAATAACTTTTAATTATGTATAAACGGCATCATTTTATTAATTTTCATTTGTTATATTATTTTTGATTTATGTGTATTAATAGTTAGGATTTTTGGTAACATGATATGTTAGTTAACTTAAAGGAGAGAGTAATGTTATGCTATAATTTAAAAAATTGAAAATTCGAGTATTTTATTGTCATTTTTAAAGTTTGAACTATAATTGTAAAATTAAGTAAAATTTGAAAATTTTTGTAATTAACCCTTATTATTATTAGTATTATTATTATTATTATTATTATTAAATATTAATGTTTATGTAATACAAAAGCATTGCTGATAATAAACAGTGGAAATTTTTATACAATTATTATTATTATTATTATTGTTATTATTATTATTATTAATGTTTATGTAATACAAAAGCATTGTTGATAATAAACAGTGGAAAATTCTATATAACTGATATTGCATGTTTTAATATTTTATATTAAAATAAATATATTTTGAAAAAGAAAGAGAGGGACATATTAGAAGTAGAATTTTCAAAAATATTTATCCAAAGTCTTGTGATATATTCTATAAAACAGCTTCTCTCCTCTCTAAATAGGCCACCAATCATCAGTTATTGAGTTAATAATTATTAATAATAGAATTTATTTTTAAAATGTATAATTTTAATTGTTAACATTAAAAAAATGTTATTTATATATATAAATAATTATTTATATAATTTTAAATAATTTAATAGTTAAAAATAAAATTTTTAATTTATAAATAAAAAAATTATTTTTACATTTTTATAATTTATTCTCTTAATTTTATAAAATAAAATTATGATTTAAATTAAGAGTTAGTAATAGAAGGTTTGTCTGTGTTATTGGTTTTTTTTTCTAGGTTGGTGTAAATTATGCATATGTATTTGTTGGCTTGATAATAGAAATAGAAAGGTGAAAACTTATTAGAGGAATGAAATATGTATATGTTTTATTGTGTCACAGACTGTTTATATAAATGTACATCTGAGAATTAGCAACAGAGAGAGGAATAGTATGGTTATTTGTTACCGATGGCAGTGGAAATGACTTATGTGCCCTTTATGTGTTCTTCGTCTTACAAAAACCCTGTCCGTTCAAAAAGCCGTAAACAGGCAGCGGTTAGTCCCTAGTTTAGAGGAAGAGGAGTAATCTAGTTCTATTCCAGGGAGGAAGAAGAAGAAGATGATGATGATGATGAAGAAGAAGAAGAAAATTGGAGAAGAAGAAGAAAAAGGGAGAAATCAAAATACAGAGTTATTCTCGTCATGCAGCTTCTCAAGTCTGGGTCTTCATCCCATTCTCTGTCAACAGCTTCTAGGTTTCCTACTCCAGTCTCTTCTTCTTCTTCTTCTTCTTCTTGTCTTCTTCAAATTCATACTGTTGTTTAATCTGTTAAAACACATCTTCTCAGAGCGGATGGGCTTTGAAGCTCCAACATTAGTTCAGGCTCAAGCTATTCCCGTTATTCTTTCCGGTCGTCATGTGTATGCTTTCTTCGTTTCCCTAATTTTTTTTAATTACTATTTTATTTTTTTCTCCCGTAAGAGAGATGGATTTGTAACATACAGGCTTGTCAATGCGGCAACTGGCACTGGAAAAACTGTGGCCTATTTAGCTCCTATTATCCATCTCTTGCAGTCTTACTCTCCTAAAATCGATCGCTCTCATGGTTCTTTTGGTATGAACCCCTTCTTAAGTTTTTAATTTGCTCCGCAATTTTTAATTTTATATCTTTATAGGCTTACTTCAAGTTGAACTGGTGTTGGCCATAGCGTTGGTCCTCGTGCCAACCCGTGAACTGTGCTTGCAGGTTTACGAGATTCTGCAAAAGTTATTACACCGCTTTCATTGGATTGTCCCAGGCTATGTTATGGGTGGTGAAAATAGATCGAAAGAGAAAGCTAGGCTGCGCAGAGGTAGAGAATTTTGATTTCATTTGTGGTACTCCTTTCTTACTGAGACTATTTTACAAAAACTTTGATTCTCAAAGCATCTAGCTTGTATAGTTGTATATGATGTATGCTTATTGTTGAGTCAATGAGTTTGGTTTATTCTGCCTTCTCTATCTGTTGACTGACTTTACATATTGTTTTCATTAGGGATATCAATTCTTGTTGCGACCCCTGGGCGCCTTTTGGATCACTTAAATAACACTTCATCATTCATGCACCGAAATCTGCAATGGATAATCTTTGATGAAGCAGATAGGTAGAGGTTACAATTCAATCTTCATCACTTCGTTATGCATGCAGTGTTTTTATATTGTCCTGAACTTATTCTGGCCGATCACTTTGACAGAATTTTGGAATTGGGATTTGGAAAGGAAATAGAGGAGATTCTAGAATTTTTGGGCTCTAGGAAAGTTGGAACTCTTGGCAAGGAAGATCAAGTTACTTATTTCTCTAATTCCCAGAGGCAGAATTTGTTACTGTCAGCTACATTAAATGAAAAAGTGAATCATCTTGCTAAAATTAGTTTGGAGAATCCAGTCATGATTGGACTTGATGATAAGAAGGTACAAGTAGATCCGTCAGTTGAATGTATTGGATCTATCCAATCTGATATTGATGATGAATTGGAACATTCGAGCAAAGCAACAATTGTTTCAGCTGGAGATTATAAACTTCCAGCTCAGTTGGTTCAACAATATGTCAAAGGTAGATGAAGATAGAACCTCATTCTTGCATACCTATTATAGATCCTATTTTGTATGGAATTCCTGATAAGAATATAATGCAGTGCCCTGTGGTTCACGACTTGCGGTTCTCCTTTCAATCCTAAAGCATCTTTTTGAGAGAGTAACTTCCCAAAAGGTAAAATTATCTTTCCCAAAAGATAAAATTATCGTTCATGTATGTAGTTGCTACCTATTTGGTTGTTTTCACGTATGTTCTTGAGATTATTTCATTCTCCACTCTTTTTATTTTTAATTTCTCTTTTTAATTATCTGCTTATCCCTCTTCTTCCAGTCAAGTTCACCCACTTTGCGTATTACAGGTTGTGGTATTCTTTTCAACGTGTGATGCGGTGGATTTTCACTATTATTTGATGAGTAACTTTCGCTGGACATCTTCCCCTCATTCAGAAACAGAACTAAAAGATATGTTCTTGAGAACCAAAAATTTTCGGTTGCATGGAAACATGAAACAGGAGGACAGGAAAACCACATTTCAAGCCTTCAAAACTGAGAAGAATGCTCTTCTTTTGTCTACAGATATTGCTGCTAGAGGTTTGGATTTCCCAAAAGTTAAGTGTATTATACAGTATGATTCTCCAGGAGAGGCTACAGAATATGTTCACAGGTCTGTTGAGGACTTCTTGCATGTTTTTTATGGCAGATCAATGAATATTTTTGTAAGATGAAATGGAGAATCTTTTGGAACATAATTAGACATGAAGAGTTCATGATGCAGGGTTGGTAGGACAGCTCGACTGGGCGAGAAAGGAGATTCGTTGTTATTTCTGCAACCCATTGAAGTAGATTATCTTCGAGAACTAGGGAAGCATGGTGTATCACTCTCAGAGTATCCCATCCTCAAGGTGTTGGATTCTCTTACACTTAATGGTCAGGTGCAGGGAGGCAGAAAATTTGCCGCCTTAGAGTTACATCCTTGGCTTCTGTCTCTGCAGAAAGCCCTTGAATCATGTATGGCTGAGGTGAGGCTTTAATACATCATGGTTGTCAGGCATGTTCCCCTGCGTCATTTAAACATCGTTATGTTATGGTGGCCCTTAGGTGTTATCTCTTATATATGAGCTGCACATTTAATATGGTTACATTTTAATAGTGAATTTGCTGATTGCTAACTTGTTCTGGTTATTCATGTACTTGCATATTGATCTACTATACTATTTTGTAGCCAAAGATGAATAAGCTGGCACAGACTGCATTTTGTTCGTGGGTCCGTGCATACACAGCGCACAGGGGAGAGCTAAAAAGAATTTTTATGGTGAAGAAACTTCATTTGGGGCACGTTGCCAAGAGTTTTGCATTGAAGCAACAACCATCTTTGGTTGGGAAATCATTTCAAAGGCAATCAAAGAAGCGGAAGATGGATGAGAAGCGAAGAGGATTGTCAAAAAAGAGGAAGGTTGTGAGATGAGACAGTGTATACCGAATTGCTTGCAGAATTAGAAATGCAGGCATTCAGCAATTTTCAAGTGGTCAACATTTTTGGTTATGAATGAAGGGTTGCTATCCTTGAGGCCGAGGGGGTAAATGCTCCAATCCGCCGTACAAGTAAATTATTATGTAGCCTCCTCTTCCATCCTGCTTATTTTAGACTCTCACTAAACTATTATATATCCTTTTGAATTGAGAGCATTATTTATTAAATCAGTTTTAATAAAACACACGATTGATGAGTGTATGTTTGTGAACACCCAGCCTATGCAAATGCATTGACGGTATATTTAAAATTCTTCCAATAATCTTTTTTATATATTAAAGAACTTCGTTATCATCATAATTGATCAATTTAATATATTTGGAGTTTTTATTATGTTAGAGTTAAATTGTAATTAGTTTAAAATGATTATAAACATGGTAAAATAGATTAAGAAGAACACATGTATAAGTTAATGTGTAACAAAGCTAGCGTACTCTCATTCGCGGGCGCGGGCGATGCGACACTTGGGTTGTCCTAAACACTCAAGGCACTTGACAAGAACATTTTCTTCTTCTTCTTTTTCCAATCATAAGATCAAAGCTTGTGTTCGCGAAGGACAATATTTAGAAGCTCTATACCTGTATTCTAGGAATCCTCAAGCCGCCACCAACTTCACCTACCCATCTCTACTCAAGGCCTGCGCTTCTCTCTCTATTATCCACTATGGCAAAGCCCTCCATTCCACACTCCTCACCTATGGTTTGTACTCCGATCCTTTCATCACCTCTTCACTTATCAATATGTATGTCAAATGTGGGTCTCTTACTGACGCAGTCAACCTGTTTGATAAATTTCCTGCGTGTCATGTTTCGCTCCGTGATGTCACTGTTTGGAATTCCATTATTGCTGGGTTCTTTCGTTTTGGTCACTTTAGGCAGGGTATTCTTGAGTTCCGTCGAATGCAGTCATTAGGTGTTAGGCCTGACGCTTACTCTTTGTGTACTCTGCTTGGTGAATGTGATTCGATTTTGGAAGGGAAACAGATTCATGGATTTATTGTTAGAAATATGCCTTCAGTTGACCCATTCTTGGAGACTGCGGTCGTTAGCATGTACTTTGATTGTGGAAGACCAACGGATGCTTGGCGTTTCTTTGTGAAGTTGAAACAGAAGAACAACGTTGTCGCATGGAATATTATGATTCGAGGCTTTTGTGAGATTTCTTTGTGGGAACATAGCTTGGAGTTGTATGTCTGGGCTAAGAATGAGAATGTCAAACTCGTATCAGGATCTTTTAGCAGTACTTTGATTGCCTGTTGTCAAGGTGAACTTTTGGCTGTTGGCCAGCAGGTTCATTCTGATGTCGTGAAGATGGGCTTTGAAAATGACCCTTTTGTTAGTAATTCTCTTTTGTCGATGTATGGCAGGTGCACTTTGGTTGAAGATGCTGAAAAAGTTTTCCATCAAGCATCTGACAAAGAAATTGGTTCATGGAATGCTATGGTTTCAGCCTATGTTTATAATGGACTTGTTTTTGACGCCTTTAAAATTTACAAACACATGAGATCATGCAAAATTCTCCCTGATTCTTTCACACTGTCAAATATTTTACCTTGTTGCAGTGGGGTTGGACTATATGATTTTGGGAGATTGATTCACACGGACTTGGTCAAGAGACCTGTTCCAATTGATATTGCTGCAGTTACTGCATTGCTGATCATGTACTCCAAAAATGGTAGTATTGATGAAGCTATTTCAATTTTCAATACAATGGAGGACAGAGATGTGGTTGCATGGGGCTCCATCATATCTGGCTTTTGCCAAAATGGGAAGTATGAGGAGGCTATACATTTTTTCAAAGAAATGGAGGCTGACGGATTGAAACCAGATTCAAGTATTATTGCAAGCATGATTAGCGCATTTACAGGAATGGAAAATGTAGATTTGGGCTGCATAATACATGGATTTGTTATTAAATCTGGGTTGAACTTGGATGTTTTTGTTGCAAGTTCATTGATAGACATGTACTCCAAAAGTGGCTTCCAGGAGAATGCTCAAAATGTATTTTCTGGCATGCCATATAAGAATCTTGTCGCCTGGAATTCTATCATTTCTTGCCATTGCCGAAATGGCCTCCCAGAACTGTCCATTAGTCTTTTCTCTCAGATTATGGAGCATGGTCTACATCCAGACTCTGTCTCCATTACCACCATCCTTGTTGCCATTTCATCAGTAGCAGCATTGATTAAAGGGAAGGCTGTGCACGCTTACCTAACAAGGCTGAAGATTTCTCTAGATCTTCAAACGGAGAACAAATTAATAGATATGTACCTCAAATGTGGGTTCATGAAGTATGCACAGCGCATATTTCAAACTATGGCAAAGAAAGACTTGGTAACATGGAATTCAATAATTGCTGGTCATGGATCTCATGGGGAGTGCTTGAAAGCAATGAGAAAATTTGAGGAGATGAAAACTTGTGGAGTCCAACCTGATGATGTTACATTCATTTCTCTGCTCTCATCATGTAATCACTCTGGTTTTGTTGAAGAAGGCCTATTCCTGTTTCAATCAATGATAACAGATTACGGGATTGAGCCAAGAATGGAGCATTATGCGAATGTTGTTGATCTCTTGGGCCGCGCAGGATGCCTGGATGATGCCTACAGCTTTGTAGAAAAGATGCCTTTTGAACCAGACAGCAGTATTTGGTTATCTTTGCTGTGTTCCAGCAGAGTGCATCGTGATGTGGAGCTTGGGGAACTGGCAGCTGGTAAGCTATTAAAGATAGAACCAAGCAGGAGCAGCAATTATATTCAACTTCTAAATATATATGGAGAAGCTGAATTGTGGGATAGGACAGCAAATCTGTTGGCATCAATGAGAGAAAAACGGCTGAAAAAGATACCTGGATGCAGTTGGATCGAATTGAGGAATACTATGCATGTCTTCTTCTCTGGCGATTGTTCATCTGCGAGTGAAGATGAGATATTTGAGGTGGTGATTAGTCTCAAGATGAATATGGTGATAAGGAGTGATAATTTTGAAACTGTTGAGGCGTTCTAAGGATGAGGAATATCTCAAAAGTTTTTGCTTTTACCCTTCTTAAAGTGATTGGATTGTCCTTCGGCCTTCTGAGCTGCCTGGTCAAGGAGCTTTAGTCACACGTGATTAGAGAATGGACGTACTGGGAAAATATCTTTGGTGAGGATTGGTCACTCATGTGGCAGGATCACTCCTCTTGAACTCGAGAATCGCGTCAAGGTATTCACCCCAATGATGGTTATGATTCTTTTGCTGATACTAATGCATCACCTCTGTTGTACAGACTCCAGTTGCAAATTCAGATAGCAAATGGCAGGGTTAATACTAGCTCTGATCTGAACTGACAAACTATGACTTCCGTTTTTCCTTTGGGAAGATTGATAAGGCGTTATAGAATAAATGAATTGTTAAAAACAATCAACTGATTATGATCCGAGGATGAAATTTAAGGCAGTTGTTATTGTTGGGTAGTTGTTTTACTAGAGAAACAAGTCAAGGGTTGATGATATATCTGATGCTCATGTACCCTGGTAAAACAAAAACTTGGTAAATGGCGAATGCTTATGACACTTCGTCTTACTTTTTAACATGCATGGATCCAAATGATCAAAGAGTACGGTGTTCAGGTTTCATCAATATCTGACAATAATTTTCTTTTTAAATTTTAGCTTTATGAGGACTAATTATTGTCAACATAGAGTTTAGTTGGCAGTGAAGAGCTTCACTGTCAAAAAACAAGCTCATTTTGAGCAAAGCTTTAAGCAGCGTCTATCGTGTCGATGACATTCTGATACATACTTCAGATTTGAAAAGCATGTTCAAAGAAATGTTGACAATAAGATGAGTTAAGCCACTTAATTCATTCGCATTTCAACGTGGAGAGTGGCTCTTCCAGGAGGCCACATGTTCATAGCTCCAAAGTTTGAGTTTGTTAGTAACAAGATGAAACACGTGTTTAGATGGGTCCTGAAGTAACACCGACAAGCGTATATGAGAAACATGCATTTTGACAACATCTACTTCTGGAGAGTCGGAGATAATAGTCTATTGTCAGCTGCATTAACAAACAATGAATTTCATTTTGGAGTCATTTTTACTGCCAATTGACTCAAGAGTGGACTCTGCATTTTCAAGTTCCTCACTGCTCATCTGCTCTTTGAACCGTTGTTCTGAGCTTTCCTGTTACCAAACAATTATATCATAACTGATATCTCGCTTTTGATAAAACTGGGCCCATAAGTTTAGTTTTGTCATGAACAATAAACATTGATTACTGGAAAATCTCTAACCATCAAGACAAAATCCAAGAAGATATTTTGGGGATAAAGCGTAACAGGCTGAAAATGTCCTATGACGCGAATCAAAGCCAACTGATGCCTCTCCTAATGTCGCTGCCTCTCTTCAAGTCGAGTTTGAAGTTCTTGTTCAATTCAAGCTTCTTCTTCATCTTAGCAATACTCAAAGTGTACCCTACTTGTGTGCTTTGTTTTTTTCCAACTGCCACTTCACCAGCATTATCCAGAGACAAATGCTTGATGTTGGAAGTTGCCCTAAGGCAATTTTCCAAATGGCCTTAAAATTTAGGGATTGAGGCTAATAATTTCATATTAAGCTATAAGTGCTCAATCTGATATTATTAGAGAAATTATTCATCTGTTAGTTAATGACATTAATACTTGATGGACTTATCATACACATCAAATTTCCTCTCTTTGTCATATTATATACGTTCTAAGAACAACTTTAAACATTCATCTGAAAAGAGCGTATAGAAAAAAGAAAGGAAGAAGAGGAAAGAAACTAATTTTATTTTCTACGTGTATAAGGTATCGTGCTTTCTTCATCGAATCGAGATATAAGAAAATTATTGATTTCAAGATCTTTTATAATCTAGAGAAAATCAATTTCACCTTACATATGGTATCAGAATATGGTTTAGAAATTTATAATTATTCCACCGCAAATCATGAATAATGAGTGTTTGAAGAATTTGTCTACTAATTTCTACCTATGTTTTGCTTAAGAATTTTGACGTGGTTAAAATCTTCGCACTTGTAATCTCACAATGTATGATTCATGTACTCTTTTAAGCATTTAACATGTGATGTTTTGTCTTAATGCATTTAATGTATGTTGTCGTTGTCTTTGGTTCTCTCGAAATCTATGATTCCTATATGCACTCTTCTAGTGTTTATTATGTGTTGTTTTTGTCTTATATGCATTTAATGTATGTCACTATATTGTCTTATTTTCTTATATGCATTTAACACGCTGTATCAATATATGGATAAAAGTATGAAGCATAAACAATAGCTTCTCTCTTGTAAAAGTCATGTTTTGGATGTCGTTCTTTTTAGCACAAAACGCTTTCAAAGTGGCATCTATTGTATGAATTTAGTTTTTACCAAAGCATTAATCCAAAGTCACCGTATGAACTTTTTTTTTTTTCCAAAGTGTGTGGTTTTTTCAAAGCTGTTAATCTAAAATAACTTCTAGAATTATGTTTTCATCTTATGAATATATATATATTTTTATATTTGACAGTATCATTAAAATTAGTTTGTAATCAGCAAAGTGACCAACCTAATTTTATCAAAATAAATGATAAAAGATATCATGCATAAAATAGTCATTTATTCGTGATACTCGTTAAATGCCAATTAGGCAAATTGATAAATAAATGATATTAATTGATTATTAGAACTTTAGGATTTGCCCAAAGGAAAGTCATTTATTCTATGATCAGTGAGAATAATTGAAGGAATTAAATTTCTTAAGTCAAATATATTTTGTTTATCCAAAGATGACATAGGTGTTTAGTTTAGAATTTTAATTTGTTGATAATGATGAAAAGTGACATTTATTTTTAATTATGTGTTGTAGTATATACCTAAAGGTGTTCTATAGTATACTCTGATGCTTGATCTAAATCTATCGTAGAATTAATTATGAGTATCTATGTTTTATTTGCAACAATTTCACTTATTCGCAAGCTTCTTAATGGATTGAACTTCTCTTAATGGAATGAACAAGTCAATTTTTATTTAGGTGTGTTGGATCTTGACTTGACACTTTTGGAAGAACAACCAGCTACTACTACTGATTTAATCAGTAAAGAAGAGAAGTCCAAATATAAAGCTTGGATATGGTCTAACAGATTGATTCTCATGTTTATGTGAATGACTATAGCGAATAACATCAAGACTATTGTTCCACAAATAGAAAATGCAAAGGAATACCTAAAATTTGTGGAAGAACGCTTTCGTTCTGTAGATAAGTCACTTGCTAGTACACTAATGGAACAACTCACCGACCATGAAGTTTGATGGGTCGTGGAGTATACAAGAACATACTATTGAGATGACTAATATTGCAGCAAGATTGAAGACATTATATATGATTATAGATGACTCCTTTCTGGTTTAGTTTGTTTTGAACTCACTGCCTTCTGAATATGGTGCTTTTCAAATTAACTATAACAATATTAAGGAAAAGTGGGATGTTAATGAATTGGCTGGAAAGCTTATTCAAGAGGAAAATAGACTAAAGAACAAAGGAAGTTATTCAGTCAACCTCACATTTCAAAGAGCTAGTAAAGCACCAAAGGTAAAAGCCAAAAGTTTTAAGAAAAAGAAAAGGTTTGCTAAAACATCTCAGGCTGAAAAAAAGGAACAAAATATTGATAGGTGTCGGTTTTGTAAGAGAGGACACCATCAAAAAGATTGCCTTAAACGTAACGCATGGTTCGAAAATAAAGGTATATCTAAGACTTTTGTATGTTTCAAATCTAATTTAATTAATGTTCCTCATAATAATTGGTGGCTTGATTCTAGAGCTACTACTCATATATCTAATACAATGCAAGGATTCCTTACGATCTAAACCACAAGCTAAATTGAGAATTTCTAGTATATGGGAAATTGGAACAAGGCTCAAACTGAAGGCATAGGGACTTATCGTTTGGTCTTAAATGTTGTTTATTTAGACCAATTAAAGACTCTTTATGTACCTTCAATTTCTATGAACCTTATTTTTATTTCAAAGTTAGATGATTATGGTATTAATTTTACTATTGGATATGATTGTTTCAATTTATATAAGAATTCTAGACTTATTGGTTCTAGTAGTCTTGTTGATGGTTTATATAAATTGAAACTTGATGATCAATTTTCTAAATCCTTATTTACAGTGAATCAAAGTATTGGAATTAAGCATAGTAGGCTTAATGAAAGTTCAACTTTTTGTGGCATAAATATTTGGGTCATGTATCCAAATAAAGATTAGTAAAGAATGAGTTTATATAGAATCTAGATTTTATTGATCTTGTTTTATGTTTGGATTGCATTAAAGGAAAGCAAACTAGACATAACAAGAAATAGCCACAAGAAGCACTCAGTTTCTTGAAATTATAAATAAAAATGTATGCAAAACTTTTGATATTTCACCTTTTAGTGGAGAAAAATATTTTATCATCTTTAATCATGATTTTTCAAGTTATGGATATGTCTATTCTCTTAAAGAAAAACCTTAAGTAGTGAATGCTTTAGAAGTATACATTAATGAGGTTGAAAGACAACTAGACAAGAAAGTGGAAATCATAAGATTTGATAGAGGTGGTCAATATTATGAAAAATATGATGAAGTAGCATAATTGTTAGCCCCTAAAATTTTTCTTATTATTTGTATTGAGTTAAACATGACTTAAACAAATTTTGAGGTCTTGATAGATTAATTTTTGAAGTTAATTATTATGTAAATGTTAGTAGGATTTTATTATTGTATTGTATGAAGGGCATTTTTGGTAGTTCACTTAAGGAAAAAGAGCCATAAGGCACAAAGGAACGGTAAAAGGAACTTTGCACACTCAATAAGGGTATTATAGGAAAAAGAATATGTTGTCTTGCTTATTAAGAAGAGAAAAACGTGAATTAAAGGGAGAGAAGAGTGAAACACAAAAATAAGAGAGAAGAAGGAGAGGTTTCGGTTTTGAGAGAAAGGAAGGAGGAAAAAGCTAGGGTTTCATCATTTCTTAGTTTTTAAGAGGGACTTTGAGGTTATTCAAGAAGAAAAAAGGTAGAAAAAGAGAAGAGCTTTCATTAGAGCCAAGAAACTCTTCATTTGGTGAAGACTCAAAGTAAGGTCATTCTTAATCTTTTGGATTTTTGGAAAGGATTTAGTTTTCGAAGCTTAAGAATTACATGGGTTTAAGCTTTCTAGGATCAATTTTATGTATATGTTTAAATTGGAGTTCCTACTAAATTGGGAATTTTTCCATTGATGAAGGAAATCAAGAAAGGCAAGAGGAGTAAGAGGAGAGGCATCTTTGAGCAAGTTTATAAGCAAAAAAATCAGGTAGGTTACATGTTTATAATTGAGAAATGAGCCATGACTATGTTTTCAAAAACAAGGGAATTAAATGATTTCAATTGTTTAATAAATGTTGCATGATTGCTATTTAAATGATTTGAGAAATTTTTATATGTTTGGTATATGAATTTTGTTGATGAATTGTGAAATGCAGAAAGAAATTCATTGAAACATTTTATGTTATGCCTTGAAAATGTTATGACATTTTGTATAAAGGAAAAGAACATGAGAGTATAAGCATATGATGAAATGAATTGAGCATAAATTTGCTTGTAATTGGGTAAGAGAGGAACCCTTTTTGTTAGCCACGTGCACATTGACTTAAAACCTCCTCTTGGTTTCCCACTTGAGGCATACGAGATCCTAAGAATTGGACTCGTTTTGTTCACGGTGTAAACTTCAGTTTATCCGTTTCATTTTACGGAACTCTTGAGCCATTTAATTTGTGCATTGTACCTTTGAATTGTCAAGAATAGTGCATAATTGAGTGTTATGCTTTGATGGTTAAATGTACATGCTATGTTTATGTGATGATGTTTTAATTATGAGTTTTGAGCTAGAATTGTAAATTTGGTTGAGAATTTGAGAACTACGCGTTTTACGAATTCAATATGAATTTTCTACGCTAAATGAACATTTCACTTATTTTGCTTATTCTCCTTTATATACTTGTTACCCACAAGCTTTCAAGCTCACCCTCATTCCTTCCCATCTTTAGGTGATGAGAAAGAGATTGAGTGATCAAGAATCGAGGCATCACTCCAAAATTGCATCTTTTTGTGTTTTATGTTAGTTTATGAGAACACAAGACTTTAGTCGCATTTCAAGTATTATTTGATCAAATATCTTTTGTATTTTGGAACATTGATGTATTGTGACTTGAAATGCCATTAAAGTTTTATAAAACGCTTATCCTTTGATGTTAATAAACTATGAATTGCGTATGGATGATGTTAAGTTAAAATTAGGTATACTTGAAGAAGTTATCAACTTGAGATAAAGAATTTTGAACACGAATTGTTGATTATATATATATGTTATGGAAAAGAAAGAAAGGATTTTTGTGAATGATGAGAATTAGTTATAAGTGATGAATCAAATGAGTAGAGATTAGAGAGTTAATGAAGTAAAGTTGGTAGTTGAATGGTTATGCTTATGGCCTTCCAAGATGTACATTGAAATTTCAAGTTTTTCATAAGGGTAAAATTGATATGTTGACTTCAGGGAAAAATCTGGATTGATCTAGGCTGAATTAGACAAAGTTGTATTCATAAAAGTTGTATGTATCTTTCTAGTTTTTCAACGGTATATAGTATGAAGTTTTTAGACATCGGAGTTGAAAGTTATGATCTTTTGAATTTAGTGATGTTGCATAGGATGTATATGCGGGATAACTTCGGTCACGATCACACCAGGCATTCTCGCGATCACACCAAGCACTCTTGTGATCACACCTTCCCTTCTCAAGATCACACCTTTCTCCTTGTGATCACACCTGCCTTCCTTGCGAGTGCTCCTTCATCCTCACGATCGCACCTTTGTTCCTTGTGATCGCACCCGAAGGGTTTTCTAGCTCTAAACATGTTTGATTTTTTTTGCCATAACTTTGTCGTCCGACCTCAAAATGACTTGATTATTAAAGCATTGGATTACTAAAACGTTCCTCTATCTCTCCATAAAAATTGGTAGCCTTTGGAGGTTATTTGAAAAATATGGATGCAAAGAAATTGAGAGAATCAATTGGAAGAGCATGAATTGATTATTTTACTAAACATACCTCGATGTTTTAATCATATCTTGATATGTAGAGCTCCGAATGAGATTATTATTATTTCAAAATAAACTAGAGTCGTTTCAAAATAAACTAGTGTTATAGAGATACAAATTATTTGAAGAAATTAAATTTTAATTCAATCTCTAAGACTTTCAATTTCTGGATAGAAATTGAGTATAGTGTACTATTTCAGTATAATAATAGTCCGAAAATAATTGAGGTATAATTTTTAGATTTCTAAACCAAATTGAACAATTTTGGTGTCATTAGAAAGATCAGACAATGGGGAACATTAATCTGAAGAAGTCAGTTCATGTTTTGGTGATTGATTATTGTGAGCACGCCACCCTTGTGGGATGCATGCTCAAATGTCATGTAAGATGTCAGGCATGTGTCTTGTGAGGGCAGAAACAGGGGCCAATAATTATATTATCAGAGAAGGAATATGAACTGATGATGGTTAAGGAGATTACATCAAAATAACCCTACAGGGTAATACACACACATTTTATGATATTCCAGATAATTGGGCTCCGAAAATGGGATCCAATACTTATGGTATCGGAGTGCTTAGGTTTAGTATCTTACATGGGCATTTTTGAAAATATGCATCAATTTACATGCATTTTGACATGTCTTAACATGCAATACCAACTGATCCTTAGTCTAAGTTGCATATGTATGAGTTACATGTATGAGTAATTATTAAGAGTTTGACCTGAAAAAATTAGTGAGAAGAATGATACTCTTTTATGATATGAGAAAAATGAAAGTTGTGGATAATTAGAAATGAAAAATAACATATAGGTAAATATGACAGGTATTGATTCAACGTATTTGTATTTGGGGATGCATTATTGAATATGATACCAATATTGCACTGTGGTGATATGTCCCTGAATGTAATATGGATGTGAATGTATTGCCCGGGATTTTTTTAGGAATATACGGATATAAGTATAAATGATGAGACTAGAGTATATAAGTAGAAGGCAATGAAAACATAACCTTGTTATGATCTTAAGAAAAGGAAATTGGAATTGAAATGGTAGTTTGATTAATATGACAAGAGTTATGATCCACCGTAAGAAGATATTAGTGGAATTAAGATCATAATTTCATGATAATTATACATCTATAATTTTGAATTGATTGAGAATATACATATGGGAGATGAGATAAATGCAAATAGGAAGATGAGATACAAATAAGATAGAGAAAAAGATGATGAATGAAATGAGAAGAGTTAATGCACCCAATATGGTAGTTGAATCATTATGACATATTGTAATACTTGAAGAGGTAAATTATGGAAAATTGGAGTATAATTGATGTTAGTATGTGTTAATGCGAGGATACCCTGATCGTGGGCAAGGATAAAGAGAGAAATATTATCTTGGATCAATAGAGATCAAAGTGTCATTTATGTAAGATATAAATTGGTAAATTATTGGAGATAAATATGTGGACAAAATGGGATGACTCTGATGATACCCACCTAAGCATATGCAACAGTAATTATGTTTACTACGTCATTGAGTTTTGACAACTAGAACATTAAGACCTTGTAAGAAATAATAAAAATTGATCTTCTTGAGATACTAAAAATGTCTGATAAGTAGTGATGGAAATAGTGGACTAATAAAAGTTACACGAATAGTATAGATGATAGAAATAAGAAATCTTCTTGCGAAGAAGAATTTCATTGAATTAGATTACAGACCAGATAATTTATTCTTAAGAATGATTGATGAAGGAATAGATCAGAAATGATATTGGATTCCTATTCCTAATGGAAACTCAAGCATAATTGTATAATACATTTCTGGGAGTATGACCCTGTTTGGCAATCGGCTGATTGCATTTAGCTAATAGCTGATAGCTGATTATATCAGCTGATTTGATCAGCAGATTGTATTAACTGTTTGTTAAAAATGTTTGGTAAAATTAGCTGTTTAATGTTAGCTGTTTACGTGTAAAATGACTTATAAAGACATGACTTTAAAAAAAATTATAAGGATATAAATATTACATATTTTAGTGTTTCAATGAATATTCTTTTAAGAATTTAGATTTTAGATATTTAATTATATAAAAATTAAGTTTATAACTCTAATAAAAAATATAGAACATATAATAATAATAATAATAATAATAATAACAATAATAATAATAATAATAACAATAATAATAATAATATAATAATAACAATTTGTTTGCAATTTTTCGCCTATTTATTTAGAAATTTTAATTTAACTAAAGGTCACAAGATTCCACTTGGACAAGTAATATATTTTCATTTTCAGAATGCAAGAACTCTATATCCACTTTAAATGTTCCAAATGAGATGGAGTTTGTACTTCTCGGCAAAGTTTTGATATAACTTCTTTGTTGCTTTTAGTATGATACTTTAAGTAAAATTTGAGATATGGTTCCATTCAAGTGACTAGGTCCTCAAGCCACAGTTCGTGAACTTGCATCAAGCTTTAAACATCAAACAAATCCAAAAAAATGGATGTGTCGATTCATAAACAACAGAATTACATGTCGAATATAATCTCAACTTTTGTTTTCAAATTAGCCTACGCATTGGAAAATGAAAAACCTCGTAATCTAGTATTACACAAAATGAAAGGATCAATTAGAAAAAACATGGATCAATTCACGTCTCAAATTGTTCCGAGCCAAGAAAATTGTAGTTTTGAAATCCATCCTTGGGGTAATAGAAAGTTGTTTGCTTGGTGGCTAACAACTTGGTTCCCATTTCATCTGTAATAAGTAGACCACAAACATTGCAAAGGCTTTCTACTTCAGATTCCTAAAAGAAAGTAAATCCCATCTTCTATAAGTCAGAATATTAAAGTTACACAAAACATATTCAAATAAATTATTTAAAAACTACCTTCATTATTCTCAAGAGCTTGGATACATGTGTTAAGAGGATATGCATGAAGCTTGCAGCGAGCATTATTTATACACGACAGGAACAATGCTCGGACCTTCAGGAGCAAACAAAGAAAGAAAGACAAAGCAACCTGATAAGAAATGTGATGTAAGATGTAGCGAGAGATAATTTCTATTGAATAAAAGTATCTGAACCTTGACTGGTAAACTAATCAATACAGGAATAACTAGCCAACCAAAAATAAAGCCACCTCCAAAAACATTCAATTGCATCATCTCATATATATATATATATATATATATATATATGCTTCTAAGCCAAATTTGCATAGCTAACAATGCAAGAGTTATATCTCAAAGTAGTTTGAGACAGAAACGATGTACCTCACTTATGTAAGGTTTAATAACACAATATTGCATATAGGAGGCCTCCCCAATTATTGTGTCAAAAAAGCACTTAAAATTGCCCAATCGTAGAAACCTGCACACAAATAAGTCAAAACGATATTCTTAATTGAAGAGAATAGAGTTACTGCATTTCACCCATAAGCTAAAATCTAAAAGACAAGTTACTCTCAATACCTTAAAATACTTCTTGCAAAATGCATTTCTTTTGACTGGATAAATGAAAGAGGCACATGTTGCAACCATAAAGAAAGCGACTCCCTCTGTGGTTCAGATATAAGATGATTTGTGACAAAATAGTTAGCAATGGCCGCTTACCTTTGAGGAAACCAAATTCATCAGATCAGTGAAGTAGGGGTTTACCACTGGATGGCTTATAGGATTAAGATGGAGAAGCACATAAAGTGAACGAAACTCAGCTTCATTTCTGTAAAGTGAATTGCAGTCTCGACTAGCATCGTACAGATCATAAAGTGATGTAAGGGACTTTATAAGTTGCTCCATGTTAAGGTGTAGCAGTGAAACCATATTCGGGCCATAACCACATCGTCAGAGTTTTTGTGATAAAACATGAAATTTAATATGTGAGATTTAAACGTTGCAATGTTATTCACATACACAATATGTTAATCAAGTAAGGCAAGGGTATGAAATTGAAGAGGATTGTTTATTTTGATTATCAAATTATAGCCATGTATGACGCAGTATGTAATTTTTATCGATGCATTGCCTTCACTTCAAAGGAAAAGTTGAATTTATAATAGTAAAAAACTTCATCTCTTCGTGCAATAATTTCAATAATTGGAGAGCAGATTGAACTAAATGTGTGCAGTATTCAGGAATGTCTGTTTTAGATTCAAGCTAGAAAAGGGTTCTTATCGTTTACAAAAGATTTAAGACATCATATCTTAAATTTCAGTACAAAGTAAACAAGCACAAATATACGGTTTGACTCATGATGTATCATCCTTGCATCAGCCTCCACTCAAACATTCCTCCAAAAGAATACACAGTTCCTAAGATTGATTCTAAAATGCAGTAAAATAGTTGAAAGATCCCAACATAAAAACTATACCATTTTCTCGTACATGTTGATTGCTCTGTCATCGACAATGTTTTGCATAATAAGATCCTATTTAATGGACCTTGTCCTATCAAAGATAAAGCCATGAACTACTTCAAAATCATGGTCAGTAGAATCCAGCAAGTTCAAGAGATAGGTTAGAGTTTCTTCCAGCACTGGAAGCGGCGACACATCAGATGGTCTCACATCCTTGGTAGATATAGTTCTGCAGAACTAACAATAGAAATGAAACGCTGATGACTTTGTGAACCAAAACAAAAATCATGGAAAACCCATCAATCAAAATCATACACAACTCGTTCGTCCCCTTAAAACAAGCTATCTTTCAGTAAAAAGATTTTACCTTTTTCAAAGCTAAGCTTGGAGATGTTTTCCCAGGATTTCCTTCTAGTCTCTCAAACACGGCCAAATCACGGAGTCTTTCTTGTTGGAGATGGGTCCCTCTTGGATGGAGGGACTCCATCATTCCAATTTAGTGGGCATGCCCTACCGCAGTGGATGCTTACCAACATGAAAAAGAAGAGTTGCTGTATTGGTTGAAATAAATGAAAACCGCTTGCAATATTTGTTGAAGAGAAGAAAAAAAGACAGCTGCAAGGCAGCTGTTTTCAAATGGTAAAGTGCCTATATAAAGCACTCCCCACTTCACAACACATATAACAAAACAGACAGAGAACAGAGAGAAAATCAGAGCATTGTTCTTGCTCTGAAATTGAGAAATTTATTTCTAAAGGGTTGGTGATTGATAAAATAGTGAGGTTAGTACTTTTAGGTTGGGAAACTTCTTGTGAGCCACTATTTTGATTTATCTCTGTATACCCATTATTTGTAATAGTGGAAGAAATATTCTGAGTTTTGTTGGTGGACGTAGCCCAAAGTTAACGGTGAACCACGTTAAAAATTCTGTGTCCATTTTGCTCATTTTATTTTTCCTTTTCACAAAATACACCCGCTGCGCCTAACAAGTGGTATCAGAGCTGTGTTTTCATTGAAGATATTTTTTGAAAAGAAGCACATCATCGGGAAGAGAAAATTATAACGAATTTTTTGGCGTGATCCGTTCGAAAAGTTGACGTAAAACGGAAAAGGTGATGAATAATACTAAATAGTAGTTTACGTTGTTTTAATTAATTTATATGGTAACGTACTGTGCATCAATAATAACGGGTCCCGCGATACTATTTGAGTTACTATTTATAAGTTACTATTTACCGGGTCCTGCAATATTATTTCAGTAGGGTCCGACGAGGTATTATTTATTGGATCCCGCGGTACTATTTTGGTGGGGTTCGGCGATACTATTCCCATCCCGTGGTGAAAATTTAGAAGATATCTTTTCTGCCAAATTTTAACATTCTGGTTCCATATTTGAGGTCGGTTTTCTCAAATTTGGCTTAATTTGGCAAATGGAGATGAAGACGAGCAAAATGATCAATTTAAACGGTATGAACTACCGTATATGGCGAATCAAGATGAAGGATCTCTTGATGATTACAAAGATGCATTTGTCGATATTTTTGACAACTAAACCGAAGGAAATGTCCAACGAAGAATGGGAGTTTGAGCATGAACGAGCATATGGTTATATTCGACAATTTGTCGATGATAATGTGTACAATCACATTTGCAACGAGACTCATGCAAGAACGTTGTGGAATAAGCTGGAGCAACTGTATGCTTCAAAGACCGGCAACAACAAATTATTTTATCTGACAAAATTGATGCAGGTAAAATACCAAGAGAGTACTTC
>JANVCQ010000232.1:12673109-12684940 GCA_025531925.1 Erythroxylum plowmanianum | reverse complement strand
GGAAATACATTCCTAAAGGGTTGGTGAGTGACAAAATAGTGAGGTTAGTATTTTTAGGTTGGGAAACACCTTGTGAGATACTATTTTGGTTTTATCTCTATATACCTACTGTTTGTAATAGTGGAAGAAATATTTTGAGTTTTGTTCGTGGACGTAGCCCAAAGTTAAGGGTGAACCACGTTAAATTTCTAGTGTCCATTTTTCTCATTTTATTTGTCCTTTTCACAAAATACACCAGTTGCACCCAACAATTCTGATATATAGTACGAATTGGAACAATCATCTACACCACCTACATGAGGTATTTAATTTGTTGTGATCTCACCACCTTTGTTTGGAAAGATCTAAACGTACATTTAGAGGTACCCAAGTGGCATATCTAAGCTATAGCCATATCATTCATGGTGTAGGAGTTTCAGTTCATGATTTATTAGATTGGCCCTTCCATAATCCGCTAAGGCATTACGAGGATTCTATGGCCTTGCCAGGTATTCATAAATTTTATGAAAGACTAAGATTAAGTGGTAGCCCCCCTTATTAGCCTTCTTAAGAAGAATTCTTTTCAATGGATGTATCAAGCAACAGCAGCATTTTCAACCTTAAAGGAAGCATTATCCCCAGCTCCAGTCCTAAAATTACCTAACTTTGAGGAAGAATTCGTAGTAAGTGCAATGTGCTGAAAGTGGCATAGGGGCAATTCTTCAATAATAAAGACACCTTATCGCGTTTTTCAGTAGAAAATTAGCCAAGAGGAATTTAAAATTGACAGCATTTGAAATGAACACACTGTGTTGGCCAAGAGACCTTACTTATGGGGGCATTCGTTTCTCATTATGAATGATAATTATAGTCTTAAATATCTCCTAAAACAAAGGTTAACTACTTCCTCTCAACAACATTGGATTAGTAAGTTGCTTGGTTATAATTTCAAGGTGGAGCATAAAGCTGGGAGACTAAAAATGGCAACAAATGCCTTGTCTAGAAAGGACAAAGAGGAAGGGCAGTGTTGTGGTATCTTGTAGCCCATAATCCCTTTTTTTATTCTATTGGCAGAGGAGGCAAAATTACAACAGCTTCAGGACCGTATTCAGCAACAATAAGAAGACCTAGATTGGATGGTCAAAAACGGCCTGATTTTCTACAAGAATAAGGTTTATCTTCCCCCCCAATTCCCCACTTCTAAAATTATCACAAGAAAATCAAATTAGAGCATAATGACTTAACAATCGAGAAATGAACTAACATTATTTCTTAATTAACATACATATTTAACACGAATTTCACAAGCTACTAAATCTTTATAACTTAAAAGTATATGTTCAAAGCTAAACTAATTCCATTAAATCCTAGCCAACGACACATTTACACGATTCACACCATGAAAACCTAAACAAAACTAACACATGAAATGTAAAATTCACACTCAATATAAAAATAACAATACAAACCTCCCCACAATTGGACCACACATTGTGATTAATGTGAGGAGAACAAATATCACGTAAGGTAGGAATTAAAAAAATGACAAGAAAGAGATAAGAACGAAAGGAAAAGAGCAAGGTTAGAGCATAAACGTCATGACAATTGAGGTAGTGATGGTGAAGGTATCAGAGGTGAGATATCTAAGCCTTAAGTAACAATGTATTTACAAATTCCTTGGATTTCTTGACATTGTCATCTTTGCTCCTTTGCTATCTCCTTTAGCACCTTGGTATTGTCTGAAATAAATTAAGCATCTTCTCCCATCTGACTGTTTCTTGCTGAACTCCTCTTTTTGTTGTTGTAGTGGCATTGAGCTAGAACTGGCTTGTCTTACCTTGTTCTTAACATGTGATTTCGAGCTGACATCTCTGAGTTCCATATATTGGAGCTCCAAGATCTCAACTTGCCTGAAATAGCGATGGTTAAGAAACTCAAGAAAATGCACAATTAGTTCATCGCAATTAACACCATAATAATCCGCAATAGTATAAACTAAGTATCTCATGTTAAGATTATTGCTTCTCTTTTTCAGAGTATCAATTATAGTGTGAAAAATGTGGGTGCATGTACAAATTTGGATGTTATTATCTATGAACCACAAAGTAAATAGTTCCTTTATAGAACATTTCATGCTTTCACTTTTGTCAAAAACTGTTTGACAGATAAATTTGTGTAGCAGCAAGTGTCCAAGACTATAAATTATGTTATTACGTGCATTTTTAGCACAAAGTTATGCAACCTAATCAGTTGGGTTCAATTACATTTAGCATGGAATTTGGTCCACAATGATTGATTTTAGGAATCTACCAACTTCACACAAAGTTTCATAGTTTAGTTTACACGATCGACCTCGCAACTGAAATCATAATTCCTTAGGGTTATCTTGCTCAAATTAAAGGGATGTGAAAAATTTAAGCGTGAGTTCTTTATAGAATACAAAGTTGAAATGCATAAATTTCTCTAACTTAAGTTTTCAACATTTCTCTCAAACCAAGCCCTTCCAATATCTCAAAGTCTAAATATCTAGGCATAACAACATTTTTAGAACAAAGGGTTTGGTAATGATTACCTTCCCTTCCAAGTAAATCAAAAATGGTACTCTATAATCCGTCACTCGATTTTTTTGTTTGTGCCCTGACACTTATGCTTTGCCCTTTCATTGAACATGTTTGTGTTAGCCCCTGATTTTTTTTTACCTAAGCATGATTTAAATAAATTATGAGGTTTTCATAGATTTATTTTTAGAGTTTAATTGTTATGTCTATGTTAGTAGGATTTGTTTCATTGGACTGTTGACTTAAAAGTGGTAAGAATACATGAGGGCATTTTTGGCGTAACACTTAAGGTTAAAAGACATAAAACATGAAAGGAAGGGCAAAGTGGACTTTAAACACTCATTAAGGTTATTATAGGAAGAGGAAAATGTTGTCTTGCTTTTGAGAAGAATAAAATTGTGAATTGAAGATAGAAAGAAGAGAAGAAACGAAAATAAGAGAGAAAGAAGAGAAGATTCGATTCTTTTTTTATTAAAAGGAAAACAATGCAACAAATTACACAGTGAGTCTAGGGGAGTCACTCCTCGACAAATCCTCTGAAAGGAGGAGGTGGCACCCAATGGGTGTAGTCTCAAAATAAATAATGCCTACATCAAATTGACTAGCATAGTTCACTAGCCAATTAGCACATCTGTTACTCTCTCGATAGATATGCCAATGAGTAACAGTCCAGTTCCAGGTGAGAAGCTCATGAATACCCCTAACAATGGGGTTGAGCACTATAGATCTGTGAGCTGTCGAAGAGAGAGTCTCAAATACATTAGTAGAGTTGACTTTCAGCTCATTTCGGCGATATCCCAGTAAGAGAAAGGAACGAAGAAAAAAAGCTAGTGTTTCATCATTCTTAGTTTTTAAGAAGGAATTTGAAGTTTTTCAAGAAGAGAAAGAGAAAGAGGAAGAGAAGAGCTTTCATTTGAGTCAAACATCTCTTCAGTTGGAGAAGAGTCAAGGTAAGAGCATTTTTTATCTTTTTGATTTTTAGAAGGGTTTTGGTTCATGAAGTTTAGAAAATGCACGGGTTTAAGTATTCTACAATCAATTTTAAAGAATGTGTGTTCTTTAGGTTTTCAATTTGAATTTCTATTGTATGGGACTTTTGTTGTTGTTGCAGGAAATCAAGAAAGGCAAGAGGAGTAAGAGGAGAGGCTTTCTTAAGCAAATTTTAAGCAAGGAATTCAAGGTGGATTTCATGTTTATAATTTAGTAAATAAACCATTAATGTTTCTTTCAAATAAATGAAATTTAATGTTTTTAACTACTTTATAAATGTGAATTTATTACTCTTTAAATGCTTTGAGAAATTGCTATATGTTTAGTATATGAATTATGTTGATAATTTATGGAAAGAATGCGAAAATGGTTTTCTAAAAGATGTTATGTTTATGATATCATGTTTCAGAAATGTGCCATCATGGGCAACATGTTTACAAGATGTGAAATGAATGACTATATGAGTTTGAGGTAGTCCGTTCTGTTATTTCAAGTGCACTTTGACTTTGAAAAAGGCTTCTCCCGCCTGCCTGCCAATGACATGGAGCTCCTTCATGGACTCCCTCATATTTATGACTATATAAAACCATTATGTAAGATTGCGATAATACGCTCTGTTTACGACTACACAAGGTCATTATGTAGGAATGTGTTAGTACATTATGTTTACGGACCTACCCAAACTATTTCTGATGTGATTATGTTCTTAGAATGTGTTGACAAGTTTGATGAATGCATGATTTATGTATTTATGAATTGCTTAATAATGTGAGAATTTTGAAAACACGTGTTTTATGGATTTGATGCAAAATTATGATGACATTGAGCATTTTCAATGGTTTTGCTTGTTTTCGATTATAAACTTATTGCACAAGAGCATTTAGGCTCACCCCCATTCCTCCTCATTACCAGGTAATGAGCAAGAGATCGAGTGATCGAGAATCAAGGCATCGCTCCAAACTTGCATTCTGTTTACGACCACACAAGACCATTATGTGGGAATGTGTTAGTACGTTCTATTTACAAACCTACCCAAACCATTTCTGATGTGATTATATGCTTAGAATATGTTGACAAGTTTGATGAGTGCATGATTTATGTGTTTATGAATTGCTTTATAATGTGAGAATTTTGAAAATACGTGTTTTATGGATTTGATGCAAAATTATTATGACATTGAGCATTTTCAATGGTTTTGCTTGTTTTCGATTATAAACTTGTTAGCTTTTAAGCTCACCCTCATTTCTCCTCATCTCCATATGATGAACAAAAGATCAAGTGAACGAGAGTTAAGGCATTGCTCCAAACTTGCATACTTTTGTATTTTAAGTTAGTTTATGGAAAACACAAGGTTTTAGTTGCTTTTTTTTATAGGATTACTCGTTCATGTAAAGTTTGTATATTTTTGGCTTATGATGTAGTGTGGCTTGGAATGCCCATTAAAGCTTTGTAAAACTCTTTTCTTTTGAGGTTAATGAAACATGAGTTTGTGTATGGATGAGGATGAGTTGAAATTAGGTATTCTTGAGGAAGTTATCAATTTGAGATGATAAATTTTTGAATACGAATTGTTGTTATATATAACTGAGATGTGTTATGGAAAAAGAAAGATAGGAAATTGTGAAGAATGAGAATTAGTTGTAAGTAATGAATTAAATGAGTAGAGATTAGAGAGTATGAGAAAATGATATTGGTAGTTGAATTGTTATGAAATGATGCTACATTAGAGGTAGTGAATTTGTATTGCAGTTTTAGGTCTTTCATAAGGGTAAAAATTTGTGTTCTGACTTCAGGGAAAAATGTATTGATCTAGACTAAATTAGACAAAGTTGTCTTCTTGCAAGTTGTAGCTTATCCTTCTAGCTTTACAAAGATATAAAGTACGAAATTTTTAGACATCAGAATAGAGAGATATGATCATTATAATTTAGGGATGCTGCTTACGATGTATAAAAGCCTCGGTCACGATCGCAAGGAAGCAAGGTGCGATCCCGCACCCTAGGAGTAGCCTTGAGTGCGATCGCGACAAGGAAAGGTGCAACTGTACCCTGGGAGTAGCCTCGGGTGCAATCGTGACAAGGAAAGGTGCGATTGCAGCTCGTTACTTCATCAATGTTTCACCACTCGAATGGTTTTCTAGCTCTGAACATGTTTGATTCTTTTGGCCATATCTTCGTCATCTAACCTCTAAATGAAGTGATTCTTAAACCAATTAATTCCTAATGCATTCATCTATCTATTCATAAAATTTTATAGCCTTTGGTTTTTTTTTTGAGAAATATTGATGGAAAGAAATTGAGGGAATTGGTTGGAAGGGCATGAATTGGTTACGAACATACTTCGATATTTTAATCATATCTTGACCTATAGAGCTCCGAATGAGATGGTTATTATTTGAAAATAAACTAGAGACATAGAACTACAATTTTTCTTAAGAATTCTAAGTTTTGATTCGTGTGTTTGATTAGTGTGGCTTCCCCCTTGTAGGAGGCGTGTCCATATGTCACTTAGGACGTCGAACGCGTGTCTCGTAAGGGCAGGGTGTCCAACACTTATGGTATCAAAGCAACTCCAGGTTTAGTATCTTACATGGGCATTTTTGGAAATATGTATCAAGTTAGATGTATTTTGACATGTCTTAGCATGCAGCAGCAACTGATCTTTAGTCTGAGTTGCATGTGTATGAGTCACACGCATGAGTAATTGTTAAGAGTTTGAGCAAATAGAATTAGTGAGAAAAATGATACTCTTTCATGATATGAGAAAATGAAAGTTGTGGTTAAATAGAAATAAAAAATAATATATGGGTAAATATGATAGATGATGATTCAACGTATTTGTATTAGGGGATGCATTATTGAATATGACATCAATATTGCACTGTGTTGATATATCTCCGAATGTAATATTTATGTGAATGTATTGCCCTGGATTGTTTGAGGAATATAGGGATATAAGTATAAATGGTGAGATTAGAGTGTCAAGCAGAAGGCAATGAAAACATAACCTTGTTATGATCTTAAGAGGAAATTAGAACCGAAGTGGTTGTTTGATTAATATGACAAGAGTTATGATCCACTGTAAAAAGATATTAGTGGAATTGAGATCATAATTTCATAATGATTATGCATTAATAATTTTGAATTGATTGAGGATATACATATGGAAGATGAAAAAAAGATAATAGGAAAATGAGGCAAATGAGGAAAGCATAAAGGAGAAAGCTAGAAATGCATATAAAATAGGATTTTATGTATGAATGAGATTAAGAAAAGGATGAAGAATCAAATGAGAAGAGTTAATGCACCCAATATGGTAGTTGAATCATTATGACATGATGTAATACTAGAATAGGTAAATTATGGAAACTTGGAGTAAAATTGATGTTAGTATGTGTTAATGCTTGGAAGCTCCGATGTGGCAAGGATAAAGAGAGAAATATTATCTAGGATCAATTGAGATCAAAGTATTACTATAGTAAGATAATTGGTGATCCGTCAGAATAAATCTTTGGATAGAATGGGATGACCTTGATGTTACACACCTAAGCATATGTGACAATATTGATGTCCATTACTTCATCGAGTTTTGGTAACAAAACTTTAAGACCCTGTAAGAAACAATAGAAATTGATCTTCTTGAGATACTAAGAATGTCTAATAACTAGTGATGGAAACAATGGACTAATAAAGGTTACACAAATAATATTGATGATAGAAATAAGAAATCTTCTTACGAAGAAGAATTTCACCAAATTAGATTAAGCAAACCAGATAGTTTATTCTTAAAAATGATCAATGAAGGAATAAATCAGAAATGATATTCGAGTCCTAATCCTAATGGAGACTCAAGCATAAGATGTAGAATATGTTACTAAGGAGTATATGCATTTTGTTGATGTAATGTATCCAACTATGTGATGGGATTCTTGAATTTGAGGTGACATTAAGTATAAGAGATACAAATTAGATCTGATGAATGTATTACCAACACAGGAAGTTAAGATTTCAAATAAATCGAAATGTGTGGAGAAACTAATATGAATGAATAGACATTATAACAAGTCAATGTGAAATCAGAGGAAATCAAATGAATTGAGAAAATCAATCGAGAAAAGAAGTCAATTGGGAAACCAAAAATGACATGAGATAATACTACCTCTTTGAGGAATTAGATACTTAAAGAATTACAAGAACCAATCACAGGCACAAGGAGTTTTGAGTTATATCTGTTGGACTTAACAATGCCCCGATAGTATTATGGTATGGAAGATTAAAGTGATCCAAACAAAATTGTATCAATTAGTGATTATGATCATAAAGGAAATTTAGAGTGTATTTGAAAGGTGAAGAGAATTTTTTTGAACATTGAGATTAATCTTACATATCATGGAGGTAGAAACAATTATAGGCTGTATAGTATCTGAACATGGCATAATGGGAAACCCAAAGAAAGTAGAGGTAATGATGAAGTGAGAAACTACAAGGAATATATCAGAGATTCAGAGCTCTTAAGAACTAGTTGTATGTTGGATACTACCATAGACTGTTAAGGGGTTTTTTATTTTTCTTATCCCTTGATAAAATTGTTAGAGGAAAAATGTGTAAACCGAATGAGTAATGAATGTAAAAAGTATATCACTTCGATTTGGAGATTATGTAGCATATAATGAAGTATCCCCACCTCTTCAATAACTCGGGTAAGAATTTCGAAAATAAAATTCTTTTAAGAGGGGGAGAAATGTTGGTCCCCATATTTTTTTTAGTTAAGCATGATTTAAATGAATTATGAGGTTTTGATAGATTTATTTTTACAGTTTAATTGTCATGTCTATGTTAGTAGGATTTTTTTCATTGGATTGTTGAATTAAAAGTGGTAAGAATACATGAGGGGTTTTTTGGCACAAAACTTAAGGTTAAAAGACATAAAGCATGAAAGGAAGGGCAAAGTGGACTTTGCACACTCATTAAGGGTATTATAGGAAACTATTGTCTTGCTTCTAAGAAGAATAAAATCGTGAATTGAAGACAGAAAGAAGAGAAGAAATGAAAATAAGAGAGAAAGAAGAGAGGTTTCGGTTCTTTAAGAGAAAGGAAGGAAGAAAAAAAGCTAGGGTTTCATCATTCTTAGTTTTCAAGACAGAATTTGAAGTTGTTCAATAAGAGAAAAAGAAAGAGGAAGAGAAGAGTTTTCATTTGAGTCAAACATCTCTTCAGTTGAAGAAGAGTCAAGGTAAGAGCATTAAGAGCATTTTTGATCTTTTGGATTTTTATAAGGGTTTTGGTTCATGAAGCTTAGGAAATGCATGGGTTTAAGTATTCTAGGATCAATTTTAGTGAATGGTTTTCAATTCGAATTTCTATTGTATGTGACTTTTGTCGTTGTTGAAGGAAATCAAGAAAGGCAAAAGGAGTAAGAGGAGAGGCTTTCTTAAGCAAATTTTAAACAAGGAATTCAAGGTGGGTTTATGTTTATAATTTAGTAAATAAGCCATTAATGTTTCTTTCAAACACATGGAATTTAATGTTTTCAACTACTTTATAAATGTGAATTTATTGCTCTTTAAATGCTTTGAGAAATTGCTATATGTTTGGCATATGAATTGTGTTGATAATTTACGGAAAGAGCATGAAAATGGTTTTCTAAAAAATGTTATGTTTATGATATCATGTTTAAGAAAAGTGTCATTATGGGCAACACGTTTACAAGATGTGAAATGAATGACTATGTGGGTTTGTGGTAGTCCGTTATGTTATTTCAAGTGCACTTTGATTTTGTAAAAGGCTTCTCCTGCCTACCCGCTAATGACATGGAGTTCCTTCATAGACTCTCTCATGTTTATGACTACATAAAACCATTATGTAGGATTGTGATAGTATGCTTTGTTTATGACTACACAAGACCATTATGTAGGAATGTGTCAGTACATTCTGTTTACGGGCCTACCTAAATCATTTTTGATGTGATTATGTGCTTATAATTTGTTGACAAGTTTGATGAATGCATGATTTATGTGTTTATGAATTGTTTGTTAATATGAGAATTTGGAAAATACGTGTTTTATGGATTTGATGCAAAATTATTATGACATTGAGCATTTTCAATGATTTTGCTTGTTTTTGGTTATAAGTTTGTAACACATGAGTTTTTAGGCTCACCCCCATTCCTCCTCATCTCTAGGTAATGAGCAAGAGATCAAGTAATCGAGAGTCAAGGCATCTCTTTGAACTTGCATATTTTTGTATTTTAAGTTAGTTTATGGAAAACATAAGGTTTTAGCTGCTTTGTTTTATAGGATTAATCGTTCATGTAAAGTTTGTATATTTTTGTCTTATGATGTAGTGTGGCTTGGAATGCCCATTAAAGCTTTGTAAAACTCTTTTATTTTGAGTTTAATGAAACATGAGTTTGTGTATGGATTAGGTTGAGTTGAAATTAGGTATACTTGAGGAAGTTATCGATTTGAGATGATAAATTTTTGAATACGAATTGTTATTATATATAACTGAGATGTGTTATGGAAAAAGAAAGATAGGAAATTGTGAAGAATGAGAATTATTTGTAAGTAATGAATTGAATTAGTAGAGATTAGAGAATATGAGGAAATAATATTGGTAGTTGAATTGTTATGAAATGATGGTACGTTAGAGGGAGTGAATTTGTATTGCATTTTCACGTCTTTCATAAGGGTAAAATTTTGTGTTCTGATTTCAAGGGAAAAATAGTATTAATCTAGGCTGAGTTAGACAAAGTTGTGTTCTTGCAATTTGTAGCTTATCCTTCTAGCTTTACAACGATATAAAGTATAAAATTTATGGACATTGGAGGAGTGAGAGATGATCATTATAAGTTAGGGATGCTGCATATGATGTATGAAAGCCTCGATTGCGATCACGAGGAAGTAGGTTGCGATCCCGCACCCTGAGAGTAGCCTCGGGTATGATCATGACAAAGAAAGGTGCCACCGCAACCTGGGAGTAGCCTTGGGTGCCTGGGAGTAGCCTTGGGTGCGATTGCAATATGGAAAGGTGTGATCGCACCTCGTAACTTCACCAATGTTTTTCCACCCGAAGGGTTTTCTAGCTCTAAACATATTTGATTCTTTTAGCCATAACTTCGTCATCTGACCTCTAAATGAAGTGATTCTTAAACCAATAGATTCCTAACGCATTCCTATATCTCTCAATAAAATTTTATAGCCTTTTACTTTGATTTGAAAAATATTGATTGAAAGAAAGTGAGAGAATCAATTGGAAGAGCATGAATTGTTTATAAACATACTTTGGTATTTTAATCATATCTTAACCTATAGAGCTCCAAATGAAATGATTCTTAGTTCAAAATAAACTAGAGACATAGAGCTACAATTTTTCTAAATAAGTCTAAGTTGTTATTCGAGTGTCTAATTGGTGTGGGCTTCCCCCCTTGTGGGAGATGTTGGGACCCCGTCCCTGTGAGTCACGTGTCGACGTCCTATGTGACATCAAAGCGTGCATCCCACAAGGTTGGCGTGCCCACACCAAGTCAAACCTCAAAAACGAACTCATCTCACTTACTTCCGAACAAATCTTGGCATAGCTCAAAAAGGAATTTCAATAAGACTTCTTCACAACATTTGATCCTCATTGCCTTAAGTTTCTAATGACTCTAAAAACGCTCAATTTGGTTTGGAAATAAAGAAGTATTGGCCAAAAACACTTTCGGTTTAAAAAAAAAATAAACTGAGACTTAATACTACACCCGAATTCACTTTAGAAATTGAAAGCCTTAGAGCCCAAATTGAAAATTAATTCCTTCAGAAAAGTTGAAGCCCCATGTCTCTAGTTTATTCAGAACCAAAAATCACCTCATTCGGATCACTATAGATCAAGAAAAAACCAAAATACAGAAACATGTTAAGACTTTTTCAACCGATCGTCTCGCTTTGATTTAATAAATCTTTTCCAAATTAACATCAAAACTTACAAAATTATTTTGGAGAGGTAGAGGAAAATCTTAGAAATCTAACGCTTCAAAAATCGGGTTAATCGGAGGTCGGACGGAAAAATTATAAGCACAAAAATGGAAAGAGGTCGGATATTCAAATCATATAAACAAAATAAATAAATAAAAATAAAAAATAAAAAAATATAACGGCGCTCGCACTTGCGAGTGCGCTCACCCTCGCGAGTCCCTCGCGAGGCGCTCGCGATCGCGAGGGCGCATGTGCGTCCTGTCTTCTCCTCTTCCGACTATCCAACTTCTAAAATTCATATCTTTTGACCCAAAACTCCAAAATTTTCAAATTTGGTATCAATGAAAAGT
>JANVCQ010000232.1:12626418-12668611 GCA_025531925.1 Erythroxylum plowmanianum | reverse complement strand
TCATAACTTTCACTCCCGATATCAAAAAATTGCAAACTTTATAGCTACAGAAAGCTCTTAACATAATCTACAAGTTTTATGTAGATCTTTTTATCAAATTTTGCCTAAATCAAAAATCAACCTTCAAAGGCCAAAAAGTCAAACTTTTTACAATTTTTCATATTTTCACACTTTCTCTCTTTATTTATTGTTTTTCAGCTTAATTTCAATCAACTCATCCACTGTTGAATATTTCTTATTTTTACTCAAAAATCGGGGTCCAACATTCCACTAAAGGTCCCGGGAGATTCGGAGATGTTTGGAGCTTGTAATCGACATCAGAATCAGAGATGAAACCGAAATCCAGGTATTCCGCATTACCGTCGTTTTTAATCATTTCATGTAGATTTGAGGTACGTAATAAGGCTCTCACTACGTACTAATATTTGTAACTCACTTGCCTTGGTCCTTTTGCCATATTTTTGTGTAATGCCATTGTTTTTGGATTTTCATGGCGAAGACCTCATTGTAATATTGTATATAGTTTTATTATAGTTAATGAATTTTTTTTTTAATTTTCAGCTTGCAACAGTTGAAATATGTTTAAAGAACATTAATAGAAAAGAATCTAACTTTATTATAATTTCTTTTTTAATATCTTTTAAATATATTTCTTTATAATTTAAATATTATTTTTAACACATTCTTAAATTGTCTTAAATAAAATTATTTATATATAATAATTAATAATTTAATTTATTAAACAAATTCATAATAAAAATAATAATTGTTTTTAAAAAATAATTTTGAAAATTTTAAATTAAAATATAAATAGATAAATAAAGAACCTAAATTTTAAAAAATTATTAGTGATATTAAATACATTTAGTATAAAAATAGTAATATATTTTTTAACAATAATAATTTAAAACAAAATTTAAAATCAAAATGTAAAGAGATAAATGAAGAATATAAATTTTGAAAAATATAATTTATTAATTAAAATATATAAAAATTAATTAAAAATTCAAAAGATTTATGAAATATTCCGGATCAAAATTTCAACTTTCGTGCAAGAATGCATTGTATCAAATCCTAAAAAACTAAGTGCAAGTCGTGGTAGGTTCGCATGCTCAAAAGGATGGTGGATCCCACGTGTCCAAAGAGATGACAATTAATATTTTAATTTATTACTTAGTCAACCCATTTTTTATCATAAGAATTATATAATATAAGTAGAATCGAAACTAAGCCGGTTTGTATTTATTTAAGCCGAATCAATCGGTCCGATCTACTTTTTAAAATAATAGGTTAAAGTCACTATAAATAACGTAATAAAGTAAAAAAAGGAGGAAGATCATCCTAAGTTTCATTTGCATTTTTCAGCTTTTTATATTGTTTTCTTTTTGTCTCTTTAGTAGACATTAGAGTAGCTTTTCTTCATTAAAAGTTAGTATTAGTTATGGCCACATTGGCTAATCTTCTCTATCTTAGTTGAAGAGAGTGAAAGTCTTTTTTTTTTTGTTACCTACGAGATGCTTTAGGAGGGTCTCAATTATGGGAAGGTACCTTTAAGTCATTCACACTCAGACTAATCCCTGCTCGAGCCGGATGGATTCCTTGCGAGAGACAAATCTCTGGTCCCAAGTTTTAAACGGTCGTATACATAAGGACGGTTCGAACACACGACCTCACTTAAGTCAGAAGAATCCCTTATCAACTCACCTGCGTCCTGGGGTTAGAGTGAAAGTCTTTAAAGTTATGTAAAATGGGAGATAATTGGGCCTTATTATTAGATGTTTCATTCATTTGTATATTGTTTCTTTTTGTGGTGCTTTTGTTTTTAAGATTATTTTTAGTTGATTTCTAATGTACACTATTAATTATTTATTAAAATAATCATCTGGTGGATTAAATGTTGAATATATAAAATTTTGATTTTTTTAATCTTTGTAGCAACTAGAAGTTTGAATTTGCTACATAAGAAGTTTGCCTTTGCTACATCAAACATATGATTGAAAAAATAATTTTCTTTGTATCAATGATCAATTTTAGTTCTAATCACGAAAGTGACCGTAAATCAAAAATTGTATTATTGATATTTATTATTTTATTATTTTATCAAAAATTGTCTTATTGATATTGCTACATAAGAAGTTTGAATGTGTTACATCAAATATATGATATTGCTACATAAGAAGTTTGAATGTGTTACATCAAATATATGATTGATAAAATAATTTTTTTCATATCAATGATTAATGGTAGTTCTAATCATGAAAGTGACCGTAAATCAAAAATTGTCTTATTGATATTTCTCAATTTATTATTTGTAGAATTTAATTTATTTTTATCATAATATTTTATATCATTACAACTCTCATTGTGATAAATATCTCTTTCATGACATTTGATGGAAATTTCTTACTTCCTTATACTATATTTATTTTATTATAAGAATTTGAAGTGAAATAGAAAGCATCAACATTATAACTAAGAAATTTTAGTTTTAAATCGACAGTTGGGGTGAAAAACGAAAATGACCAATAAGGATCTCAGGAACCTTCGTTGCAATGAAGTAAAGGAGTAGGAAGTTGACCAAGTGTCCAACCCGAGTGGACCGTCCAAACCAATGGACCTTACCTCTTCGCCTTCTTTCTTGTTCCAAAAGGTTGAGTCCCCAACTCCAGGGGCCCCCAGTCGCAGGCCCGACCACCGCTGGAGGATTGAATCACGATATAATATTGGTTAGCCCCCTAACAGAGTGGTTCACTGCCTCTCATTACCGGGAGTCAAACCTAGGACCTTGTTCCAATTGATCCTGCTAGTTGGCCAACCAAGCTACCCGTGTGGGCTCTTCGCCTTCTTTCTTAATCATAGTGCATGTTGAATTCCCAATCCAACGGCATTACATATTTTAATATAATATGGAACAATCATGGAATCTCTTGATTTTGGAATCCCAGCACTTCCTCCCAGACCCCACAATCTACTTCTCACTATCAATACATTCCATCAGATTATATATGTGAGAAATTTCCAATTTACCTATACCTATTTTTTGAAAGAATTTCAATCGGAAAACTAACACTAATTAGGAACTTTATTTTCTTCTATATATTCCAAAATTTAAAGACTCAACTTCAGCTAGCATCTGATTGAAAATAATTGACAAGAATGGACATTTTACAAGTATTTATTAATAATGCTTCACAGTTCACAGCAGCGGAAGCATTTCCCACCACAAATAATTTTAACATTGATCAGAATTATAAAACAAAAGCTACTTGTATTTGTGGAATCAACTTTTTTAAAGAATAATTAGACCTTTTAAAAGATGTTAGCAAATGTTTAGGGCATTTGGTTTCATTTCTATTTTTCTATAATGATTTTTAATTTTTAGTTTTTGTTTTTTAATTAAAAACAAAAACTAATGTGGTTGAGATTTCTAATATAAAAATTGAAAACAAAAACGTAATTAGTTGAAATTTGTCATAAAAACTAAAAAAACATATTTAGTTTTATCATCCTATTTCTATTTTTTAAATTATACTGTTATGTTAATTAGTTTTAATAAATATATTATGTTTTTAAATTAATTAATTCTCATTATGGTTAGAAATAAAAATATATGCATATTTATATAATTAAATAAATTAGTACATTAATTGTATATAATAAAATTCAATAAATAAGAAAATCATATTAAGTCATTATAATCAATAAAAGACGTCCATCATATTATAATTCTTCAAAACATAATAGTACTATCACTTACAAAAAAAATCATAAATCAGTTTGAACTAATATAATCGTCCCATATTTGTTTAGCAATTTTATCTTATTTTTAAGACATATTTCAAAGTTGTGCTGAAGTAATATTATAATCTGCTTAAGAACTTGCATCTTCATTTTCATTTTTCTTAATTTGTTCTTCATTTTCAACACAATTGTCAAATAATCCATTGCTTTGTCCATACATTCTAATATAATTGTGGATAACATAACAGACAATAATGATGAATTTTGGCTTCTTCATATCATAACTTGACACGTTTGAAAGTCTAGGGAATCTTGCTTTTAGAATACCAAAATATCTTTCAATAACATTTCTTAATGAACAATGCTTGTTATTAAACAATTCCTATGGACCTTAAAATCTTTATCTTCCTCTATAATCTCATAAATCATATGTCACATCTTAGTATGACATAAGAAATCTAGGCATATTAAGAAATCTAGGCATATTGGTGTAGCCTGAATCAACCGAATATAAGTTACTTAACATAAAAAGAACATAATATTAACAAAAAGATATTAAAAATTAATCAAAATTACTATATTTATCTAAAATAATATAATACCTTGCGGAGGAATAGGAAATTAATTTGTTGGATTTGTCATTGTTTTTAAGAAAACTCCACAGTCATTTGCAGTACTTTCCTATCTAGCCATTACATATGTAAAATACATGTCAAATAAGCAGCAATATATAGTATTTCGGGTTGCATTAATTCTTTTACCCTTATATGGTATTTACTCATTGGTCGAAACATATGCATCAATATTTATACCATCTATTGCTCTTATATAATCCTAAAAAATAAAATTGTACTATTAAAATAATTATTAATCATAAGAACATAATCAAAATAGTAATTAAATATATGAATGTACCTGAAACTATGGAAATAATTTTGAATTATGATGAATCTCAGGAGGAGTATTGGTAAAGGAAGGTGGAGTGATGACTTTTTTTGTAAGACGATTAACTTCATATAAGACTTTGCAAAAGTACTTCGAAATTGTCTAAGTCTAATATGGAAAACGTTCTACATTGATTCTAATTGTCTCTCTATGTCCTATAGTCATCAATAAAAGTATTACTTGTTCCTCCACAATCAAATGACTTATTGCTTTTAAGCCTCTTCAATTCATTATGTAAGCTCAAAAAGATTATCTTGCTCATTCTTAAGTTTTTATAAATCCTTATAGGATTTCCATTCAAAGGTTCTAATATTCAATCGTGACTTGATAGAGTAAAAATTCTACATGGTTGTTTTTATAAATGAAAATATTTGTTCTCTCCCCAGCTAGAGAAATAATGATTACCTTCATCAGTTCATCATCAGAATCTGATAAAGAATTTATGTATCTACAATGCCAACATTAAATAATTAACAAAACATTCAGTCAAAATGTCTAATCAAATATGGAAAAAAAAATTTGTACAAAATATAGACTTAAAATATTTATATAAAAATAGACTTAACATTTAGTCAAATATTCATACAAAACACAAACTTAAAATGTTCAAACTATGAAATAGTACTTAATATAGAAGTGTCAAATTAATAAGAACTTGATATGCAATAATATGAAAATATAACTAAAGCAACATAATCTAATCTAGCTTCCTTGCATCTACCATCTTCATAAAAATATCCTTGTAAAGTGAAGAATCATGTAAAGCCTTTAAAATTTTTCCATATTTCACACCCTCAATACCCATTTTGCCTAAGGAATTCAAACATTTCATCATTATGTTAGACTCTTGCTTAATTGATGAAGCTCCAAAAGTATTCTCTATAGTTGATGATGTTTCACTCAGTTTTTTCTTAAGTAAATCATTCTTCCTTTTCAATTGTTCACCAATTATAAGGAAGATCTCTTCTACAATGTTAGAATGTGTTTTCTTTGCCTTCTTATTCTTAGGAGATTTCTTTTAAATGGAGAACTTATAACTTGATCTCCTTTTTCATTATACGAGCAATCTTCATCAACATCAATTCTATGTTCCTCTTATGTACTATTTGATGGAAATTTAGTTAATGGATATGCATGCAAACCAATTATAGTAGTATCTCTAAAAATATAACACAAGTCTGAAAACTTCTTACATCTTTTTTTTCTTGAATTTATGAGTCATTTTATGCCCTATAATGACGAAAAGGAAACATAAGAACAAATATTATATACCATGTTATATTAATAAACAAAGACATTTTTAACTTACATAGGTTTTCCCAACATTCAATTATATCATTAACTTCACTGGTAAAAAGAGTTGTAATTGATTCCAGTTTTTTTGAGTAAGTTCTTGAAATTCTTCAATCTAGCTCTTAATCTATTATACTTATTATTCAATTGAACATCAGTATACTCTTTATTGAATTTTGTTTAAAAAATTACCTTAATATTCTTCCAACCAGTTTTGGAAAAATTAGTAGTCATCATTAAGATTAAATACATCTCTATGATATCATTTCGTATCCCATCTTTTTCATTTATTTCCACAAAATCATTAAAATCTTTCATATTGTTCAATGCTTCTATCACTATCACTAAATGTAATTACATATAACTGACATCAATAACAATAATTTCTACAAAGTACTAAATACTAAACATGGTTTAAAATAATCATGAGACAACTATAGTCTAATATGAGTGCATATAAGTGCACGGAAATGATAGAAGAGTTGAAGTTGGAAATTAAACGAAAGTTAATTGTTGCATAAAGAAATTAAAAAGAAAAGGGGGAAATGATAGAGCATCAACAGATATTTGGTCCCGTTGACTGATTATGTATTCTACTTATTGTAACCTATCATCATTGTAGCTTGTACCTATGTTGATGAGACATCACCAAAAGAACATGCAATGCAATGAAGAAGCTATAAGAGTATAAGAGTATTTTGTGAAGTAACCAACTAAGTTGCAGATTTCTTTTGGGAGGAGCTTTAAATGCTAGAAAATTTATGACGTCCCTTCAGCTAGTTTGCTTAAGAAAAGAACAATGTGGAATAGGTGTGGAAGATTTTGTCATTAAAATTGAGACCCTCTTAAGTAAATGGTGGTGGAGATTTGCCACTGAATAGAACCTTCTGTGAGAAAAAAAAAATCAAATATGGTTAGAATTTGGATTCATGGAGGATGCACGTCCTTTAATATAATAATAAATTAACGTTATGGACTCTAGGATATCAAAATCCTAGCCTAAGGCCCTATTTAAACTCTTCTTCTTTCAAACAGAAAGTTAGCAATGGTAACACTGTTATTTCCCGGAATGACATATTGGGTAAGAGAAACAAATCTTAAAACAATGTTCTCGAAGCTTTAGCTTCTGTCCAATAATAATAACATCAAAGTGGTTGAGGCTTTTGAAAATTCTAAGTACTTGTCAATATGGACTAATATACATAATACATCTGCGAGAATGGAGATTGAGCTCCTATACTCAATCCTCGAGAAACTTCAACATCACAGAACAATGACAAACGATCGATGAAGATAGTTTGATGTGAACTTACGATGAAAAGGGACTAGCCTCCCCTTACAACTTCGAGAACGTCCTTTACAACAATAATCATGTTTCTAAACCTTGTGGTTAGCTGCCTTACGAAATTATCATTCCATTCTAGACGTTTAGGCTTTCTGTTGGTTGGATATAGACCATGGAGTCTCAACTAGTATCCCTTTCACTGCAAGTTCAGGACAAAAGTCCTGGATCCTTTTTTGCAACGTTTCCAATCCATTTCACTTTAACTCCAACCTATTTTCATATGCAATCACAGCCAATGCAATGCATGTATGTACTTTCAACCAAAGATGTTTTAAGATAACATTTCACATTATAGCCATGAGTTTTCTCCTCCTTCTGTCTGCCCTTCTCTCTAATCCTACGCCTACACAAAAACATGAAACCTGCTCTCTTTGAATGTCTCCTTGCCTCTACCCTCTTGTTTCTCTTGCTAACCTTTTTCTTCTTCTTCTACATTTGCTCTCCTACTCAAACTACTTCTTCTATCTGGTCTGAACTAGGTTTTTGCCTTTTTTAACAGCCTGATTTTTTTTAAGCATGTTCTGACAATTTATCGTTAATGGTAAAATGTTACCCGGGGCTTCATCCTTACTTCCATATCCTCCAATGGCGATAGATTTTCCTTCTCTATCTGCACCCTCCCCACCTCACAGTCCACCGTGGAAGGTAAAAAATCCAACGTAGAGTTAGGTTGTAGGAGATCCATAAAGTTTTGGAAGCTTGCGATTTATTCTTGGTGTTGCAGAGGGACCTATGTCCCCACTAGAAGCTGTGTTAGGAGGTAGCAAATGACAGTTGTCCCTTGTAGGATACTTTCTGGATAAGAGGATGGCATACCCGAGTGTTTAACATTGGGCAGAACTCAACTGGAACAAAATGGAGTCTCCAAGCCACTCTCATCACAGAAGATGACCTATTCATCTTTCGATTATTTTTAGTTGAAATGGTGACTAGGGTGATGGACTTAGGGCCTTTGCACATACAAGGTAAATCTTTATTCTTTAGAAAATGGGAATTGGGTTTTAAGCTAGATAGAGAAAAGATCAGAACTTTATCTATATAAATTAACATGCACAAGGTTCCTCTTGGGTATTAGTCTTCGGAAGGACTAAGTTACTTGGCTAGCTACATTGGCACACTGTTAGCAATGGGTCCCTCTTCATGGAGGGACTCCATAATAGACTTACATATTGCGGCACCCTCCATAATTGACTCAAATATTGCGGCACCGATTTCGATGCCGTATTATTTGAAAGAATTGCAAGAAGACAGCTGTCTCACGCGGTGGAGTGCCTATATAAGACACTATATGCTTCAGACAGAAACACAGAAAATCAGAGAGAGAAAAATTCAGAGAGAAACCAGAGCGTTGTTTTTGCTCTGAAGTTGGGAAATTTATTCCTAAAGGGTTGGTGAGTGATAAAATAGTGAGGTTAGTATTTTTAGGTTGGGAAACACCTTGTGAACCACTATTTTGATTTATCTCTGTATATCCATTATTTGTAATAGTGGAAAAAATATTCTGAGTTTTGTCCGTGGACGTAGCTCAAAGTTAAGGGTGAACCACGTTAAAAATTCTGTGTCTATTTTGCTCATTTTATTTTTTCTTTTCATAAAATACACCCGCTGCGTCCAACATTTCTTGCCGAGCCCTTTCACTTTCTGTCACAATCAGTACAACGTCAATGTTAACACATGAACAAATCCCCTTCACCTTCCGATGAAAATCAACACAAGGACAATAGCAACACACCATATACTCTGAACAAGGGATTTTAAGGAAAATATCACTTGGATACATAAAAGGGCTAGTCCCAATCAATCCTTGCAAAGAAGTGGAGGTGCCCTCTTCCCATTCTGCGTCATCTATTGTTAATTTCTCTTCCACAGAGTCGTCGGTGGTCGGTCTCCTTCTGTTACTCCATGAGGAGACATGAGCGCCATTGGTGTGCTTGTACTTACTGTTGTTATAATGATTTGAAGAATAAGATGTGTTTCGACGAAGCCGACCACGATCTTGATGTCTCCTCTCCATCACCAGAAGCAGAAAGCAAGCTTCTCTCCATTTGGTCTGCTCTCCTTCGTTGATGCATGGGAGTGAACGAACGAAGCAAGGAAAACGAGATAGCGTGAGGGTGAGACGGTGAGAGAAAACGAGAGAGGAAATCAAAGGAACAAGAGTATGGAGAAAATGAGGGCAAAATAGACATTAAAAAAATTATTAGCTGATTGGAATGAAACGCTGCTGAAGAGGAGCGTTTTTATTTTCGGCTGTTTATCTTCAATCAGCTGATAAAAACGCTAGTCTCTAAACAACTTTTTCAGCTGTTTGAAAAGTCAAACAGCTGAAAACTACCAATCAGCTAAAAAAATAGCTGATTGTTAGATAACCAAACGAGACCTATATGCATTTTGTTGATGTAAACTATCCAATTATGTAATTGGATTCTTGAATTTGAGGTGACATTCAGCATAAGAGATACAAATTAGATATGATGAATGTGTTATCAATATAGGAAATTAAGATTTCAAATAAATTTAAGTGTGTGGAGAAACTAGTATGAATGATCAGACATTAGAACAAGTCAATGTGAAATCAGAGGAAATCAACTGAATTGAGAAAAACAATTGAGAAAAGAAGTCAATTGTGAAATCGAAAATGACATGAGATAATACTACCTCGTTGAGGAATTAGATACTTAAAGAATTACGAGAACCAATCATTAGCACAAGGAGTTTTGGGTTATATCTGTTGGAGTTAACAATGCCTCGATAATATTATAATATTAAAGAATAAAGTGATCCAAGCAAAATGGATCAGTTCGTGATTATGATCATAGAGGATATTTGAAGTGTATTTGAAAAGTGAAGAGAATTTTTTTGAACATTGAGATTAATCTTACATATCATAGATGTAAAAACAATTTGAAGAATTATAACACCGTTATTATTTATATCGTCTGGATTTGGAGATTTTATAGTATACAATGATGTTGTATAAGAGATTAGGATAAAATTCAATGCAACATAATAAAACGATTTCATATGTATGGAGACAATTGAAACTTCAAGGGTTGATTATTTGATACATAAATTAAAACTTGCTGCAATAGTGATTGCTTAAAAGTTCGAGACATTATATGTATAGAAACATCTTGGATATATATATAAATATACAGATCATTAAAGTTTGAGGTAACTAGTGAGTTAAGAGAATTGAATACGAGACTGAGATAATGGATAGAAGTACTGAAAGATTATGATCGTACAAATGAGTATTTCCCAGTAAAGTTAGTGTTGTATCTGATACATTAAGAAGAAATCCCAATAGCAGTGAAGCATGAATTCAGATATTGAGGTTATCAGATCTAGTGCAAAAAGGAGCATAGAATGTGGAGTTAAATTTTGGGCAAATAAAAGCATTATTTACTATAGAATTGAAGATCAGTTTCACATGAAAGGATTAACAAAGCCCAAATTAAGGATTCATAAATTGTGAATCTTACTAAGAAGTTAGAAATGAATATGAATTTTGAGTTCGAATAGGAAGAATGATACTTTGTGACTGAAATGAGATTTGTGTATACCCGATAAAGATGATTGAGCAAAGAAATTACTAGAGAAAGCACAAATAACAACTTAAGCTATATATCCTAGTAGGAATGCACCGAAATAACATTTAGTGGCTAAGAATGTAGACTCAAGTAATTGAATGTTTAAACTTGCCGACGGTCTTAACTGTCGGAGATATGCTTAAATCTTATATTTTGGAGTTCGTAGGAACATAAGATTAATGTATAGTTCTATTTGACTTTAAGCATCACAATCAATATCATAGTGACAAAATTAAATACCGTGCAACACTATACGAAAAAAAGAGTCATCCGCTTCTTTATTTGGATGAATAGGGCCAAAGATAGTCGAAGGCTAGAATTGATTCAAAGTCCTGCTAATAAGTGAAATTGATATGTGTTAAAATTAAATGACTCAAGAAAAATGAATGAATTAGGTGGATCAACACCAAAGGTATGTGATACATTAAGATAAACATAAGAGTTAAGCGTACTGACACTATAGAAATGTTAACTATGAAGTGAAGGATGAAATGTTTCTCAGAGTATCACCTTCCCAAGGTATGTTTAGATTGAGTGCAAGATGTATTTAGGTTAGGGTAAAGAAGCAACTAAGCTTGGATTGTATTGGCCCATATTGCTAGACCCCGTTTCCGAAGTCCAGCATTCGGAATCAGATTCAGAAGCAGTACTTGCCCTCAACTATATTATACCTATTTAGGGACATTTAGCAAAATGTTCCCTAGAGAACTAGGGTTAATGTATTCTTTAGATGGTTTGAAAGAGGACTTTAAGGTCTACAACTCTCATGAAGACCTCAAAGACAGATTCTACCTTTCGAAGGGCCAAAAGTGGAACAGAAGATAGGTACAGAAGAAGTGAAAAGACATAAGGAGCAAAAAGACATAAGATAGTAAAACATAGAAGAAATGAAGGACAGACGAAGCAAAAGATAGAAGATAGCGAAACCTAGAAGAAATGAAAGTCAGGAAAGCAAAAAGCAGAAGGAGTAAAACACAAAAGAAACGAAAGACAGAAGAAGCAAAAGACAGAAGATAACAAAACATAGAAGAAGCGAAAAGTCGAAGGAGCAAAACACAGAAGAAGACACGTCAACAAAATACAAAAGAAGATGCGTCAACAAAACACAGAAGAAGCAAAAGGCAAAAGAAGAAAAAGATAGAAGAAGCAAAAGGCAGAATAAGCAAAAAGTAGAAGAAGCAAAAAGGTAGAAGAAGCAAAAGGCAGAAGAAGCAAGACACAGAAGAAATGAAAAGCAGAAGGAGCAAAATACAGAAGAAGACAAAAGTGCTAGGTAGGTGTATTAAAGTGTCCAAATGGCATCACAACCATTTGTAAAGTCCCTCTTTATTTTTAAAAGTCATTTTCCATTCATCTCCAGGTCTAATTCTATTGTGATGGTACCCACTTCATAAGTCTATCATAGTAAAGATAATAGCTATAGTCAACATATATAACATGTCATCAAGGCGAGGTATTATAAATCTATACCTTATTGTGATCTTATTTATCACTTGAAAATCAATACACATTCTCCAATTTCCATCCTTTTTAGGAGTTAAAAGTGCTAGAACTGCACACGGATCAAGACTTTCTTGAATAAATTCTTTTTTCAGTAACTCCTCTACTTATCTCTTCATCTCTTCATTCTCAATAGGATTCAAGTGATAGGATGGAAGATTTGGTAGAGTAGACTTAGGTACCAGGTCAATAGCATGCTATATATCTCATAAAAGAGGTCGTTCACCTAGTAAATCATTCGGTGTAAGGTCTGAAAAATCAACTAATAATTCTCCCACTTCTTTTGGTGAAGTTAAAGGTGTTTCAGGTGTTGTTTCCATTACTTCCCTTGCTACCATTACAAACACAATCCCTTTTTATTTGTAATAGCTTCAAATTCTCTCTCCTTAAGGATATTAAGAGTCTTTTCCTTAGCATTTATGGTTGCTTTGCTACTTCCTCTTTTCTTTTTTTTAACTTGTTTACCTTTTTAGTCTTTAAAAGTATCTTCTTTCCATAAAATAGGTGTTAGCTTTTCCTAAATGCTGAACCTCAATCATAAAGCCATGGTCACCCAAGTAAAATGTGAGATACTTTCATAGGCATGACATCACACTAAATAGAGTCCTCATATATTCCTGATTTAAAAGACACCAAACACCTTCAAGCAACTGGGATAATACTATCATCTATCCAATAAACCTTTTAGGGATTTGGATGTTTCTTCGTGAGTAAATTTAATTGCTTCACCATATTCTCTTATATAACATTCATACTACTTCCTTAATCAATGATAAGTTTACATACTTTATCTCTGCATCTAACTTGAGTAAAAAAAATAGTAAAAAGAAATTCTTCTTGTTTTTCTGCTTTATAATTTGTAAGTATGCATCTCACTATATTAAGATTTGTAGGACTAGTTATTTCATTACTAGATTCTCCTTCTAACTCCTCTCCATCTTCATACTCGCACATGTACTAACTAGATTATTATTCTTCTCCTTCTCCCAACATATGCAAAGCTTTAGTAGGACATTCATAAGCAAAGTGGCCCCTTCTATTGCATTGGAAGCACTTCTTATCACTATTGCCTACTTTAGTCCTTGTCTTAGCTATTACTTTGTCTTTAAGTTCAGCTCTTTGAGAAGTTTTATAGTTGTTTTATGGTGCAAATTTTGATGCAATGGGTATTAGTCTAAAGTTTTGCACTATTATAGTTCTCTTCATATCAAACTCCCCAACTTGACTTTGAAACTTTTTAGTTACTTGTTGCTCTAAATATTGTTCCACTCTTAATGCCAAGTGATATGCATCTTCAAGGTTGTAAATCCTTTGCATTATCAGTTAGTTACGAATTTCTACCCTTAATCCATTTTTTAGTGAGATATAAGTTGCCGTTCTGACCTTATCCCTTCATATCGAATAGAAAGTTCATCAAATATTTCCATGTACTCAGTTACGAACATAATTCCTTATCTAAGAGTTGTGAGTTGATCTTAGAGATCCTCCTAATAATGAAATGGTAAGTATTTTTTTAATGACTTCAATTTCATATCTTTCTAATCAACAATTAATAGCTAGCGTATTTTTTAAAGTTTATCCTCTACTGATCTCCACCAAATTTTAGTGTGTCCAACTAGCTTCATCTTTGAGAATTGAATTTCTCGATCTTCTAAGATGTGATACCAGTTAAAGGAATCTTCCATTGCTGTTGTCCAGTTTAAGAATAGGTGTGGATACATCTTTCCTACAAGATCAGGAGCTTCAACATGAACTTTCTTAGTAATTTCATCAAGTTTATTGTGTGATTTAACTCTGTTGTAACCTCTAAATGCTTGCATATGCTGTCCATTTATTGATTTATTTGTCTTAGATCTCTCGGTAGCGTTGATTTCCTAACCTCATTCACTGATTAGAGCCAACCTTTTCGACTTGGATTTCACTATCTCCACCCTCACCATCAAGTGTAGTTTATTGTCTAATACTATTTTCTGGACTAGTTCTTGGAGCACTTTTTGATCAAGGGTTAATAAGATCCAATTTTCCTATAACTCTTAAAACTATCTCATCTCGTTCCTAATCGCTGAACATTCCTCTATATACCCTTCTGCTACATGTCATTATCGTAAACCAAAGCTCTGATACCAAATTGATGTAGGAAAAATAGAAGAATTATTAACTAGTAACTAAAATCACAAAATTAGGAAATATAGTTGATATTAGGTTACTAGAAGATCAAGTTTCAATACTAGATTTAAGTTAAGAATGTAGAATTTGCAGATTTTGTATAACTAGAATTTTAAGGTTTGATTGGTAAAAATTTAGGTTTAGGATTTTGGTTTAATATAACTGGAATATAGGTTTGAGATGAATAGAATGCCAGTTTAAGAGGGTTGGAATATAGGCTAGGGTTATTGGAATTTAGTGAAGAATATAAAGAGTGAATACTAGAAAAATATGAATCAATCGTAGGGTCTAAGAATCACTCCTAGAAGAAAGGATTATACCTTCTAGTTGAAAACTCAAGTTTGTAAAAAAAATTCCAGATTGCTTGTTATTATGAAGAGCTGCACACACACACACACACACACACACACACATATAAAGAGAGAGAAAGTTTTAGAACCCCTATTCTAAAACTTTCTAGTTGAAAACTCAAGTTTGTAAAAAAAAACTTTAGATTGCTTGTTATTATGAAGAGCTGAATACACACACACACACACACATATAAAGAGAGAGAAAGTTTAAAAATTTTCTATTTTAAGTCTTATCATAATAGAAATTCTATACTCCTATAAAACTAAGATAATATATCTAAAATATAACAACATAACACTACTACTTCTTTGAATCCTAAAACAATTTAAATTTCACCTCTTATATTTTGTTATCAACTCAATTCCCAATCCTTATCCCACCACATTAAGACTTATGGTTAACTAATTTTTTTCTTTTATTTCTTCTATATACTCTAAGCTCTTTTGCATCATTAAGTCAAACCAAAAAAGTCATAGACTCCATCATGCTCAACAAAGCCTTTTAAAATAGTTACATCTTTAAGGCATTTAGTTTTTAAAACCACTATTTTTGTGCCACATTTTTAGATCTCGTTTGTTTACAAATGTACAAAAGCGTCAACTATATACATGTTACCCTAGCAACTAAAAATGGAACAAAAATAATAAGATCGCATAATCAGAGGACATCCTAACTAAAAATAATAATCAAATTTCATGATTATGAAATATCCTAACCAAATAGGAAATGTTAAATAAATACAAAAATCTTAAAATATTCTTGTTTTCTAACAAATATAATTATCATCCTCATACAATACTACAAATAAGGGACCAACAAAATCACACAAACGCCAAGAATCAATCACCCACAGTGGAGATTATATAACCCAATTAGACAGCCAACTCCATTAGTTTGTGTTGTGCTCTAGTAAGCGACTATTGCTAACAAAAATATTTTGTATATATACATGTGCATATATGATGGATGAGTTTGATAGTAAAGACATAAACCACATATGAATCATGTGGGAGATGTAAGAAATTTAGTACTTCCAAGCCCATTGATTACCGGCATTAGTCCACTTACAGTTGCACAATTTCCATCAAATTCTGATAGAACATAAAGATTTCTTTTTCGTTCCGTATCGGCCAGAAAACAGTCCTAAAAAATGTGTACCATTACTGGATGTTGATACTGATCTATACCAAACTATTTTGCTTGGTACTACTAGTACTGACGGTATTCAAAATACAGGTTGAATACTTACCAATGACGAAAATTTTAAAAAATGCAGAGACTGATTTATAAAAAGTTATTTTTTTTAAAGCCTTCCTCCACTACTATTGGGAGTGGCTCTCTCTAGTCTCTACTCTCCTTCTCCCACTTTTATTTAATACATTCAATTTTAAATTTTTATAAATATTTTTATTATTAATAATAATTACACATTAAATAAATTTAAAAATAAAAATAAATAAAACAAAATAATTATTTTTATTACTAATAATAATTATACATTAAATAAATTTTAAGACTAAATAATTTTTAATTACATTTATTTTAATCTTTATCTAATATTTATTAATAAAATTATTTTATTTTTAAAATAAATAATTTGAAAATTATTAATTATAATCTAATGTTTATTTTAAAATATATTGTAATTATTTATATATTTTAAATATTTTAAATTCAATTTTATTTATTAATTTTTATTAAATTAAGTTATTTATAATTTTTAGTAATAATTAATTTTAATTAATTTAATATATAATATTAAATTAAATTATTTAAATTCTTATTAATAATTAATATATTAAAAAATATATTTAATTGATAGTAAATGAAATAATATTTTTTTTGTTTCGGATTTCACTTCTAGTTGGTTATTTCCACATTACAATTTCTTGTTATAAATTGTAATAGTTTGAGAGTTCAAGATCTTTATTGTTTTTATTTGATATTTTGATGTAATTATTATTTATTATATGATGAAATTGTAATATTTAAAACACTTTATATTATTCTTAATTTTATATTTGTGTGATGATTAAAGGATCTTTTTTCATATTATTTGTGGCTATTATTTATATGTGAAAATTATTGTTAATAAAAATAAATAAATTGTTATTATTTTAAATTTTATTATTATAATTTTTGTAGACATGGTTGATGTAAAATTATAAAGTATACAATACAATATAATAATGAACTATTTTGTAATTTTTAAAAAATATAGGGACTATTTTATAAATTTAAAATTTTACCTTAAACGGTACTCGGTATTGATCGATACTAGTATAGTAACGTACCTCCACTACAATATTCATAACATTAATAGAATATCAAAAGCATGCAGTCTCCAGTCCAAAGCTGGTGCGACAACAATGGCCAAGCAAACATACCACGAGCCTGCATTAACCAAAGCTAATGGTAGTGTTAACAAAAAGGATAGGAGAAGAGGATGTTATCAAAGAAGAGAAAAAAACTGAGAGATCATTCAATTCAGCAACTAATTAGGAAAGCACATACACCTCAAGTAGCTCATTCCAAGTAGTTTAGTAGGCGTTTGGTTTGAGCACGGGGTTGACTATGGATATGGGTATAATAATAGAAGGGGATGGGGATGGGTATGAAAAATTAAAAAATGATGCTTGGTTTGTAACTTGAGTTTATGTATTAATACCAATAATGTTGTTTGGTTTGTTGCATTAATGGAAATCAAAGATAATATAATACCATTTTTACCCTTAATAAAAATGAAAATAATTTTCCCTTCATATGTTTATTGGGGCTATCTCTATATGTTTGTAAAAAAAATTAATCAGTTTTGTCAAGGAATTCCTTCATTGATGAGACGCGATAAGGCAGAATGGGAGATCGTAAGGAATTGAGAGGCGATAAGGAAGTAAAGAGAATGGTAGGGCAAAGGGAGGGGATAAAAAAGTAAAAAATAAATGTGATAAAAACTTAAATTGGAATGAAAACTTGATACCCATCCCTTTTGGTGGGTTTAGTATATTCCCAAATTTAATGGGATAAATCCATTCCCCTGAAATTAAAAACCTCAAAGCAAATACTATTTTTTACAATTATCCCATTCTTTCATTCCCAAACCCTCAAACCAAATGCCCCTTTAATGTGTTAGAATTTTATGAGCCACATGTATAAATATATGTACGTAGATTTCTATCTCAGTTATAAGCCTAATAAAATGTGATCGAACTTTAGTAAATTAATTGGGCCTACAGAAATATTAATTAATTATTAGTATAGGCCTAATATGTAGAAGCCAATTACGAGTCATTGTGGTTAATAGACCCACAATGGCCCGTAAGTCAAAACTGATTATAAATAGGATTGTGGTCCCCAAGTCAGATTCTCTCTTGACATTTTCTCTGAAAAAGGCTCTACTAGTTTTCTCTGTTCCATAAGGAGAATTAATTCGATTTTTGAATCTTGGCTTGGAAGAACACAAATCCATCAAGTTTTGCTATTTACGCTTCCACTGTGTAATGGATCAAGGTTAGTATTTTTATTTATACATATATCATTGTTTAGTCTATCTACGTGTGATTCTGGTTGATTAAATGTTTAGAAATCTGATTATAATAATCTTAAGGTTAAATTTCTAACAAATGGTATCAGAGCCTCATCACGTAGATTATTTCAACGTGACATTCAGTTTCATTTTTCACTCCGTTCTGTATGTTTATGGTAGTAAAAACAAATTTATCATTTTTTTAGTTGTTGTTTATTGTTTTCTCAATTATAATAGGTTAAGATAGAAATTTTTTGGGTATCAATGTTTTGATTTCTTGATTATCTTAGTCTGCGATGAATTAGAAAACAATGTTATTGTTGAAAAATTGTTTCATTCAGTTTAGAAACGAATTTTTTGCCTCGAAAGTGATGAAATATCACTAATAATCATTAAAAATCTATATAAATTTTTATAGACCCGTTTTTTCTTATTCGAGTCATTTATTAGGTTTCATAACCCATCAGACGTCAGGGACAAGACCTTTTAGTTTTTGTTCAGGAGTTATCCTGACTGTTTCTGCAGTTTTATTTTGGCCTAGGATAAGACCGTTTCTGCAGTTTTTGGTCGGGAGTTATCCCTGACTGTTCTGCAGATTTGTTTTGGCCTGCGTGTTTCTGATTTCTCTAGTGCGTACGTTGACTCTGGCACGTGTTTTCTCTTGAAATTATTAGAGTTTGTCTCGTATTATTATTATACTAGTTGTGCCGGTCTGTGGTCTCTTATTATTATTAAAGTCTCCCTATTAATGGAGACTCACCATTTACATAATCAAAATGGTAACACACTAGATGTGGGAATCAAACCCATGTCAAAATGGTGAAGAGCCTTGTGCCTTACCAACTAAGCTAGACCATGCATGCTACCATCTTTATACACGCATATAAAATATAGTCTTCGACTGTTATATAATATTATTATGGACTAAGGTTATAATTTTGTAATAATTAATTGAAGTCAAAATTTGGGGATTATAGATTGTCCATTTTTAAATAATAATTAAATAACCTAAATTCATCTAAAATTTTTATGTTTATCATTTTAAATTAAATAGATTGAACCGATATGTTGCAAAAGTAATCTCTATTAGGTAAAATTTATTAATTTAGAATGAGAATACATGTTTCATCTATGTGGAATAATCGGCCCAAAGGAAGATTATTTTAGCTAGATGACTGGTAATTTAATTTTATCTATGCGAAATAATCGGCCCAAAGGAAGGTTATTTTAGCTAGATAGTAAGTAAATTTTTATAGCATCACTGCAAAATAATCAACCCAAAGGAAGGTTATTTTGGCACGATGGGTAGTATTAAATTATGTGAAACATTTGGCATAACATGATAACAATGCGTCGGTCCAAAGAAAGGCACATTTTTAGGTCGTTTTAGTTTCAATATTTTTTACTATGACCAAGAGTACCGCTTATAAATTATTATTTTTGTCCAAAGACTGAATAATAATGTTGTGCTAGGTATCTTGTAATCGCCCCCTTTACAAATTTTGCTATTTTGACTTCTTAAATTTTTGACTAATCGTGAGCATTTTATTTTGTTTTCTTTCTTAAAGTGTCATCGATTTCTGCCAACATGAACAATATTCACGTGCTTAATGGCATAAACTTTAAGAAATAGAATGAGCATGTAATGATTGTGCTTGGTTGTATGGATCTAGACTTTGCATTTAGATTTGAACGTCTTGCAACTCTGACCAACACCAGTACCACTGATTAGATAGTTGCATACAAGAAATGGGAACGTTTGAACCGCATGAGTCTGATGATCATGAAGCATTCCATTCTGGACTCCATAAGAGGTGGAATTCCTAATGAGGCTGATGCTAAGAGTTTTCTTAAGCAAATTTCGGACCGATTTGTTGCAAATGAAAAGGTTGAAACAAGCACTATACTAACCAAGCTTGTTTCAATGTGCTATAAGGGAAAAGGAAACATCACGGAGTATATAATGGAAATGTCTAATCTTGTCACAAAGCTAAGGGAACTTAAGTTAGAGTTATCTGATGACATGCTCGTGCACTTGGTTTTGATTTCTCTGCCTGCACAATTCAGTCAGTTCAAAGCCTCCTACAATACTCAAAAGGAGAAGTGGACCTTAAATGAGCTTATAGCTCAATGTGTGCAAGAAGAGGAGAGGCTGAAACAAGAGAAAACTGAAAACACTCATTTAGTAACAACTTCTCAGGGAAATTCCAATAAGAGGAAAAGGAAGAAAGGTAAAGAAACTGCAAACTCTAGAACAATGCAAGGTGTACAAAAGAAACAGAATACGGATATTCTCTGTTTCTTTTGTAAGAAACCGGGTCACGTAAAGAAAAAATGTATCAAGTATGCCAACTGGCGTGTTAAAAAAGGTATATTTCTCAACTTTGTTTGTTCTGAAGTTAATTTAGCTTTAGTACCAATTGACACTTGGTGGATGGATGCCGGTGCTACCACTCACATAAGTGTCACTATGCAGGATTGCCTCAGGAGTTGAAAGCCAACTGATGGTGAAAAATATATCTATGTATAAAATGGCAACACAGTTGCTGTTGAAGCTATTGGTTATTTTAGAATTCAGTTAGAGTCTGGTGCTTATTTGGATTTAGATGAAACTTTTGTTGTGTCGTCGTTTAGATGGAACTTAATTTCTATTTCTAATTTGGACAACTCTGATTAATTTTGTCTATTTGGAAATGGTAAATGTATTGTTTCTCTAAATTCTCAAGTTGTAGCAACCGGCATTCGTGTCGACAAACTATACAAACCAGATTCTAAAACAACTAATCATTATGAAAACTAGCACTCAAGTAACATTGGTATTAAAAGAAACATAGCTACTAAGAATTCATCATTGTTGTGGCATAAACGATTAGGTCACTTCTCCAAACAGAGAACACAAAGACTTATGTTTAAAGGAATTCTCAATTCCATTGATTTATCAAATCTTAAGGTCTGCATAGAATATGTAAAAGGAAAACAAACAAACATAAGGAAAACAGGTGCAAACAGGAGTAATGAACTATTGGAACTTATTAATATAGATATATGTGATCCGTTTCTTACGACTTCATGGAATGGACAATAATACTTTATTAGTTTCATAGATGATTACTCTCGCTATGGTTATTTGTAATTAATTCATAAGAAGTCACAGTCCTTAGATGTGTTCAAAAATTTTAAAGCCAAAGTTGAAAATCAACAAAGCAAGAAAATAAAAGTTGTCAGGTCTGACCATAGTGGTGAATACTATGGCAGATATGATGGATCAAGTAAACAACGTCAAGGACCCTTTGCCAAATATTTGACTGAGTGTGGTATAGTTGCTCAGTACATCATGCTTGGGACTCCTAGTCAAAACGGTGTAGTTGAAAGACGAAACCGAACTCTTAAGGATATGGTGAGAAATATGATTAGTCATTCTTCTTTATTAGAATCACTTTAGGGCGAAGCACTTAAAACTGCAGTTTATATCCTAAACCGAGTTCCTAGCAAAGCAGTAACTAAAACCCCATTTGAGCTATGGACAGGTAAAAAGCCTAGTATTATGTACTTGCATGTCTGGGGTTGTCCATCTGAGGCTAGGCCTTATAGGCCAAATGAAAAGACTTTGGACTCAAGAACTATTAGTTGCTACTTTGTTGGTTGCCTGGAAAAATCTAGGGGTCTCCAAGTTCTATAATCCCTCAACTAGATCCTTTTTCGAAACAGGGAATTCCAAATTTATTGAGTATGTTGATTACAATGGGAGTAATCAAAATAAAGATATTGTGTTTGTACAGGAGTGTGTTAACCTTCCTACTACAGTAACAATTGAAAGTGATGTGTTAACCATACCTGACAATATTTAAATTGTTAATCAGGATCATGTTGAAAATACTATTTTACCTGTCATGCCTCCTACTGTTGATCTAGAAACATTGCCTGTTCAAGGCAATGAAAATCAACAACCTCAATTAGAAGTGCCTATTAGGAGATCCACTAGAGAAAGGAGAAGTGCAATATCAGATGACTACATTGTATATCTTAATGAACATGAATTTGACGTTAGGGTGGAGGATGATTCGACATCTGTAAGTCAAGCCAAATCATGTTCACACTCTAATAAGTGGATTGAAGCCATGAAGGAGGAGATGAAGTCAATGGTAGACAATGGTGTTTGAGATCTTGTCGAGTTGTTTAAAGGAGCGAAACCGATTGGTTATAAATGGATATTTAAAACCAAACGGGACTCGCGTGGTAACATTGAAAGATATAAGGCACGCTTAGTCGCCAAAGACTTCACTCAGAAGGAAGGTATTGATTATAAAGAGACCTTTTTTCCAGTTTCAACAAAGGACTATTTTAGAATCATTATGACACTTGTAGATCATTGTGATCTCGAGCTATATCAAATGGACATAAAGATAGCGTTTCTCAATGGAGACATTGATGAAACAATATACATGGTACAACCAGAGAACTTTGAATTCAATGATTCAAAGCACCTTGTTTGCAAACTTAAGAAGTCCAATTATGGTTTAAAACAGGCATCCCGCTAATGCTCACGTGTATAAATATATGTACGTAGATTTCTATCTCGGTTATAGGCCTAATAAAATGTTATCTAACTTTAGTAAATTAATTGGGCCTATAGAAATATTAATTAATTATTAGTATGGGCCTGATGTGTAGAAGTCAATTACGAGTCATTGTGGTTGATGGACCCACAATGGCCTGTAAATCAAAACTGAATATCAATAGGGTTATGGTACCCAAGTTAGATTCTCTCCTGATATTTTCTCTGAAATAGGTTCTGTTACTTTTCTCTGTTCTATAAGGAGAATTCATTCGGTTTCTGAATCTTGGCTTGAAAGAATACAAATCCATCAAGTTTTGCTGTTTACGCTTCCGCTGTGCAATGAATTAAGGTTAATGTTCTTATTTGTACATATATCATTGTTTATTCGATCTGCGTGTGACTCTGGTTGATTAAATATTTAGAAATCTGATCATAATAATCATAAGGCTAAATTTCTAACATAATGCAGTTAGATGAGTTGAACCAAGTGATTAAAGAACTTCCAGTGTTATGTTCTCATAAGACCTCCAATGCACAGACCACAACAAGACACTGCATATCAAAAATAGAAGAACTAGGGAAAGTACTATGAGGAAGACATGACAACAGAAGCATCATCAAGCTTGATCCTTAATGAGTATATGGAAAGCATATTGGAAATGCAAGTGTTTGTTTACGCTGCAGTACCCAGTAAAAGTTTGGATGTAAATGAAGCCGCCTCTAAACCATTAATCTGTAAGCCAGAAGTGCATATTGTCACGTTAAAATAATAACAATATGGCATATAAGAAGCAAAAGACAAAACTACAGCAGACTATCAATGAATGACAAATCATAAATCATAAATTATGACTTTAAAAAACTGCGTGAATTGACTTGGCTTAAAGGTACCTTTGTGTGCCTTTTAAACCGAGTTTCTTTATCTTCTCAAACAGAGGCATAACAGTTTCAGTGACCATATAGATGATAGATAGCGATGCTTGAGGTAGAAGCATTGAAATTTTCAACTTCAGTACTACGTAGGAAGGAAAAAATATTCGGATGTCTGACCTGGACAGAAGCATGAATAACCCAAGATGCTGATGGCAATAACAGAAATAGATAGAAAGGTTGCAAAAAGCTACAAATACACAATAGGAAATCATATATGAAATGACGCAAATATAACATGGGTATATGGATAATAATTGCTGCAAACAACAGAAGTATAAGCCAGTTGAGACAGGACACAGACATCCATACCTCAGCCTTGAAGAATACAACTTTTAATACTGGTAATGGAAATCATAGAAGGTATTTTAACACTCTTATGTTAATGCATATGTTGATGTTGAGACAACTCGATACAGCAGTGAAAGCTATTGAATCTAAACCACATTGAGTGCTTCAAAGGAAATCTGATTGCCAGTTAAATGAAGTTTCAGCATAGATGCTGCTATCATGAAGAGCTAACTTGGTTAATATAGTCAATTTCCAACTAAATACAGAAAATTTCTTGGATTTATTACAACCAAATTCAGATTTATATATCCTACGCGAGTTCAGAGGAGAGTCACTCACAAGGACACCAAACTAACAAAAGAGAAGTTAAATAGAACGTCATTAAATTACAAAGATATAGTTATTAATTTTGGACTTGGACTTGTAAAATGTAATGAGCACCGATGCCCATGTTCTTACAGCTAGTTATTGGAATGTCCTAAAGTATTTATTTTTGTCCAGCTCCATGATTTTACTAATGCTCAATCAAGCAATTACTAATTCCTTTGAATCAATCTTAAAGTAACAGAAGTAGCAAGGTTAGGCTCCACTTCAGTGAATGCTTTTCGAGCGTTTCGAGCACTCCTCTCTACATTTTCTGGATCGATGAAAAGATATAAGTTTTAAATAACGTGATATTAAAATTTCATTTAATAAATAAAAGAAAAAGACCGGATAGAGATGGGCCTTATTTTGGGCCCATGGCATGTCGTAGAAGTTGAAGGGGTTTCGTTTCAGCTCCCAAAATGACCGTAGCAGGATGCGGTAAACTTTCAAGATTCAGCCGGGAACTTGCTTGGTCTACCCCGCCAATCAAATCCTTCTTGACTTCAAAGCAAGCTAGAACTAGAAGAAGTGGTTATTTTTCTTCCAATTCTTCAAAGTCCAAATTAAACCTAGGTGGGTTCAACGGGGCACGGTCTTCGCCTAGACCCAAACTAATCTGTTGAGGTAGTAATACAGACCATGACCTAGTCATATTTTCCAACTTCAAATCCTTCTTTTATACTGCTAAATACTTTGAACATTTAAGTTGAACAACTTCTTCCTCCAAACTGAAGCTCTCCAAGCATGTACTCTGATTAATTATTAGACCACACCAAAGAATAAGTCTCCAGTGATCACCCATTTATATTCCTTCCCACAGCAACCATCCACACTACAACATTACGTCATCAGTTATGGCTTCTGCTTCTGATATCATTTCCTTAATCCTTCAAGGGTGCAAGTTAGCTCGAGAAGTTGAATCAAGCTTGGCCAACCAGCCGCAGCCTGAGGCACTTGCCCAATCATTGGATCAGATTATCAGGGTTTTTATGGCTGCTAATGATAGACTAAATGTAGCTCAGGAAAATCCCATATCTTCTTATCCTGCAGGCACCATGCTTCATCAGCAGAGAGAAGGTTTACAGGAAAGCTTAGTTGCAAGTAGCACTTCTTGCGCTTCAGTGATGGAGCTCTATCATCTTCATGAGATGAGTAGCTCATCGTCACGCCGGCTGGTGGAAATTACCAGGAACCAAATGTCAGCTGGTGGTGATGTTCAGGCAATGGATACAAGCGAAGCAAGCAGAGGTGCTGCTGCCTCATCATCCTCGCAGAGACAACGAAGAAGGTATATTGCCCATAATTCATGACTCTAGCGCTTATAATTTATTGCATATGTATAGTAGCGAAAGACATTCTTAACTTAGAATCATCCTTAGTTGCTTACCATCACATGATTTTGTCATCCAAGTTATGAAATCAATCACGTACATTAGTACACCTAAACATATAGGCTAGAATTAGAATCCTTGAAACTAAGTTCCACCTTTCAATTCAACCATCTTAAAATGAATAAAGAGAGGCCGGCACGTACAGGCATTTACAGACCAGTGATTGATAGGCCTTTTCTAGGTAAAGTGCCGGGGTTTATTAATTGTTGTTGTTTGACTAATTACTAGGAAAGCCGAACAGCCAACGTTATTAAAGTGGTTTCCTTTATGATCATTTATACTCCATTAGACTTACATCTGAATGAGATTACAATGGTATCTGATAGAGTACTAACATAATCATTTCATTGATATTTAATTTGTTAAGTTGAAATTATGTTTTGTTTGTTAATGATATGAAAGAGTGAGCATTCATTGATTTTGCAATTTGGATTATTGTGATATTTGGAATTCAGGAACAATAACGAAGAAAAACGAACCCTGAGGGTACCTGCTCCCACAGGAGGAAATACCGAAATCCCACCTGAAGATGGCTTCACTTGGAGGAAGTATGGGCAGAAGGACATTTATGGATCTAAATTTCCCAGGTATATAAATTCATGCATATATGTATATATTTAGAACAATGATAGAGATATGGAAGATTAGTTTCTCTTTCATACTTGATTGAAATTGCCGTATGTTCGTTGATTTTTCTTGCTACACATGATTCCCTTTTAGAAACAATCAGGTTTTTGACTCGGTACACGGCCAACTGAGGTCGAATTGAAGTCAAAGTAATCACGTTTTGACTCCGCATATGAACCCAATAATGCGAATCGTTTATTCATGACCTTGTGCGTTATGGTTTGCCGATATTTACATACGACGCGTCAAAGTTAAGACCATTAATTGATTGATAAATTATTTTCAGGGGCTACTACAGGTGCACCCACCAAAAGTTCTACCATTGTCCAGCCAAAAAGCAAGTTCAACGACTTGACGACAACCCCTTCACCTATGAAGTGACATACCGAGGAGAACATACTTGTCACATGTCAGCCACGGCACCAATTATATCATCAGTTCCACACCCACCACAAGGACCATCAGCTGCAGAAACCACGCAGGAAATTCCCGGGGGAAACTTTCTGGGGAATTGGCTGGAATTCAGTCTTGGAGGTACTAGTAGCAGTGGTGGTATAGTTACAGCTGCTGTTGGCTCCGCTTCATCATCATCTACCATCTTCAACAGATATGGTAGAGAAACAGCTGGTCATGAATATCAATACCCAGTAGCTGATATGGCAGACGCCTTGTTTAATTCTGGCAGTAGCAGTGCTAGCAATAGCATGGAGTTAATCTTCACTACCAGTTCCATGCATCATAAACAAAGAGATCATGATGCCCCTGACAACAAAAAGTAGAGGAATCTTTGCTTTTTATATAAATGTTTACCTCGATAGCTATAACTTTGACCAATTAATGTTCGTGTAACTATTCTTTAGTCATTAATTACTTGACAAACAGTCAATGTCAGTCTTTTTGCACATTCATCAAATTTGCAATTATCTTTTACCATTAGCGATTAGCTTTCTTCATCATACGTATTGATGCTTCTCTTTTTCTTCCAATTATTTCTAAAATTGGCACACCTCCTTTAATATAGCTGCACCGATGTGACTCTAACCATAGAATGAGATCTCTATAATAAGTGCAGCGAGAATTAGGTAAAAAGACTTAGCTTCGTTAAAGTCTAAGCCAATTTATGATAGTTTTTACATATTTTTATAATTTAATTGAAATAAAATTTTAATTTTAATTAAACTATAATTACAATTAGAATTAATTCTAATTCAATAGCAATTAAAACCTAACATCTAATATTAATACTTATTTATTAAATATCTCATTTTTAATCATAAAGTTTCTCAAACTTTACAATCAATTCCAACATGATTGAAACACATATTCTCTATTCAGCCTATTCTTTGTATGCGACTCAATAGATTTCTAAATATATTGAGAATGGTTATAAATTATAATCTTAAATCATATTTAGGATTAGATAAAATAATTCTTTTAAGTTATCTTTAATTCTCTAATTAAATAATTTACATTCATAAATCAAAATTGACGTCTGGTAATACATCATAACTACTCAAATATTTATGAATATCTAAGTGATTTTGATTAACATTTTCATGCATTATTTTTTTATGATTCAATCCTTTCATCATAAATTGTTCCAATTAGACATAAAGCATAAGAATAATGTCTATTCTATTTGAGTCTAATCATATTAGTTCTTCACCATTAACAACTGTTTCACTTAATATGGGTTGAAAGCTATTTTCAAAATGTCATTCCACCTTATCCAAGGATTTTTCAAATCAATACTAATCAAGAACAATGCAATGTTCTGTCTAATTAATTTAGAGTAATGAATCCGATATTGATAACTTAACTACCTCCACATAATTCATATTATATTTAATGACTACTAATTGAGCTACCTTTGACTACAATAAGTCATAAGTAATATCAAAACATATAAATCTTTAAATGCGATATTTTAGTGATCTAAGCGAAAGATTACTTATACAAACATTACAATGAGAATTTTCATAAATGTATAAGTAATGTTCCAAATGAAATTCTCATATGGGGTCAGTTTACTGAAATTGTTCTCTAATAAACACCGACATGTTTGTTTAAGTATCTCTATAATATAATTTATAAAATTGACTACTTTCTTCATAAAGAAAAAAACATAATATGTAATATTCTTTTTACGCTCTATTAATGTTCAATCTCAATCGAACAATGATTAGGAATCAATTAATTGGTTGTAGGGAATAAACCAATAATAAAAGTGAAAACTTTACATGGTTGCTTCGAGGATGACTTTGTTTTGTGTTTTGTTTATAAGAAAAGATGGAGCTTTATGCTAAGTCCGATTGTAGAAGTTGTCGAATCTAAACTTGAGTTTAATTCAAAATCTAATTTAAAAATAAAAATTTGGAATCAACCTAAAACTCGATCAATTTGAATCAAATTTATTGATTTTGGGTCAGGTCAAATTGAATTAAACTAAATTTCTGTTATCATATCTAATCTCAATATTAGACCATATTATTTGACTATCAAATGGTATCTTGACACATGTTGTTAGGCGTACAAAATTAAAGCCTTATTTACTTTTAATTTATTAAACAATGTAGTATAAAGAAAATAAGAGTCGATCCCACGAGAAAAGTTAATTTACTAATCTAGTTTATTAATTTTAATACGTTTAAAAGAAACAATTACATCCTAATAATTTCGCTTATACGAAAGGAATAAAATATAAACATCATTAACACATTAACATCTTTTTTTAACCACATAATTAACATACAACATCAAAATTTAATAAACTTACAATACCTTCTTAAAACAAGAATAAAATCCAAATTTATAATACATGGTTATTTTGAGCATAATACATTTAGTTATATTCATACAACTAACTTTACATAGAAATATAAAAGAAATCCAAAACTAAAACAATTATAATTATGGAAATTTATGAATTACGCTAAGTTAATATGTAAATAAAAAGAGACAGCTTTTGGCGTTTAGAACAAATCAAATTAAATCTAGAAATCAAAGAAATAAAACATAAATGTAACCTAATCTTTACTAATGAACAAGAAAGTTTTAGATTTTAGTTTGACCATGCAATTTTGACATATCTAAGATAATCAGAGACATTTAACAAATTGAATGTAGAAAACCAACTAACTAGTTTCTACTTGTTCTTTTTACTCTCAGAAATTAAACCAGCTTAACACCTCAAGCACAAAGAAACAAAATTAACAACTCAAATTTGACGTCAAAATTTTAGCAATTGTATAAATTTTAAATCCATTCAGTAATCAATTTAATTAAAATAATATCCTAGTTAATCAAAACAACATAACTAAACTAGAATTCAACAACTAATCATAAATTAAAACATGAAAAATCATAAACAAGTAGAATTAGGGTTTTGAAAAACTCATTATTTTTCTCCAATTTCAAAACTCAGACCAGCTCTAAAAGTTTGAAAAGTCCCTCCACCAACTTTGAATCAGCTCAAAACAAGTGGGATATGATTCCTTTTTACCCCAATCACTCCTCAATTTCTCATCTTCACCCGCCTTGGAAGGATGACAGAACCTCTCAAAGCTCTTAACCTTCCCGTGACTTCTTACTCATCCTTTTTCCTTTTCTACTACCACCTTTTTATAGGCTCATTAGACACTCCAAAAACCCATACGTTTCTAAATTATTGATAAGCTTTCGTTGATTACCAAATCCAGTTCAAATGGATCTGGAGATTTCTCTTATCTTTCTTTGAGATGAAGTCGTTGCTGGATGTGTTATCTAATCTACATTTTGTTCTCCTCTGGTTCTCTAAGTTTTTGTGTTGTTCACTAGTTTTCCTTTACGTTGCATTTTCTTTCTTACCTACTTGTGTTTTGGTCTTGTAAGCTGCATCCTCTGCTGCTAAGTGTGATATGGTACATTTTATTTTCCTTACAATAGTTATGTGTTGCGTTTTGTCCAATTGTTATCCCCTTTATGCACTGTCATTTTTCCCTATTCACTAGCATTTGGTGTGTTTCCTTCTTGGCTGCTTGCATTGTCATTTGTACTCCTAGTTGCTTGGACTATTATCTTCTGTGTTGTTTTCCTCTTAAGCTATTGCATTTCTCTTTTGGATTCTTAGATTTTGGATTGGGATTTTTCTATTTATGTTGCTTTCTTTGTCTTCCTCTACTTCCTCTACTTTGTTATGTCGTTTTAGCTATCCACTTGTTTTTGCTTATGAAGTGGCTAGTTTTGGGCTATTTTTGAGTCAAGATTAGTATTTATTAAATAGTAGGGTCATCCATATCCTATTTTATGCTTTAGGAAGAAATGAATTCAATAGGATCTTTATGTTTGAAAAGACTTATAACATTTGGCATGAATTAAAAATTACTCATTAAGGGCACAAATCAAGTTAAAGAGAGCAAAGTAAGCATATTAATACATTAATATGAATTATTTCAAATGAATCATGATGAAAGCGTCTCTAACATGTATACTAGATTCATTGGTATTATAAATGCACTCAAAGGTCTTAAAAAGACCTATATTAATGTTGAATTAGTAAAAAAGTTGCTTAGGTCACTTCCAAAGACGTGAGACTAAAGTGATAGCAATACAAGAAGCCAAGGAACTAACAACACTACTATTGAAAGAATTTATTGGATCTCTCCTTATATATGAAATGATGCTCTAAGAGACATAAGAAGAGATAATGCTTTCAAAGAAAAGAATTTAGCATTTGAATCCTCAAATAAAAAACAATAATCAACTGAACGGGAAGAGACATCAACTAGTGAAAATAATGAAGAAGGCATTGTCTTACTCGCTAGAAAATTCAAGAAGTTTTGAAGAAGAAATTCTTCGAAAGAAAGGAGTTTAAGTAAGGTAAAAATGATAAAATACATAAATCCTCTATTATTACTTGCTTTGAATGTAGAAAACTTGGTCATATAAGGTCATAATGTTCTCAACTTAAAGATAATGAGAAGTATAAGAGAAAATATAAAAAGGACAAGAAGAAAGCATTTAAAGTATCAAATTAGGATGACATAAATGACTCCTAAAGCAAGCATTCGAAAGAAGAGATAGCTCATATGTGCTTTACCACTATAGACAATGATGAGGTAGCATCAAATCCTAATTCTTGTAATGAGAGTGATGTTGATTTGATATACGATAAATTGGTAGAAAGTTTAGAAATTATAAGTTAGAAAAGGAAGAAATTGTCTTCCAAACTTAAGGAAGCTTAAAAAGAGTTCATGCATGTATGAGTGAGAATGAAAACATAAAAAAATGAATTACATAGCATTAAAGCATCCAAAAATGTGATTATTGATGACAATTATGGCTTAGATGCATTTAGGTGTGAGAATGAAACATTGAAAAAGGAAATTGATGCTCTTTATGTATCTTTATCTAAATTTGCTCACTTTAAATTTTCTAGGGAAGTGAGCAACTTGAAAATAGGTTAGGTATTGGACCCCATTTTCGGAACCCAACTTTGGAGTCACAAAAATGTAAGCATAGTTGAAAACATTTGATTTGGAAGGAAAAATTCTCCGAGAGCAATGGCGGGTTCACCGGGGTCCAACACCAGAGTCACAAAAACGTAAGCATAGTTGAAAACATTATATTTGAAAGGAAATTTTCTTTGGGAGCAATGGTGGGTTCGCTGCGGCAAACTAATGATTCGCCGCGACGTATTTGTCCCAAGAGGTACTTAGGAATTATCTGAGTTTTTCATCGCGGCGAGGCCAGCCTTTCGTCGTGGCATATTTGTCCTGAAGGGTGCAAGGTTTTAATCTAGGGGACTTGGCCACGAGTAAGCCAAAGGTTCGCCACGACGAACTTGCACCGAAAGGTCTTTAGAAATATTTCCATAGTTTCATCGTGGCGAAACATTAGTTTGCTGCGACGAACCCGTCATTGGTTCCAGAGAACTTTTCCTTCCAAATTCAATGCTTTTAACTATGCTTATGTTTTTGTGACTCCAGAGTTGGGCTCTGAAAATGGGGTCCAACATTAGGAGCTCAAAAGAGTTTTAATGATAGGCATGGAATCATATATAAATGTGAAAGTAATTTCAATAGTAAAACTACTTTTGTCAAAGGAAAATATTTACATAGTAAAGAAAATTTTCCTAGAATGACAAATAAGCATGAAGTATCCATATCCAATCACACACATGCACATGACACATTCACTAAGTCCCAACCTAAGGGCAAACGTCATACTTTCATATATGGCTCACACCCTAAGGATAGAGTTTGATATTCTAATAAAATCTATATTAGACCAATAAATTCTCTATGAAATTTGGCATGGGAAGAGGCCAAAAATCAAATACTTCAAAGTTTTTGGTTATAAATGCTATATCTTGAATACTAAAGACAACCAAAAATATTTCCGAAGATCAAAATCAATAATTATAGTCCTATCCATTTCATGTAAGGCTCCTTTTCTTCTCAACCCATTTACTTGATAATTTGTCTATTGATCTTTGTTTTAAAAAATATAATTTATCAATGTATCCATATTTACCACAAAAGTAACATACCATGTCATATGATTTTGTAGTAAAATGATGATTAATATACCTTTGACGCATGTATGTATTCCTTACTTTTCTATATGTATATTGAGTTCTGAGAACTTTTTCTTTGTGCAAGTGATTTGAATGCTATTTTTGGATAACAGAAAATATTAGCATAATTATACGTATAAGACGTGTTTCTTTCATTGTTGTGATGCCTATGTGGAGTTTGAATTTGCGTCGTATAATTGTGCTTAATGTAAGGCCTAGTATGGTATGTGTGTGATTGCATGTTATCATGTGTTTTTTAATAGAAGTTATCCTTATTATTTCCTTAAGAGTGTTGAATTATTGATCTAGGTTATGAATTATATGAGAAAACATGATGTTTTCTCCTAATTTGAGTTCTACTATATGTTTTTTGTATGTGCTTAGATTTAGAAGCTTCATATTCATTTGTCATTATAGGCATTGAATATTCACCATATAAATGATCTCTTTTAATAAAAGTGGTCTTAGTGTTAGAAGCATTCTCATGACTATCTCCAATTTCATGCCTATTATTGGAACTCTTTTGGGCTCCTAACATATTTTCTAGTTTCTCATTTCCTTTAGTGAACTTGGACAATGGGTTCCTAAGAGAATCAACTTCCTTTTTAAATTCCTCATTTTCATACTTTAAAGCGTCTAACTCGTGATTATCTACTGTAGTTACACCCTTAGAAGTTTTGATGTTATGCAATTCAATTTTTATTTTTTTCATTTTCACTCATACATACATCTAGATTCTTTTGAGTTTCTTTGAGTTTAGAGAATAACTTGTTCTTTTTCATGATCATGATTTCAAAAATTTTAATAAGTTCATCATATGTCAAATCAATTTCACTATTGTCATTAGAGTTAGAGAGTACCTTGTCATTATCTTTTGCCATGAGAAACATATGAACTACATCTCCTTTTGAAGGTTCACTTTTGGAGTCAATTCTATCATCTTAAACGGAGGCCTTGACTGCCTTCTTTTTATCATTATCCTTCTTCTCCTTCTTGTCATTTCTTTCATATTTGTCACTTTCCTCGGGGAGAGGGCATTAAGACTTCATGTGTTCGAGTTTCCTACATTGAAAATAAATAATATTATTTTTTACATTTTGAGCCCATCTTACTGCTATTGTAGCCCCTTCTTCTTGAGGAGTTCTTTTCTTATGATTAGAGCAATATCTTCTTCATCACTTCTACTAGACGACATGTCTTCCTCATCATATGATTCTTCCTTTGAGACTTTGAATGCTAAATTATTTTCCTTGCAAATGTCATTTCTTATTGCATCTCTTTGAGTCTCATTTCGTGTGTAAGAAGAGATCCAACGTTCCTCTAATAGTAGAGTTGTTAGGTCCTTGGCTTCTTGTATAATTGTCATTTTAGCTTCCTATGCTTTTGATAATGACCAAGGAACTTTCTAACATTTCAACATTAGCATAGGTCTTACCTAGACCTTTGAGAGCATTAATAATAAAAATAAATCTAGGATACATGTAAGAGATGCTTTCATCATATTTCATTTGGAATAGTTCATATTGATGAGTTGACATGCTAACTTTGCTTTCCTTAACTTAATTTGTTCCTTTATGAATAATTTCTAATGTATATCAGATTTCGTGAGTTGTTTCACATATAGATACTCTATTAAATTCATTTCTTTCTAATGCACAAAACAAGATGTAAACAACTTTACTATTTAAGGAGATCAAACTTTTTCTTGGGGATCCCATTCTTCTTTCAACTTAGGAATTTTTCTATCATCTATAATTTTAGTAGGAATGTATGGACCATTTGAAACAATTTCCCATAAGAGAGTGAATTCGTGCATTATTGCTTCTTCTATCACAAAGTTATTTGCTCCATCAGACTAACAAGCGTTCTCTGTGATTTCATGCGTGGGTGCTTCACAAGAGAGTGATTTCTTCGTCTGACAAAAACTGAAAATTTCCTCACCGACTAGGGTATGATTGGTCCTCTCTCTTTCTATTGTTCTTTCCACTCCGATTCAATTTTTGTCTGAAATGGTGTGTTGTTGTATTAGGGTTTCAAATTGAATCGTGCTAGGGTTCCGAAAGCACAAATCCAATTTGTTGTACTAGGGTTTCAATTTGGATTTGTCCTTCTAAAAAGTTGACTTGTATTGTGCTAGGGTTCCGAAAGCACAAATCCAATTTGTTGTAATAAGGTTTCAAATTGGATTTGTGCTTCCATAAAATTGACTTATATTATGCTAGGGTTAGTGGGTTTCAAATTGGATTGTGCTAGGGTATGATTTTTTGTTCTTGAAAAGGAGGATTGACTTATATGTGTACCTAGCAAATTGAACAATAAAAATCTTGAATACTCATACAATTGGTTTTCAGTATGAAATGTAAGTCGAATAAAAAAATCAGCGTAACTGAATGCATGATGGTCGATTCATACTTTGTTTTGTGTTGTATGCAAAATAGATATATCTTGGTAACTACTGAAAATATGACATTACATAGTCCATAGTCTAAATATTCAATTATGTGATATTTTATCCTGATTTTCAAGGAAAAAACTTCCTCTCTTTCATTTTGTAAATGTAATGGTAGTTTAGTTAAAATGTTAATATTGGGGATATTATGCTAACATTTTAGAAATTTAATTCTTTTTTGGGTGAATTTATGAAAAGCAATCAAAGTAATGTTGCATTTAAGGTAGTAATTAAATAATTTTATGATGATATTGTAACAAGATAGTCATTTATGGGCAACAATAAAGTATATGTAGCTTTCGTTGGGCATGCATCTAGTATATGTTTCACATGGGAAGAGTGTCAAGGTGTTGTTAATAGATTCAAGGGTGTTATTTATTGTTCTTTGGATAACGTAGTAGAAGCTGGAAGGCTATATTCTCAATTTTGTCAAGAGAAAGCATTATGTTCAGCGGTAAAATAACTGTAATATATATTATTTGTTATATGTGCTAATCTAATTGGATTCAAATATAATGAATATTGATATTTCTATATATAATACAGATGTTGAATATGAATTGCCTCAATTGTAATACCTTGATGAATTTACGGATTTCAAATGCTAAGCCTAACATTGGCCAACATTTTTATGACTATGGTAATACGAAAATAAGTAATTCAATTATTGTTTGTAGCAACGCTAATTGTATAAATTAATGTTAATCAATATTCAAATTGAAAGAGATGAGAGTTTATTTTTGTCATAAAATATGTCAAATAAATTATATGTGTTAGGTTAAAAGTCTTATTCGAAAGACATATGGTTGTTCGCAAGAAGTAAGTACGTGCAAAAATTTATTTGCATATGCAAATTTGTCATAAGTCCCAATATTTATGTTTATACCTTTATTTTATAGGTCCCATGTGATTTCATAGCTTTGTCGTGGGATGTAAGTACCAAAAAATGAAGACATTGTAATAATTAGAAGAGCAAATGTAACAATGTTTATTGTGACTCTTTTATCTTTTATTCAATAACCTATCACTTTAACATCCAGTTGTAAGATTTTCATATTATTAAGAAAACTGCTATTATTACAAGGTTTTACATTGTAGAAGTAACTGCAATTATTACAAAATTCCATCTATTAATTATAGTTACATTTGTATCATTCATAATTACTTATCCTCTGGTAATTACAATGAAGAGTTATGTTTTATCTTTGTCAGTTGACCATTGTTACTTTTTAAAATATGCATATATTAGAGTAAGAATGAAAAATAGGAGATTGAAAGAGCTAACATTCTTGAATATGAAATATATTTGCAAAAGGAGAAATGTATTGAATTCCATATTCAACAGTGCTAAAAAGTAACTAACTGGAAAAAGACAACAATCATGTATAAGAACAATAAAGTCAGTATCATTTTTAAAGACAAGCAAATAAATAGGTTACAAACATTGACATTATTCTACAAAATGAAACAATATCCAAAAATATTGGTTTCTCCAAATGGTTCTAACTTCTAAAACTCCAAATTCAAAACCATGCATCTGTCTTCTAACTTTCTCAAATAGATTGATGTGCAATCAGCTCTAGCTCCAAAGGCTTAATCCTGGGAATTCTACAGTGCTTGATAACTCACACCATCCTTACATAATCAGTAACTAGCAGAAATTTAGAAGTATGATTCATCTTAAAAGTTATGTCATTAAGATCACACATATACAAACATAAAGGAACTATCACCTGTTTCACCAAAAACATACAGATGAAAAGAGCAAGAAAAACTTTTCATCCAAATTCTATACAAAAACTAGACCATAATCATTCAATAACTTACTCCCATAGCCATTGAGGCCAAAAAAACCAGTAAATACATTAAACCAACCATGATTGAACCAAGACTCTATTAGAAATCAAAAGCAATACTTCATCAACAACAAAAACAACTAATAATTAAGCATACCTGCATTCTTGTTTATAAGTATATATACATAGTTTGGTTCTATCACAAAAGCCATTAAACCTTGTTTTGATTCTACCATTTATCTAATGATTCAGGATCAGTATATATATATGTTTGAAATTTAGTAGGCAATCTTCCTTCTGCCCTTTTTCATCAGTACACATTTTCATATTTCTTACACCAAAATTGGTAGTGAAAGTCTCTAAGATATAGTCGACATTCAACTTAACCCAACTTTAAGTCGAGATTGGAGAGAGTTAACATTGAATTAGGTAATGAAGTAATACTCACCAACTATGAAGATTTCCTAGTAGCAGATCTTTTAGCCATTAGTTTAATCCTTCTCCTAGGTTGAGTTGTATTAGTAGGTGTACTTTGTGATGCTTATGTTGTTGTTGTGTTAGTATTGGCAGGTTGTAACACTTGACATTGACCCTCATCCATCTATGAAGGATAAGCAACCAATTATGTAAATATTGTCATCTCCTTTATAATTACATATAAGTGGTATAAACAAGAATTTAAATGACTTACTGTAAAGTAGTATTCCTATAAACTTCCCCAAATGTTACTTAATATCCTCTACATGCCTATAAAAACAAAAAGAATTATAATATTATATAATATAGAAAATAACTTAAATTTTACACTTAAAGTTAATTAACCATCGCTTCTCTCTTCATAATATAGAAGATGCAGTATTTGATCCTGTAGATACTGATTATGTCAATCTACTTACTTGACCGCTATGAATACTGGATGAAGGAGGTTCAGTAGATATTGATTTTGGTGGCCTTCCTCTTTTTTGCTGCATTATACACATTGAAGATAAACATAAAGTTAATAAGACTTGATAAATTATGCTACTAAAATATCTACCTTAACAATTTTTGGTTGGCTTGGAGGTTAATTCTTACTTTTGCATCCTCTTATATTGTGGCCAATTTCATAGCAATAATGAGATCTCATAACTACTCCAATCTTGGTCAATTTTCTAGGATTGGGAGGTTCTTCAGTGTGATCCCTTTTTCCTACCTTTCTGGTCTTCAAAGCATCTTCTTAATTAGTGGAGGTAATATTGGTTTAAGATTTTCAGTTTTTGGTCAAAACTTAGGACCACTAATGGGTTCCATAGCAAACTAGTTTCAAATAAGAATCACGCTTATAACATTGATTCACATAAACATCGATATCCTCCCTCTAATAAGTATACATTGACAAGTTCGTGTTTGCAAGTCAATGACGTACTTGTCCGTGCAAAGATACTGACTTCAAATTTTAAATTTCCATTTGTCCTAAATATACAATATCTTGCATCCCATTATGCTACCTCTATTTTCTTCCTCACTCTAGGACAAATCTCATCTGTGCACTTCATCATCATATCCTTTTTTTAATGTATCCAAGTCATTAAAGAAACTCGAATGTCTTCTAACATACTGATTAAGCTTTTGGTACAAGCTTCACAAATGAATCCATTAAATGTCTCTGAAATATTGTTATGTACTATTTCATATTTTGTTCTTGTGCTCACAAAGGCCTTCACTAATGTCTTTGCATTCATACTTTTAAAATCCTCATAAGCCTTCACTGACAAGCTATGTAACTCCTCCATTACCTTATCGAAATCAACTTATGTTATACAGTTCACCGCTTTCCAAAATAAAGTCCTAGATGTGTGTTTTTTATGAAAACTAGACTAGTTTGCATACACATGACGGGGCACATTTTCTATGTTCAACTTCTAGAAACAAGTTATTTAATTCTTCCATTAAACCCTATAAAATAAATAGTTACATAAATTAATTAAGTCTTGATCATATAAACAAATGAATATAAGATATATGGATATTTAAATTTTACATTCTGTTGATCGCTTACAAAAGTCCATGAATTTTCACTTATGTGGAGATGTTCAGCAAGAATGCTCATAAACTAATTCCATGATTGGTCGTTTTCTCCCTCAACTATAACCCAACATATAGGAAACATTTGATTGTTTTTCGTCACGACCAATAGTAGATAGTAATGTACCACCAAGGAAAGTCTTCAGTAAACATCCATCTAACCCAATAATCTTCCTGCATCCACCAAGAAAACCATACTTCAAAACTCTGAAACCCATATAAAGGAAGTGTTTGGCAAACAACTGAAAAGATGTTTTTTAGCTTATTGACCAAAAGTTAGCTTTTTGACCATCTTAAAAAGTTATTAATGTGTTTAGTGAATGGCTTATCTGTTAGATTATTTAACCCCAATAAATTGATTTCTAAAAGCTCCATAACAGGAGCTTTTTTGCTGATCAACTAAAAATTAATAGGTAAAAACCAATTATACCCTACTTTCATAATTTTTGAATTATGCTAATTACGTTATAATGATATTATGGATAATTCAAACTAAAAATCATGCATAACTAAAAATCATGCATGTATTCTACAGTGATAAATTTTTTTACAATGAAGTAAGTTTTTAGTTACAAACTTGGGAGTGTTTTTTTACTAATGAAATAAGTTTTTTGGTTACAAAATAAAAAATATATTATGATGACAACATTTTTAAGAATGTTTTATGTTTTTTATTATAGTGAAAAATTTAAATTTTTGTAAAATTAAATCAGGGGCTTATAAATTCTTTTTTATATTACACCCTCATAAATCATTTTACACTTAAAAGTTAATACTAAACAATTAATTTTACTAAACATCTTTAATAAACAGCTAATGTTATACATTGATCAAATCAGCTAATATAATCAACTGTTAGCTAATCGCTGATAGAACCAGCTAACAACTAATGCAATATACTAATTGTCCAACAAGGCCAAAAAATTTTGAACATTGGTTCTCGACTTGTTCATCAAAATCACATTCAATAATAAACTTTCCATCTTTGTCAGCTCGTATTAACTCATGCCCATAAGACCATAACTTCGAATAATGTCCTTCCATCCCCGAAGCATAGTAATTGCTTCCCATTTAGCACTATAACATTGAATTTTAGTGACCTTTAGTGTATGTTTTGAGTGAAAATCATCCATCATTTCACTAGTAGGCCAATTAGGGACCCTTTTAAACTTGTGTATGAATTCAATGGCAATCCATTTCTGGCTAGCTTGCTTATCCCTCTGCACTTTACTGCAAGTACGAGTTTTTTCGACTATCTTCACAACAAATGTTTTCTTATTTCCAATCTAGCTAGCATACATTTGAGAAAGACAATGTGCATCACAAACTTCTTCCATTTGTACACCGGATTTCACCATTGAAACATTATACCCGTTTATAATTGCATATCTCCTTATAGCTTCCTCAATTGCTTCTTGTCCTTGAACTTCATTCCAATTTCAAACTTAAAATCTATCATTTCAACTTTTGGATTAAAAATAATGTATTTCTTCTTTGGTATCAATGCTTCATCATCACTAGGAACTGGTGATTGAACTACATCATCACTATCATTATAATCACTATTTTCATAAATGTGAACTTCTTTCTGTTCTTCTAGTATCATTCGAATGATCACCAACTTCATTGAAATTATTTTCACTTCCACTGACACCATCGACAACATTTTCGAATTCATACCCACTTTGCGAAGTCTTTGCACACCTCCTCTTATTTGTTCTAGCATTAACATATTCTTCATCATCAGTTCCAAAGAACTCCTTATCAACTAAATCATCATAAATCATTATCTGCATAACAGTGAAGTCCTCATCTTGCTCCAATTCATCTTGGAACAACTCCTTATCTTGCTCCAATTCATCATTAGAATTTGACTCCTAACCATCTATCGCAGGATTCTCATAACCATTATCATAGTATATTTGAACATTCTGACAATTAAATTCTTCTATTTTTTTCAACATATCCAACAAGTCCCTGTCATGTTTTAAGCCTAACTCCATTAAGATTCTAATGGACTCATGTGTAAATTTGTAAAACATAGAGATTATTTTATGTCCTTTTTCTACGAAAATCTTTTTGAGAACTGGCATGTAACATCCCCGTTCCCAGATTGAGGGTTAGAACCCTAAAATATGGTATATGAAAGATTAATCAGATATTAGAAATGCATTTTCATGCTCATACATAATATGTCATATACATACACATGAATAGTAAAAAATTTTGCACATGAAAATAGTTATACATACATTCATAAATAATTCCGGGTATAATTGGTTAAAAATGTGGTTATGTGGTTATGAAGATTTCTCACACTGGTCATACTTGGTCTGAAATGGGTTTTTCGTTTTATATGCTCGAGGTGATGCACGAAGAGTGTTCAGGAAAGCATTCGAGTTGGACCCAAGGCACCAAACCAGTTTGGATTATGGTAGCCAGTTCAACTGCGACTCGCTGGCTACGCAGGAGACCCAGAGGAGGTTTGCGTTTCGTTTCTTTTTCCTCTATTTTTATTGCTTTCTTCCATGACAATAAGGCAGCTGATAGGGGAGACCAAAGTTGAGGAGTCGACGCAGGGCCACAACTCTGCAAACGCGACAGTGGCCCTCAGGTAGAGTTTTCTCCTTATTGTTACATTTTCTACGTTATGAGTAGTTACGGCAAGATGCACAACCTTGGCCTCCACTGGGGTATCCGTCTCACCA
>JANVCQ010000232.1:12608862-12626318 GCA_025531925.1 Erythroxylum plowmanianum | reverse complement strand
CATTTGCATGCGGGTCCACCGGAAACAGCCTCTCTACTATGTAGGGGTAAGGCTGCGTACTATCGGACCTCCCCAGATCCTGCTTCATTGCGGGATTTCAGACTGGGTGATGATGATGATGATGATGATAATATTAAAAAAATCGATGTGGAGAATATATGTATTGATTTAGAAATTTTTGGTGCATTTTGGAGAAAATTTCTGAAAATATTAAGTATTATTGGACTAGGAAAAATGCCACTTGGCAAGTAAATTGATGAATGGATATAGAAATAAAATTTTAATAATATTGAAGAAATTTCAAAGATGACTTTAGAATTTTTGAGAAAATGTCATTGAAAGATTAGGGTCAATTGGAGCAAAATTTGGAGTTTGATTAAACTAGTTAAGTAAGAACCTAGTTAAAGCCTTAGGAATTGGACAAATGAGCAGGTGACAAATGTCACTTGCCAAGCCAAGTTTTAAAGCTGCGTTTCTTTTAACCTTGAAAGACAAAGACATTGTTTGTCTTGTCTTAAAAATATCTTCTTCGTAGCTTTCTTCTTCACATTTCTTCCTTACATAAAGTTTTTCATCAAACTCCTTCTGAGAGTTAACCTTGTTCTTCCTTATACCACACCATCTTCCACTTTGCTATTTGTTTCTTCTATCCTAAGAAAAACCAAAAGATGGTCAGCTTACACAGTGAATACGTGATTCTTGCATGGAGTTAGGGCTTGAAGATTGTTGAAGCTTTTGAAGTTTTCAACAAGTAAGTAGTGAATAAATTTTTTTAGAGTTGTGGATTTATGAAATAAATTAGTGAATTACTGTTAGTTGCATGGATTATGGCATTTACGTATATATGTTCATGAACATTGTAGATGAGATGAAAATTTTGGTTATAGTGTTAATTTAGTTTGTGGTGGATTGTTAGTGATCAGGTGATGTGGAAATGGTTTTTGGAGTTAAAATAGCAATGAAATGATGTATAGAATTAGTGTAGAAAATTAGATATGAAAAGGTGATATGTGCTTTGTTCTTCACTGTGCATGTTTATATATATATGAGTGTATACGTGAGTTGATGAAAGCTTTAGAGATGATCAAGAAAATGGTTTTTTAAGTTGAATAGAAATTGTAGAATGATGGTTTGAGATAGGGATGAGGGAAAAAATGAAGGTTGAGAGGAAAATATGGAATATGACAAAAGTTGAAAATGCAGTGAATGGTGTATGACAGAGCATGGAGAGTTCACTCACTAATTTTTGTTGTTTTGGTGTTTTCGATGGAACTTAGTTGAATTTGAATTTTTAGAGGTAGTGTGAATTTTTGGTGAATGAGTTGATTGAAATGGATTAAAAAGCCTATTATTAATAAACTAAAGTGTTGGATGTTTGTGAATGAGAATCTGGAAATTCTGGGAATGAATAATGAAAGAGTTAAAAATCTGATCTGAACTTTTCATGAGTTTTCTATACTGATATAGAGAGTTTTTGACAATTTGTCTTCATAATAGTTTTAGATCCTTCTTTAAGCTTTCCATTGATATAAAGTTTGTAACTTTTGGAGTTTTGGATCAAAAGTTATGGAGTTTGGAAATTGAGTTTGTGGGTTCTGTCGTGGTTTGGAATAGTCTGTAGTGCTTTAGCATAACTTGCAAAATATTCAACCAAATTGCATGAAATTCAGTTCATTTGAAATTTAATACATAAAGGAATAATTGTTTAGAAGAAAGTTTGGCCTAAATCTTTTGTTTTTATTGTCAAAATGAACAGGTAAAAGTGACTCAAAATTTTATTTTGCGAAAGGCTGGAGAAAAATGGAAGAGAGGAAGAAGATGCATTTATAGTTGAGTAGAAGTCGCCATCGTGCTTAAGCACGATGGTGACATTGCTTGGTAGGTTGTGAAGTCACCCTCGTGCTTAAGCACGAGGGTGACATTGCTGAAATTGGTTAGAAAGCACCGTCGTGCTTAAGCACAATGGTGACTTTGCTGATTTGTCCAAAGGGTTGACTCACCCTGAACAACCTTCCTTATTTTGATCATAACTTCTTCACTAGACCTCCAAATGCTTTGATTCTTAAACCAATGGATTTATAACATATTTTGATATCCCTCCATAAAATTTTGTAGCATTTTGAATTTAATTGAGAAAGATTGATCAAATAAAAATGTAGAATCTGTTGGAACAGTGAAATAGGATTTTCTTCCTAAACATACTTCAATTTTTTGATTATATTTGGACTTGTAGGATTCCAAATGAGATGATTTTTAATTTGGAGTAAACTAGAGATATAGGCCTACAACGTGGCTTAAGAAGTCGAATTTTTATTCATTCTCTAAGATATTGAATGTTTGGATGGAATTTGTACATAGTACACTATTTTTGAATGTGAACAAGCCGATAATGTTTGAGGTATATCTTTCAAATTACTGAACTAAATTGAGTGATTTTGGTGTCAATAGAAACATAATACATAGAGGAACACGTTTCTAGAAGATAGTATGACCAAATTACATCAGTTTTGCTTTCTAATTGAATGTGAACAGTGGACCCGAAAGTGTGTCTTAGAAAAATCTGAAAGTAAATCAATGAGAAATGAATTGTGATCTTAATAGTTTTAGTGAGGTATAAACCTAAGTTTAAATTATACTTTGATGAGTTTTGATATGAGAATGATTTTGTGATGAAATTGATGGAATGATACCTGGGATTTTCATGAACATGCATTGTACATAATTAATTTCATACATGTGCATTATTGAACAACTATAATTGTGCATATTGTGATATATGTGTATATTGTTTGATATAGAGGAGCAACTGGAACGTCAACCTCCAGATGTTGCCAGAACTTCCAGGCATTAACTTCGGGAGAAACTTGTGAGTAACCTAGATGGTTTCTCTCAATTATTGTTTGCTTAAATGCTGTTATGAATGATAAATGAATGTGATTGATTGTGTTGGTTTCTGGACAGGAGGTCCGATAAATGTGATGTATAAATGAAATATTGAAGTGCTCATTGAATGTGAATTGAAACTTAAGTATTGAATGTCGGACTAAGGTCCGATGACAATGTGAATGAGATGTGATAGTGAATATGATTGTGTGACATTGAGCATTTTCAATTGATTGAATAAATGTGATGCATTTCATTACATGAATGCATGATCAGATAATGAGAGTTGTGATTAGAGTAGCCACCGATTAGAGCTTAAATCTCAAAGTGTGAGAAGAGCCTCGAGCTCAGAAAGTGATTCAGAGCCTCAGGCTCAATGTTTAATGAGCCCTATATGGGACAATTATCAATGAGCTCTATATAGGACAGTTATTAATAAGCCTGGTATCCAATAAATATGGGACAGTTAGGCACTTGGTCACAACAATGTAATAATTGGAACAGTGTCTCGTGAGCATTTCATATGCATTTTGTTAAGTATGTTTACTGGATTGAAATGCCAAATCTGCCTATGCTTAAGTGAAAATGTGATACTGATGTAAAGTGCAATTTTTGTGAAATATTTGTTTTGTGAAATGATGTGTTGCATAAATTGAGTGAACCATCGATGATGGTTATCTCACTGAGTTTTCAAAACTCAACCAAAATTTGCACATATTTTTCAGGATCAGAAGAATATTCCGTTAGGCAATGGGAGTATACCTACTGTATGCAAGTGAGAGATAGAGGTCGGGATCAATTCGCGTCTGCATTGTATTTCTTTATTTTTGTACTGAATTGTATTTTCCGCAAATTTTGTATTAAGGAATGTATTATGAAATTATTATACAATATGTATGCGAATGTAATCATGTTGTATTGACATTATGATTATGAGTGTTTTATTTCTAGAATGGACCCCTAGTGATTAACAAAATTCTGATAATTTAACAAATGTTTATAGAATAAAGAGGGCCCTATTTGATGATTGATTTCCGCATACTATGTTTGTAGTTTCAAAAAAAAAAATACTGAGTTTTGACTGATTGAGTGCTCTAGCATGCCACCCTCACGGGACATGGTCTCGAATATTACTCAAGATGTCGGGCACGTGTCTTGCAGGAGTGAGGTGCTATATATGAAAAATTTATACTAAGTTTTGACTGATTGAGTGCTCTAGCATGACACCCTCGCGGGGCATAATCTCAGATATCACTCAGAATGTCGGGCACGTGTCCTGCGGGAGTGGGGTGCTACATAGCATGCTTAGTTTATCAATACCAATATTCTTTTTATTTTAATCCTACCCCCAACATATTTATTTTCTTGCCTTTCCAATACTCCACCATAATGAAATTCAAAATTGATCAACATCTATAAAGGCAAAATATGACTAAATACGAAATGATAAATATTACAAGAAGAAAAAAAAAGAAGCAACAACTAAGATGAGCAAGAACTAAGAAGAAAAAAAGAAGTAACAATTAACAATGCACAAAAATAGGTTAGTATGATTGTATCATAATAATACACCCACATTTTCAGATGCAAAGAGCTTCATAAAAGGCTAATACTGCATCAGAATAATACAAAATGAAATGATAGAAAGGCACCAAAAACATACCTTTACAAATTTCCTGAAATTTTTTCATAATACTTCACAACTTAACAGCCTCACCTACTAAAATGATCATAAGTAAGTCATTTTGTGGATGTACCACTTAAAAAAAGAATGTATCCACAACATACAAATAAGAAACTACACCAAAAAAAAATTGAGACAAACAAAATGGAATGCATTCAATAATTACCAAATAAAATCACATTTTTCAATAATTAACAAATAGAATACATTCAGTATTTACCTAATGGAATGCAAGTTGAACCAAATATTAAATATTATAGCATAAAACAAGTCAAATAGAAATAATATTTTTCATTAAACACCAAGATGAAATGCAAGTCAACCATCATGCATTCAATTACTATGATTTTTTATTCGACTTACATTTCATACCGAAAGCCAAGTGTATGAGTATTCAAGGTTTTTTACTATTCAATTTGCTATGTACACATACAAATCAATCCTTCTTTTCAGTAACAAACAAATCATACCCTAGCACAATCCAATTGAAACCCTAGTATCGTAGCACAATACAGATTAATTTTTTGGAAGCACAAATCCAAATTGAATAGTACAACAAATTGGATTTGTGATTTTAGAACCCTAGCACAATCTAATTTGAAACCCTAATACAACAACACACCATTTCATACAAAAACCGAATCGGAGTGGTAGTCTGGCAATGAAATATTCAATTTTTACCCTACGCAGAAATCACTCTCTTATGAATCACCCATGTATGAAATCACAGAGAATGCTTGTTAGTCTGATGGAGCAAATAACTTTACGATAGAAGAAGCACCAACGCACGAATTCACTCTCTTACGAACTTTAGGGCATTTGGGGGATTTTAAGCTAACACTCTACAGCGTGTTTCAGGTGGAATCATCCTTTCTCCTGAGGGTATCAACGGAAACATATATGGGACTGGGGAATCAATTGAAAGAGTTGTCAATTCATCGAAAGTGATGACCAACTAAAAGGTCTAAGACGAGTGGACTCACCTGTCAATCCTGAGGATGAAGCTATCCATCACAGGAAGAGATCACTTGTTCGCATTAATTTATGCTTGGATGCTCAGGCAACAATAGGGGATAGGAGATCTGAACTCATGGATCACAGGCACAAGAGTATTCTCCTTTAGCAACAGGGGATGATGCACCTTTTCCTTGGGATCATAACAGAGTCAAGTTGAAGAAATAGGTATTGCTTTACTGTAATACGAATTCGATCTTTTATATTCAATTTAGTTTACGATTTTGGAAGTGTGTCTCTAGATGGGTAGTTGGTTTTTTGCTTGTATGTCTATGCAGAAGTGTATCTCTTTAGAGATACGATTTGCTTGTATCTCTAAAGAGAGTTATCAGTTGAGCATCATTTGGTGCAACATACATTCAAGCTTCGCTATGGATGTGAGCAGCCAGAGAGTGATGCAGACATGGAAGGCCCTGAGTGGGAGTATGCAATTTCTTGTAAGATAAAGAGTGAGCCAGGGCTCGAGAATGACAATTTGTTACATGGGGCATCATACCTCACAGGGTCATTGATTGGTAACTGCAAACAAATAGCCCTCTTATTTGCTTTTGCCATTATTTATTTCATATCGAGTTTACAATTTCTGCTTTTGTAGCTTAAAATAAGCAGAACATGATGGATTGATTATTTGGTTTCCCATTTTCTTAATCATATGATTAATGAAGCGTTGTTTGTTTTTTGTTATATTTTTTTTGTTTTCAAATTTAATAAAAAATCTTTCGGTTTAAGTTTTTAATTTCTGTTTTCAATTTTAGTTTCTTCTTGTTTTCAAATTTTAGAAAATTACATAAAGTGATTTTTGTTTTTTTGGCGATCTATATCAACTAAATATATATTATTTAGTTGTTTGATATATTAATTATTAATAAGAATTACGAATAATTTAATTTAATATTATATTTAATTAATTTAAATTAATTATTACTAAAATTATGAATAATTTAATTTAATTTAATTTTATAATTTAATTTAATTTTATAATAAAATAAAACAAAATTGATTAAATAATTATTAATAAATATGATTAAATTTAAAATATCTTCAAAATATATAAATATCTAATTAAATAATTAAAATATATTTTAAATAAAATATATTTTTAAATTATTTATTTCAATAAAATAAAATAATTTTATTGATAATTTATTAATAAATATTATATAAGAGATTAAAATAAATTTAATTAATTAAAAATAATTTATCTTTAAATTATATCTAATATATAATTAATATTAATAATAAAAATATAACTATATTAATTTTTTATTTTGAACAAAATTGAAAAAAAATCAAATGGCCGAATTTTTACCTTTGCCTTTTAACACATTTGATCAAAATTAATGAAACCTGTGCTTGATTTATGGACCAATTTAAGAACGAATTTCAATTTTATTATTAGGTATATGAATTGTGAGCATTAGAAATATTTAATTATAATTATTTAAAACAGCTTTTTTTATTAGTTAAGAATAAAATTACATATTATTAGATTGCGCATCTTAGCGAAACTTCTACCTAATTTAATTATCACATCTATCCAACTTAAAACTAGTTTAAGTTAAAAGTAAGAAATATGATTTTGTCTTCCCTCACCCTCATTTTAATTGCATTTCTATGTGACATATAATTACTAATTAGTAATAAGTGAAGAATATGTGCTGGAAAGATAATAAGTGTCAAATGATTATTTAATTTCGTCAAAACTTAAACAAAAGGAACGAACGGCTTTGATCGAATCAATAAATATTGCTTGATTATTTTACAAGAGAAGAGTGGAGAAATAAAAATTGGTTGTTAGGGTTTGATCTACAGCTTCATCTTCAGCTTCAAGAACAAAATGGCAGCACAAGGGTCGATGTTGAAGTTCCTGAATCCTAGGCTTCGTCCTCAAGCTACCGACATCCAGGCCGGCGTATTCTGGGGCGTTGCCGCCGCCTCCACTGCTCTTTGGATCGTTCAGGTTCTACTTTTTCTTCCTCTTTTTTCTTCGCTTTCTAGGTGAAAGTTTGTTGTTATTGTACTTTCTGTTGAGTCTTACCTCCTCTCTATCTTTGTCAAAATGCTCTCCATTGGATGGCTGCAAGCATTTGATTTCTTGCCTGATTCCAAAATTTTTCGTTAAATTACTTATGTTCTGGATATGGACGCTTCTTTTGGATTTAGATCTGCTTTTTAGAACCCGTAATCTCTATTTTGAGAGTTGAAGACTGCATGCCAGCGATAAAGGCTGATTCAATGCAATCAATGAGAAAAGATATACCTTTTCCATTGCAAATTGAGTGCAATAGAATAACAATAACATTTGATTCCAGATTTTGGATCATTTACTTCTCTGTCTGAAAGCTCCTTATTTACTTTGACTGGCTACTGCATCTAAAAGATATGGATTCAATTCTGATTGATTAATTGCAATATGTTTTAATGCTATCGCCTCACAAAATTGTTGATCACCTGACTTTCTTCTTCAGTTACCTTGTTTATTCTTCACATTTTCATTACGAATTTTGTAATTTGCAAGATTAGCAACAGAAAGAAATGTTTTGGAATATGTTTCTTGAACTGAAGCTTCGCTATTTGCTTTTGCCAGCCTTTTGATTGGATTCGGAGGACCTTTTTTGAGAAAGGAGAATCCGAGGGGAAGTGAACAAGGATGTTGAGTTTCTAAAAGCTTTCTGATCTGCAGCCTGTTTTGATGAGAGACAACTAACAGATATAAATAATGTTGCTTTGGATTCTAGTTTATTTTTGAGGCCTCATTGACGATGACGATTGATGCTTGATCATTCCCATGGTTATCATTGAGGCCTTATTGACGATGACGATTGATGCTTGATCATTTCCATGGTTATCTTGGTTTTGCTTTATCTTTTGTTTCTCCTCTCTCTTTTGTGATTGTGCTTCTGGGCAATTTCTGACAGAACTATGTAAATAGGGAACATAGGAACCTTATTAGCATAATAGGATTTCACTAAGGATCATTCTTTGAGATGAATCATGCTGAATTTTGTCGTCAGCCAGTCACATCTATGGCTATTAAGGGTCAAGGTTTTCATCCATTCGAATGAGTGAATCCATGAGACCGTATTAAGTTGCAGCCTTTGTAGGGGATGGTATGTTTTGACCTTCAACATTTTAATAGATGTTTGGTGTTCAAACATTATGAATGGGAACAAATCTGATCTGTTCAGACCTCATATGGATCTCTTAGAACATCAATCCACTGCGTAGGCATATCAATTTTATTGCCAACGATGTTTGGCAGATAATCTAACAGCCATCTCTAAAGCAGTAGCTGAATTAGTTTTCACCATCTTGAGCTCCATCACAGCATTTCCTCAACCATTGTACTCTGGTGAGAAGTGTCGCAATAACAGGGTACTTACAACCATATACATAAGAGACATGACTAGTATTAAGCATCCCTTTCCATCAATAGACGTAGGCGGTTTGACAGTTGGAACTTTTGACATCAGGAACTTGACTTTCTATGCATGAGCGAAAGGCTACAGATTTCGCATGTTATTATCCAAATAGAACTAACTGGTGTCCACCAAGTACAAGTGAGATTTCAGAAACAATCCTCCGTGTGATACATGCATTATTTATTGCCTGAATAAAGCTAGCGTAACATAAGTTTAACCGCAAATGCATCATTTTTCTTCAATACAAACATAAATCCGCGTGTGCAACAATGTGATCCATTACCAACTACAAGACGATGGCATCTATAAGTTCATCTGGAATATGAAGAAGCGGTGAATAGCCTTCATGCCTGTCAGAGTCATGGGACAATTCTCTTCTAATCAATTGGATAAGTTGATCAATATCAGGTGTAGATTTATTCGGATAACATTCGAAGAATTTCCATGCAGAGCCTAGTATTTGTGGCCAGAGTGGGGTTAATTGGCCTAGGCATAGTGAGGTATTGAATCTAAAGGTGCCAAACTGTAGGAATCCAACAAAAATAGACTAAAAACCAACTCGTTCGACTTCATCAAATTCTAAACCGTAACCATGCATATATGAAATTGATAATTTTTGCAAGGGATGTATAGAGAAGTATAGAAAGTTATATCGTACAATTCAGTGTGTCAGGAGCCGAGCTGGACTGATGACGAGAGTTTCGCCGGAAGCGATAGGTGATTCAGTAGGGGCTCGTATCAGTTACACAACACTATGTTCTCTATCAATCGAATATTCTTTTTCCCATTCTCAACCCTCAAGGTATGATCTGCTTGTTACCAAGCCAAGCCGTTTCCCCACTGTCCTCTGTATTTGCAACTTTCATTCACAGCTCCGTACGTGCACTCAACATGCTCCCTCGTCAACCTTCATTATCTCGCCTTGAAACCTCAACAACAGCATAAAACTACTGGGGGTAAGCCGTAACTTGAAGGGTTCTGAAGGGGTTAGAGGAGAAATTGGACCAGATACAGATGAGTGGATGTATAATTAAGATATCATATCTCAATCAAAAAATTTAAGGCATTACATTATGAGCCCTATCTTTATATATAACTTGCTTTATCCGTATTTATCTTTAGAACGGGTATATCATCTTTGGTGGGATAAGCATATACAATCTTTAGTATTTCCCTTGACATTTCCCTTGACATCGTTGAGACAACAAACATCGTTTCCAGTTTTTTTTAAAAAGCATCTATAAACATAACAAACAACAGGCTTTGGAGTAGAACACATGTTGAATTGCATTAGCTAGTAAAACGTAAGCAAAAAGATAACGAAGAAACAAAGAAGCTAGAAATTTAGAACTGAAAGTGAGTGAGATGATGGAATTGGAGTAAAGAGGAAGAAGGGCATTAGGCATTAACACTTGAGTTTGATTGAATTGGAAACCCAAAACTCATGCATTTGTCACCTCACCACCTTGGTCCTTGTCTTGAACGTATCTCATAGTTCAACAGCCACTTTTTTTTTTATCATTTACTTTCCTATTTACGGTTCTTCATCAAGCGAACAAAAATATCAAAAATTGATACATAAGCTAATATAGATCGATGAAGTATGAACTCGAGAAAAGCCCGCAAAAGGGTTGATTTAACCAAATAGGTTGGTGTGAGTGGTTTAGCATTTTCATCTTTTAATTAGAGGTCTCGAATTCGAGTTCTGAGAATGAAGAAATTTATTTGGCCAATACTTTAACCCTTACGGGCTGACTCAGTGCGAGCGGAGATTAGTCTGGAAGTGGATAGCTTAAAGACGTCTTCTCATAGTTGGGACCTTCCTAGAACATCTCGTAGACTAAAAAAAAAAAGATTTGAAAAGGTGAAGTGAAGTGAGTGCCCACGTGGCAGGCTGTCTTTCACCTATTCATAGATAAGTAATTATAAATGTTTTACATAAATTTGTGTTCTTTTTTGTAACACATCAGTACTTGATGCTCAAAATTGTGTAGTGAGAAGATAATTAATACAGTTGTGTCGATGTTTGTGTCTCTCTGCTATTTCTATGCGGAGGAGTGACTTTCTTTCTTCTTTTCCTGCTTTAATGGATGGAAGAAGTCCCTCTCTGTCCTAAAATCTCACTTTCGGTCTTCTTCTTATAAATCGATCTGCAAATCATAACTCATAATAGGAAAAAGTAGTCGACAGAAATGGCGATGACCATGACAAGTGTTTGTGCGAGGGGAAGTTGTCGCTTTCCATTTTTCCCTTCTCCTCCTCTTCAGGTTTCTCCCCCGCTCACTTTCTTCAATTTTTGGAATTTTTTTCCTTTCATTTTCTGATTTCCTTTCATTATGTCCAGTTATCGATCGCAAAATGTATAAATAGTAGTAACAATAGATGGAGAATGAAGATGGGCAATCTCGATTTTCATCGTAATCGATTTTCCCTTAATGCCCGTTACTCACAAGCACAGGATCTTTTCACTTCTCGCCTCCAAGGTCCTCTCTTCGTCCTCCCACCCCCGCTTCCTTTCTTTGCAATCACTTGCTTTCAATTACTCATTCTTCAATCTTTCGTTTCTTCTTCATTAATTTATACTTAATTATGTCTTGGCGTTTTTTGAGGCTGGAACAGCTTGATTATACATTGACAAACTGTATGACTTCTTCAGCGCATTTTGAACCACTTGTCACCTTTGCACACTTCCGTAAAACAAGTATTAACATTTCTGGTGTAAAGCTGTTCATGTTATATACTCTTAGGTTGCTTTCAGATAGTATTGAAAATTTTCCCAGACTGGTGGAAGATATTGTTCAGACATCTATTAACACCGGCCCAAGGGGAGCCCTAAGGCTATTTCAAGGTCTTCAAGCATTTGTTGGTGTTGGTTCTGAGTGGCTTGCTGATGTTTCCAGGGTAAGCCACTGGTCCTCTCTTAACTTCTTCTTTGTTCCTCTTTTCTTTTTTGCCTTATTCATCTATTCAGTTCCTTTTTCGTTTACATGTGTGGATGGATAGATAGATAAGTAGACAGGGGTATATGAAGGATAAGTCATCCACTCCACTGGGAGTAATACTTGATTTGATAAGTTAGGGATGTCTCCTTGGGAAGCATTCTAGTGATTTGGTTCAAGTTCTTGTTCAATCTTCTTTTTCTGGCTTTTTCAATCTCGATTTTCTCACAGTAGTTCCTCTCTATACTTCGAAACTATCCTTACAGTCAACAAGATCTTCCACTGAAATACCAACCCAACTGCAACTTGGATTACTTTCCCCCTTATATTTGAGGAGATTGTTTGAGCGCATGGGGGCAACATATATTAAATTGGGCCAGGTAACTCTTTGCTTCTTTCTATGAATTATAATGAACTGATTGCTAATTTTCTTGGGTAAATTGAATTTTGATATGTATGTTTGCATTCCTCTTTCCATTTTTCCCTTATGTTGCTGTAACCACTCAATTTTCACGCTGGGTTCTTCTTCCACTTGGCCTTTTTTTAATGGTGGAAGTTTGTCCCTAATGGCTTGTTTTCTGCCAGTTTATAGCATCTGCACCAACATTGTTCCCTCCTGAATACGTTGAAGAATTTCAGAACTGTTTTGATAGAACTCCTGCAGTTCCGTTTCAAGAAATTGAGGCAATTTTGCGTGAGGAATTAGGGAGACCAATAGACAGTGTATTTGAATATGTGGACCCAGCACCAATTGCCTCAGCCTCAATAGCTCAGGTCTGCTCCCAGGACGTTTCTCTTTTGTTCTCTCACTTATTTAACATTTACCCTTATTTATGATCCTTGATACATATGATTAGAACGTTAGAAGTTCTGTCCTAGGTTCATGCTGCAAGGCTTAAAGGCTCCCAAGAAGATGTAGTAATAAAAGTTTTGAAACCTGGGATAGAAGATGTATTGGTGGCAGATCTGAACTTTGTGTACATTGTTGCTCGCTTATTGGAGTTCTTGAATCCTGAACTTGGTCGTGCATCACTGGTATAGTGTTACATTGATCCTTTCTTTGTAAAATTGAGAACTCGCGTTTCTTTTTTTTTTTTGATTAAAACCTTATTCATTTTATTGGGTTACTTCTTTCTATTCCTAAGTTTGCATGCCTAATATTATGCAAATAACCCAGAATTTTTTACTATTGGCTATGTGTCCCCTTCTGCAGGTTGGCATTGTGAATGACATAAGGGAATCCATGCTAGAAGAAGTTGACTTTAATAAGGAGGCAGTAAACATCCAGTCCTTTAAGAGATATTTGGAAGCGATGGGACTTACAAGACAGGCTACTGCTCCAAATGTGTATCAGCATTGCAGCACGAGACGAATTCTGACAATGGAGAGGCTCTATGGAGTTCCTCTTACTGACCTAGACTCCATTAGTTCACTTGTTTCTAGTCCTGAGACCACTCTAATAACTGCCCTTAACGTCTGGTAGAATGTTTTTAATCCACTTACTTTTGAGTTTTTCTATATTTCCTATTGATTAAAATTTTAAAAACTTAATCTGTTGACATGGAACTTAAATGCAGGTTTGGCAGTTTGCTTGCTTGTGAAACTTTTCATGCAGATGTACATGCAGGAAACTTGTGGTTATTACGTGATGGTCGCATTGGATTTCTTGATTTTGGTAACTGTTTCCTTTCCTAGATGTGCAATTTGAATCTTTGCTATATGAAGGCAATTTAGTGCCTGCATGATTATAAACTGTTGTCTAAGTTCATAATGAACACATTGCAACTAAATTTCTGATAAGAACTATAGGCTAGAGTTCTCTAGGGCTTCTTTGGGGTTGAAATGTGTCTACATCCAATATCAGAGTCCAATGCAGATATGATCTGTAATGCAAATAAAATGCAAATCCTTCTGCAGGAATTGTTGGACGAATATCTCCTAAAACTTGGGCTGCTATGGAAGTATTTCTTGCATCTATTGCAACTGAAGAATATGAGTCAATGGCATCTGCCTTGGTTGAAATGGGTGCTACAAACAAGGATGTTGATGCTAGGGCTTTCGCGAGAGACTTGGAAAAAATATTTTCATCAATACAAGTGAGCTCTGTCACTGGGACACAGTTACTTTTGTAGCAACCTACATAAGTCGTATCTATTGATTTGGGATTATCTGGATGCTACTTAAGAACATCTTTTTTCATTGTGATGCAGGAGTTGGACAGTGAAATTGTTGTTGCAACAGCTCAAAACGAGAATATGAATGCAGCTGCTGTCTCAGCCAATATAGTTGTTGATGAGAGACAGATGAATGCTCTTTTTCTCGATGTTGTAAGTTAAATCTGCTTTACTTGTTTTGATTAAATGATGATAGGTTCAAACAATTTGTGAAATAATGTTGCTTGAAAAAATCTCAAACTACTCAACCAATAAATCACAGGTCCTCTGGGTACTATACTAGGAATGCACCTGTTTGAAAAGATTAGAATGTGTGTTTTGGACATACGTCTTGCATAAATCATATTCATTGATAATGGTTATTGCTTGAACAAAATTGAAATTAGTCGATTATTGTAGAAGAGAAGGGTCTGAAAAGAAACCCCTTTGAGTGGTTAACTTTCTTTTATCCAATCAAGGATATTTTTCAAGTATTAATTGTTCCTTTATTATGTTTTCTGGCCGTGCCAACAGATTCGTGTTAGTGAATCTTATGGACTCAGATTTCCGAGGGAGTTCGCACTTCTGATGAAACAGCTTCTGTATTTTGATCGCTATACTCGATTGCTGGCCCCTAACTTGAATATGCTTCGAGATCAGAGGATTTCCATTGTCTCTAATCGAAGAAACAACTACAGAGGGAACGTCCTATGAATCTTTTTCGTGTAAATCTGATTCGAGTGGGCAGATTTTAGTTTATTACATTTTCAAACATTTGTTTTTTTGTCAATAGGAAGTATAGTATTGTGTATAGTACAACAGACCTACTCAAAACTAAAGTTTCAGAGAATTGTAGAAGCAATAAGAAATGGGAATATACTCCTCATAATCTATGATATTAAACTTTTTAAGGCATAGAGTTTTATTATGGAGTAGTGACAATACTTTTCACATCAGATGTCCACATCGTGTGGAGCGTGATCTTATTAGGGTGACTTCCTTTGTTCGCTAGATCAATTCGTGCAGGCTGATGTTTGTGCAGGCATGCAGAATTCTTTTTCTTGTAAGATCAGTTGTCGATTTCTTATAAAACAATGTCAGATATAGAGCGCATACGGTGGGTGGTAGTTAAAATTAAAAGCTCAAGGTCCCTCTCCCATGAAAATTTCAGGGGTAGCTCAACTGGTTATTAGCAAGGAAGTTGAGTGCAAAGGTCTCAGGTTCGAGTATCGACAGCGGCAGTGTAGAAGTTCATACAATATGGTGATTCCTTGTGCGCACCGAAAAAAACGCTTTACTAATAACTTAAGTGAGATTAAACTGTGATTTATCATTCTCACAATTCTGTCGGGCCGGAGTGTGAGGACACCTAGAATGGGCGATTTCACCTTATGAGTGCAAAGGTAGTATCAGGTCTTAGGTACGGGGGACTTGCGATAAAAAAGGGGAACGATGTTACTGCAGACGAGACAGACGAAATATGTTAGGATGGACTTCTTAATCACAGCTTACGTGTGACTTGTGAAGGACTCAGCACGTGGGCCTTCTAACTTTAAGATTGTTTAATTATTGTCAAAATTTAATGTATCTACATTGTCTTCAGAACTTTACTAGCTTGATATGTGCATCTTTGAACGATCAGTCATTTGTGAGGATAAAGAAAGGATTTTTGCGAGAGATACCTTATACGTAGAGTCAGCGTTTTTGATATTTGGCTGGCTATCAACGGTCGTCACGCCTTTAGCTCTTTAGTATTTCACTAGAGGGAAGGAAGGTAGATTTTTAATGGTATATTCAAGTTAGAAACAAATGCTAGCATTAAAAAATGCCTATAAATACCTTCTTTATGTATTATTGTGAAATCTGTACCTTTTTTTGAGAATCATACGAAAACTTTCCATCGTTCTAACTTTTTCTCCAAAGCTTATAACATTTCTCTTCAAAAAATAGTTGGCATATCTCATTTCGATAGCTTGAGTTGTAATACTAGTGTCACTTGTTGACAGTCAACTCCATCGTATCATAATTCCTCGTGCTGGAATAGGTTAGGCAACTTTAAAAGAATGAAGATAGATTTCATACTTATTCATTCCTTCGTGTATTAATATTAGGCGCTCACTCCCTTCTATGAGGGCTTGCTTTGTCAAGCTCGATGATATTAATTAGTGATTACTATGACAGTTTTAAGTGCAAGATGAGACTCCCACTAATTACTTTCTACCTTCAAATACTAGAAAATATGTTTGGCAATGAATTAATTACTATCCACTCATGGTGTCTTATCTTCTCCTTCGTAGTAGCCTGTCATTTACAAATATTTAATTGACAATATGTCTATTTAGGTTTACAACAAATTCTTTCTGGGAAAAATTTCAGGTTGGCATAGTTTATATGTCATACTTGGAATGAGTCTCAAGAAACCACCAAAGTGAACATATGTGTTAAAGGGATAAAGGATTTTACATATGCTTCCACAGTACAAAGCTAACCCTAAAAAATCAATAACCCATAGGCCATGGATCATCCATGAACGACCCACACCCACAACTCAAATACCCAACAGAAACACGTGCCCTGCCCTTTTTAGCCACACCTGCACCTTCTCATTTCTCCAACACTATACAGACTTGCTATTGTCACATACAGCCGTCCTTTCTGTTGCAAATGACAGAGCAACAACCAATAGTTTTCATTCAGCATTAGTATAAAAACACAAGCAATGTACATATTACGGTTATGATGAAATAAGAAACTTCTTCATCAAATATCATTTCCTTTCATGGTATCAGAGCCAAAAGGCTTATCCATTTTACCCTACCTACCTACCCACCAAAATGTCAAGCATGGCAGAAAGCAGTGAAAACCCTGATTTAGAAAAATATTCCATAACCAATATTGAAAACCCTAGAGCCATCCTAGTCACCACCTTCTTCAATGGAAACAATTACTTAACTTGGAGCAAATTGATGATGATTGCTCTATGTGCAAAGTACAAATTATCCTTCATTGATGGAACTTGCGTGCAACCAATGGAGGACAGAAATTTGCTTATCAGATGGAGGAGGGCAGATTCCATGGTCAAGTCTTGGATACTCAACTCCATGACCAAGGAGTTAGGTGATGCATTCTTGTCATTCTCCACAGCAAGGGAACTTTGGAAAGAGTTGAGGGAGAGGTTCGGTGAGGCTAACGGACCATTCCTGTATCAAATAGAGAGGGAAATCAATAACCTCAAACAAGGTAATCTCATCATTTCTGCGTATTATACTAAATTAAACAAACTTTGGGATGATCTAGCTAGCTTGAGCCCGATACCCACATGCATTTGTGAGGCTGCTAAAGCTATTAATACCAAGGAGAA
>JANVCQ010000232.1:12569758-12587306 GCA_025531925.1 Erythroxylum plowmanianum | reverse complement strand
GTTTAATTATTTTATAAATTATAAAATTTTTAATTAATTTAAAATTTGATTAATTTTATTATTATTATTGTATTATATTTTGTTGAAAGCAAAAGAAAATAAGCCATCAAAATTGGGTGTTTCACTTATGGCAACGGCTTGGCTCATAAAGCCATCAAAATTGGAACACTAGCATAATTGTCCATTTTAGTAAGTAGAACGACAATATTTTTCTCCTTCGACAGAATTAGACAAAGTAGAACTAGACAGGTCATCCGTACTCACCACAGATGCGGAATCACAACAGTGAGGAGACTGATACATAATTCCATATGCCTAAGCACTACAAACTAACAGAAAAAGAAACATGTCACACCACACCGCTGTCTGTCCGTCACTGTACAGGAAGGAAACAGAGAAGAAAAGTACAATATTTTGGTTAAAAGAAGTAAATGGACGTCTTAGGTGCTCTTCTGAGCATCCACCCCAACGCCAGACGGCCCACCACCTCCGTATATGACATATCTTGGTGATGAATATCCCATAAGTTGATGGAGTGGCGAACCTCCAGTCTGCCGCTGTTCAGGAGGACCTTTCCTTGAAGCGGTTCCAGCAGCATGCTTATGCTTGTTTTGAGGCACATTTTTTTGAGTTGGAATGTCGTTGAATGATGAATGGGAAATGGGTTCCTTGTCTCTGGTGGTGGTGGAGTTGCTTTTGCAGACAGTGAGTCCATCATCGGAACATGACATGAGTTCTGCGAGCTGATTGTCACTTTCACCCAATATCCTCCTCCTCCTCCTCCTCCTAACAGTAGGCGTAGCACTATTAGCGTCATCAACCTCACTTGGTGGAGGAGCTTCGGTGCTGGCCATGTAAGGAACTAGCTGAGATCTGTTAACAGCTTCGGTGCTGGCCATGTAAGGAACTAGCTGAGATCCGTTAACAAGAGTAAACTTAAGTGTCTTAGAACAAGTACAACATATCACCCTATGGCACCTTCTTTTAATGAGGAGAAAATCTGAAGGTAGATGGAGCAGACTTTGGCAATGAGGACAAGTTACAAAAGGAGCCCCGCCTGCCATAGGCCTTATGTACCTCTTAGCAGAGTAATGTTTCTCCCTCAAGTACTTCTTCACCTCGTGATCTGTATGGTTCTGATTCCCAGAATTGACTCTGCGGCTATAATATGCAAGTTTGGGGTTCGTGTGCCGTAAATGACTCGAGGAAGAAGAGCGATACAAGTTAGTGCTAGGGTGGAGACTACATGACCCTCTGTTACTACGCAAGCCAGAGGGAGGCACTTGGGCTGATCGCTGCCACTCATTAGGACAGCAACACAACGAATGATCAATTTGGCGCCCAATATTTATTGCCTCTGCTGAGAAAGGTACTCTCCTACGTTTGTTCTGGAGAGGCCAATTGTTTAACTCTCTCACTCTGGGAGCATAACCGTAGCAATTATAAAAGAATTCCTCTGCCGGACACTCACCAACATTATAATCTTGCGCAGTTCTAATAGACAACCCTCTGTTTGTTTTTTCATTTGAGAAAGAAACTCTGGTAAGCTGATCCTGCAATTCGTGAACAATTCTTAACAACGTCAACTTCTCCTGTTCAGTGCATGCAAGCCTGTCATATGAACTGGAATGGACCTCATTATCCAATCGGTTGGAGGGACCACCAGCTTCATAGTCAGCAGCCATATTTCTTTGACACAAAGGCAGTTTTGACTGACCGTCACCTTCTTGTAGTCTTCTCCAATTTGCAACTGGATGGCGAAGTCTTACTGGATCCCTGTCATTTTGTGTCTTTTGAGACAGATATGATGGATAATTTCTCAACATAATTTGCCTTTGCAAAGTATCACTTGCAAGTTTCTTTTCCCTTCTAAGTGTCTCATCAGAAGCAGCATGACGGACAGGCCTATGCATTCTTCTGTATGAATGTTTATGTTGACTGGACAATTGATCGTCAGTTCCTTCACATGAAGAGATACCATCATCATAATAAGCACGTGAACTTTTGGTTGTTGGGGATTTAGACAAATCTACAAGGGTACCGCTAAGTTCAGAGCTAGGATTCACAAAATCTGTTGCTTCAAAGGTATCTGGGGACCTTACACCTCCAAACACATGTTGAGTACTTTCCTCGGGGTGCTTCAGCTGTCCATTAGGAGAATCAAAAAGGATCTCTGATGGAATACTTGTTCCTGCTGTCCTATTACTTACATTTGTATCAGCTGACTTCTCACGGTGAGGTTTTCGAAAATGAGAATCAGAATTGTCATCTGACTCTATTAAGGCTTTTTCTCCTGCAGATGGCAAGCATTCTCCATTGAATTCTGCTGAATTGTCACTACCAAACAGGACAATCTCTTCGCCCCCATGATAAGCAGGTTCTTTTGATAAGTAAACTTCATTGGCAGTACTAGGTTCTTCAGAGTTGCAACCCAAGGGCTTGTTTTGCTGATTCCGGTTAGTCGGGCTTCCCTTTGAGAGATTCACAACCCCAGGAATGAGATTATCACATATCTGACGTTTACTTTTGTCACTCTCGTTATGGTCTTCATTTGACAAGTTTGAACTTCCAAGTTCCCGGTCACTTAAATAAGCAGCTTCATCTTGAACACTTCTGTTGTTTTGGTCTTCATCTGTCAAATTTACGCTGCCGAGCTGCTCAGTGTCCCAACTATCCGATTTCATTTGCTTGTTTGAATTAGTATGGTCCAATGAGCATTCCTCTGAGTAATGAAGAACAGCTTCATGACTAGAGCTGGTGGACTCCTTGTCTTCATAAGCACAACCAAAATTATCATTCTGGGGGGCATCCTTACCAGTTTCCTGAAGCTCCAACGCCCTCTCGGCCTTGTTCCTTACACCTTTGGCTATGTAAAAGCAAAAAACTAATTATGAACTTAAGAAAAGTAGAATCAAAGGGGAAGTGGACTTCAACTAAGCAAGTGCGGACAGCAAAGGAAATAAAGCCTTGGGGAATTAAGAACGAAATGAAGCGTAATATGCAAAAATATACGATTTTAAACGTCCATATGTATGACGACCGACCATTTACTCGATTTCGAATGTCAAGAAAACGAATCAATCCAAATAAAGGTACTGAGAAGCAATATTCAAGTGGCAGCAGTTCACAGGAGATTAAGATCATAAGAATTGACAAAGCATACTAGGAAGTTCACTTCTTAACTGGGAATAGCTAGCTTAAGGTGAGCAAAATGTATAAAGTCGTCCTATATCCCCTATGCTTAATTAATTTAGAGGGAGAAAAATGGAGAATTTTAGACATGCGTACCTTGGAGACGCTTTCCACAGCCACCACATTCATAAACAGGAATGTCCGGCAATTCAGGAAGAATCAACCTACAATTGGGGCATTTAACGAGTCGAATCTTGGCAGTCCCTGCAGTAATCATGATCCTCCTCCTTATATATAGGTCTGGTCTGAAGGTTGGGGGCCTTGCTTTCTGATAATGATATTAAGTAAATAAACGTGAAGTAGATTCAACCATCATCGTACACAGAGCCAGTTATAATCGAAGCGAAGAGACCATACACCACCTTCTATCATGAGCAAAAGCAGAATGAATGCTGCAAAGAGTTAGTAACTAAATTCAGCGATCACCATGTGCTTTTGAAGCCTTTCTTAGAAACATAGAACATTGTAAATAAGATTTTTCGAATAAAATTTGAATTTTGCAGCTCATAGTCAAGGTAACTGACATTACTGTCTTGCTCTAACTAAGAAGAAAAGCAAACAACTGTGTAGTATAAGCCAATTCAAACTACAAAGCAACGAAAATATAAGAAGCAGGTATATCATTAACATCCTCTTTTAGTTGGAGAAAACTGCAGAACTAGTCGTGAAATTTTGAAATTTGAAGGGAAAACAAATATTTCGGAAATGTACAGAAGCTGCTGAAATTAAATTACAAGCCCGATGGTAAATAAAACAAATCTGGAATAGAAATAAGAAAAAGCGTCATTTAGGCTATTAACAAAGAGAGAATTTAAAGACAAACATGTAACTTCTAATACGATAGAATGTTTAAAAGAAAAACAATTAGAATCAAACCTTTGATCTGTTGCAGTCAGATGACTTCCTTCTCCTTAACCTTGTTGTGGTTGCCATGGATCAGATCACCATTCTATATATTACACACCACCCAAAAGGCCTACAATATGATATCTCTCTGTCTTAACAAGCCATACAGACTAGTGATTCAAAACTAGTTTTTATGATTAAGAAACAGAAAAGAAGGAAAGTTTCAATCAACAGATAAATGTTCAAGAAATGGCAAAATGAAACATCTGCTCTTCTTCTTCGTCTAAATAGCGGGGGAAGAAAATGTTTGTATTGGCGTGTGTGAGAGACGAGAGAGAGAGAGTAGAAAACACTTAAAGCTCAACTTCCTCCCACTTCACACGTCGTGTGTGGACACATTGTGTTTTCTTCGACTCCTCCTCACGTCTTCTTTTTAATTTCATTTCAGTGTTATTATTAAAAAAAGGCACAGAAACATTTGATTTGAGCACTATGTAAGAATTTCAGACAGACTTAATTACACCGCGTAAGCAAAAGAAAAGTTTAAACTTTAAAGTCAAGTCATGACCTTCTGACTTTTCAACAATGACTTTTAAATGAGGTTATCAATCCTGCCAGCTGTCATATGCCACTTGTAACTTCTTCCAACATCCCGTGTTAGACCGTCAACTCCGATCGGATTCTCTCCCTAGACTTCAATGCTCTTTTTTTAATTTTCTTTTTAATTTTATCTCTTAACTTAAATTTATTTTCTACCTCAGTCTTTTAATTATTCAATTTCACTAATTACTCCATGCATAATTTTATTTTAAATTGTGTTTAACATGAGTTCTAATAATATCGCTTATTAAAAATATTAATAAAAATAACATAAAGTGACTAACGAAATTTTAAAATTAATTCTAATTATTTAAAGACTAAGCTAGAATCTGTGTTTTATTAAATTTTATTGTCAATTTTTAAGTCTATTAGATTAGAAATTTTAAGATTCTTCTCTTGGAATTTTGGAAGTCTTGGCTTCCATTATTGACTAGAATTTAAGGAGGCCTTTTGTGACTCTGATTCTTAGCTCGCTCCTCATCCATAATCTCCTAAAACTAAATCCCATAAAATGCACAATTTATAACATATAAGAATATTATGTAAGTCATTACCATGACCATGACCCAAAAGAAAAAAAAAACAACAGTACCGTATAACTTGTTACCACAAGTATCCTTTTACTGTCTTTTTTGCGTTCCCTTTGATATGCTATTATATTCAGCTAGGTGATTAAAGAGTGAAGTCAATCGTCGAGATTTTTAGAATTGACTTTCTAGATTTAAGAACCTGTCCGTCGACCACTTTTAACCATAAAACGTCCGGTACACGGTCTTCTTTTATTCGTCAGATAAAGATGACCGCTCCATCATGGCAATGGAGGAAGGAAAACACGCGCAGCAATATCATGTCGTCCAGTCTTTGTTTATTATTTTAATAGTAAAATGTTAAACAAAGGCTGAATAGTCAGCCTTTTGGAGACTTCTCCCTTGGACCAGGGCATGGAAACATGAAACCCCACACCGTAGAAAAGTGAGACAAAACAATACCACAATTAAGATGACCTTATCAAGTGGCGCCAGACTTGCCGCCAAAGAAATAATAACTGCTTAGCACCAATGCGTTAAGGTTTTGACCATAGATTTGTTTGTCTTTGAATCTTGGTCCTTACACCCCCAAGATGACTTATATTGCAATTGATTGTTATGATTTTAGTTACAGCATGGCAGATCCCAGCTAAAGTTGGACAAACATCAACGAGGCTGGTTAGCATTGTACTTCCTTACAGTACACCGATCTACCTCATGAATTGTATCATCAAGCTCATTAAAGGTCTAAAGAGTATACCGAGTTTTCAACCATACACAAAAAAAAAGGGGGGGAAACAGAGACCAACATCTTAATACCCGACCAATTAATCAACGAAAATCTTTTGAGGATTTTATGAAGCCATTACCGTTTGCTGCTTGTATCCCACAAATGCTTGGTACAGTTCTTTATACCCACTCCTGTAATGATCCAGAGAAAAACAAAGCTGCCTTATTGCCTCACGTTTTTCTTCAGCCCCATTAGAAATCTCAACTTTCTGCCTATTCACCTCACCCTCCAACTCCTCTACTCTCAACCTTAATTCATCTACCTGTTTCTGCCAATGTTGAGACATACCAACAAGATCCTCATTCTTTATTCGCAACTGCTCAGCCAATTCTGCCCTCTGATTGTCCATGGAATCCAAATCTGCAATGAGTGTGCTTACCTTAGCATTCATCTCATCTTTAGCTGCCATCAGCATATCATAATTGAACTTTAGATTGTCCAAGTTCTTATTTAAAATCTCCACATGTCCTTCTCTTTCAAGGAGTTCTATCTTCAGTTTGCTCACCTCTCGCCGCAAATCAGTCTCCCGGGATTCATGCAACCCCTTCATTTCCGTTTTCTCATCTTCACATTTCCGTAATTCTTCCTCCAGAGATTTACTTGTTTGTCCCAATTTCCCGAGCCTCTCCACCAACAATTTTTCCTTGTCTAACAAAACAGTTATATCATTCTCCAGTCGCAACTTCTGGTCAGAGAAATTTTCTTGCGTCTCACACAGTGAAAGATTTAATAGCCTCAACTCATGGTCACGATCAGCAATGTCTCTTTCATACTGTAATATAATATCCTTAAATTCCATAACCTTGTTACTCTCCGACCCAAGCTTGGCCTGCAAAGTAGTTAAATCCTCTTGTGCCATCTTAATCTGGCCCGTTAACGCAGATGTATCCTCAACTACTTGTTTCTGCAGCACCAATACTTTACTTTTCTCCGCATCAAGTTCAACTTCCCTCATTTCGATTTCTTTATGTGCAGATTTTAGTTGAGCTTGCAAAGTCTCAACAAGTTCCTTAAGATATGCACTTTTCTGAAGCTCGCTCTTCAACCTTGTAACTTCGTTTTCTGAAAGCTGGAGCTTTTGCATCAAAACTCTCACTTGTTCCTCATTCTTGGCAATTTTCCCAAGCAATAAATGACCAGTTCCTTCTTGCTTACTGTTCAACATGCTCTCCCCATTGTCTTCTGCATCCAATTCGAGTTTCTGTCCCAAAAACGGAAATTCAGTACCCAACCGGACAATCTTCTGGTGGAGTTTCTTTTGATCGGAGTTTATTGGGAGGCTAAAGTAGATATCCCCAGAGGAGTTGATTGATTGTATCTCAAAGTCTGACACTGGTGAAGATGAACTGGAAAGTCCCCTCAATGAAACATCGGAACTATGATCATCAGACTTGTTTAAATCAAAATTTCCAACACGATCAGGAGTCAATGGTGGGGAGACAGGGCTACAGCCAGATTCAGGATTCAAAGCAACCTGCAAATCGAAAAACATAAGACTGTGAACGCCCAGGATGGATCAATCTATGCAATAGAATTTTGCAAATTCGACTAACTAAAGCTGGTGCCGAGTTTCAGATGGCTTTACCGTAGATGACATTTCTTGATCGATAAATACGAAGCCCTCCAACGATTTGCTCAATACCTGAAAGCAACAAATTCTAGAACTCACGTTTCACTAAAGCACGCACTCAGTTTCACATCGCAGATTCACAACGAAAAGCTTAAAATCCTTTGATTAATTTAACAAAACTAGAAAGATCAGTTTACAATCATTATCATTATCTAAATATAGGCAATCTAATTATCAAAATGCTTACAGTCTCGAGTCATGTCATTCGTTTGGATTATGATGTTTGCAGCTCCGTTTCAGTTACATCTTTGTTAATTTTCCAAGGAATTCGAGAATGATAATAACAAATATGCATATTCATTAATCGGAACCACAGGATCAGTAATAATACCCAGCATTAAGTAACATAATGATAACGATTACTCTTATGATGTCTAAACAATTGATAAAAACAGATCAATTAATTGCATGCGCTTATAAGATTTAAACAAGAGATGAAGCGTGAGACAGTCAGATATAGAAAAAAGAAGAGTATCAATAACAACTTAGGATCAATTTGGACGAAAACAGAGCGAAGAATAGAAAAATAGTTTACTGACCTGTGTATGTGTCGAGAAGATTCAAAGGAAAAATGGAAACTGGTAGTAAAGCGCTGGCAGGATATCAAAATAATGGAAGAGAGAAGAAGGCAGTGAATTGGTGTGGTTTGTGCTGTTAGGTAAAAGGATATTATGCATAACAATTAACACTAGAAGACAAAAACAAGAAAAGTTGGTATGTGCAGATGGAGGGAATGCGACACATACAAAAATTCAAAAAACTGCCGAATTTGCCGCCTTCCATTTTCACTTTTTCCAAAATTTAAACTCATCCACCCACTTGTCAAAAAAAAAACAAAAACAAAAACTCATCCACCCCCACCGACCCCAACGTTCTACTTGGCCCAATAAATGTCATCATCTTTCTATGATCACACCCTTTTGCCTACTTTCTTCCCCTTTTTTCGATATGTATTCAAATAATAACTTAAAAAGTAAAGTATACGATATTGATATTAAACATTATTTTAGATTATTTCAAAAAATTAAAATTTATTCTTTTATTATAAAATTTATTATTGAAAGTAAATTTTATTTTTAATATTTTAGCTCAATTTTAAATTAAACTTTAACATTTGAAAATGTATAAAAATATATCTTAATATTTTAAGATATGTTTAAAATAATCATCTTTTTTAAAAAAATTTAAAGGCCTTATGTGAATCATGTCAACAGCTAATATAAACAAATAAATTTTAACTTAATTTTGAGATATAATGTTTCTTTTATAACTTTAACTCTCTAAATTACTTTCGGAATTTGTCGAGACCTTCACTTTGCCTATCCTTCTTCTCCTTGTTTGTTGGCGCGACCTCCATCTTTAGTGTTACTCTCTTTCTGTCTTCCTTTTGTCTTGTGATCTTCTCTGCAGCACGACTATCTTGCTCAGGACCTCTTCTCATGTTGTGATGGTGGGATAGGAATAATACACCAAAACTAAAGTATGCTCCATTGTTTTAATAAAATGTTGTTCACTTGGTGGTTTTCTTTTATCTCTTCATGCTATATCTACTTATCTATCGGCCACAAAACAACCAAGATTGAACATGCTTATCAAATTGCTATAATGAGAACGTTAATTATATTAAGAAAAATTACGAATTCAATCTTATTGGTAAAATAAGCTAGAAAATAACACAAAAAATTTAACATGATTCACCCTTAAAAAAAACGTTTCCTAAAAAAACCCCCCCAAAAATCATTATCTCATACAAAATAACTCTCTAATCTCTCTTAAAACTCACCACATTTGTCACATATATATAAAAAGCAAACGTTGACAATAAAAGAGGGAGGGAGGGTCTTTTATAGACCCTCCACTGCCTTAGCTACACATGCAAGCTATAGCTGTCCACCGCCACAGCTTTCATGCAAGCTATGCACAATTTGCATGCAACTTGTAGATAACTTGCATATACGTTATTCATAGTTGCATATAGGTTGTTAACAACAGCTTCCTTCTTCTTTTTTACATAAATTTAGGAAATTGGCGGTACCCATATAATTGGTGCCGCCTTACAATTCTCCCTTTACCGGCTAGAGCCTACGTGGGATTTATCATCATTCCTGCAGATGGTTTACAAAACTGAAACTTTCCTCTGAATAGAACTTTTGTCATCATATCTAATTCATTCTCATCGGTATGAATCTTCTCAAACTGCAATAGCTTCTTCTCTAACACCTCTTTGATCTAATTATATATCACATCAATATGCTTTGATCTTGAATGGAATGAGGAATTTTTCCTAAGGTGAATAGCGCTCTGACTTTTTCAAAACAATTGATATCTATCATGATGAAAATCAAGTTCATCTAAGAACTTTTTCATCCATAGGAGCTCCTCGCATGCTTCAGTTGCATCAATAAATTCTGCTTTAGTAGTGGATAGAACAACACATGTCTACAATTTTGATTGCCATGATACGACTCCCTCTGCAAAGACATTTAGGTAACCTGAAATATACTTTCTCGATTCAACATCACTGATCATGTCTAAATCTATCTAACCAACTAATATAGGCTTAGTAGTTCCAAAACATAAACATATTTTGGAAGTACCACGTAGATATATGAGAATTCATTTCACAATATTCCAATGTTCCTTATCAGGATTTGAAAGGACTCTACTCACTACTCTAATTACGTGAGCAATATCTAGCCATGTATATACCATGGTGTACATCAAACTTCTAAAGCAGAAGCATAGGTTACTTTCATCGTCTCTTTCTTCTCTTCTTCCATCACAGGACATTGATTAGTACTCAGCCTAAAGTGATTAGCAAGAGGACAACTAACTGTTTTAGCTTTATCCATGTTGAACTTTTGAAGTACTTTCTCAATGTACTTCTTTTGTTATAACCATAATTTCTTGACGCCACTATCTCTGATAGTCTTCATGCAAAGAATCTGTTTTGCTGGCCCCAAGTCTTTTATGGAAAAATACTTGCTTAACTGCTTCTTCAAACTGTTAATCATGTCGATATTTTGGCCAACAATCAAAATATCATCAACATAAAGTAAAAGGATAATGAAATCATCACCAGAGAATTTTTGTACAAAAATATAATAATCTGAAGTAGTCTTCTTATAACCTTGCTCCCACATAACTATTTCAAACTTCTTACACTACTATCTTGGTGCCTGTTTTAAACTATAAAGGCTTTTCATCAATCTACACACATTGTCCTCTTTCCCTTGAAACCCTCTAGCTGCTCCTTATATATCTCTTCTTCAACATTTCCATGAAGAAAAGTTGTCTTGACATCTAGTTGCTTAATTTCTAAGTCTATACTTGTTGCTAAACTGAGCATTGTACGGATGGATGTCATTTTCACAACTGGTGAAAATATCTCATCAAAATCAATACCTTTTCTTTGGTTGAATCCTTTAATAACCAATCAAGCTTTGAATCTTGGATAAGGATTGTGTTCTTCATGTTTAATCTTAAACATCCACTTATTTTTCAAAGCTTTCTTACCTTTTAGTACCTTACCAGCTCAAATGTTTTATTCTCATGTAAGAACTTCATCTCATCTTGCTTGGCTTCAAACTATTTCATTTTATGTTCATCTATCATAGCCTCTTGAAAATTCTCAAGTCCCCCCCCCCCCATCAGTAAGTAACACATATTAATTACTGGCATATCTAGTAGTGGCTTGTCTTACTCACGTAGGTCTCCTTATTGGAACCTGAGCAGTCTCTAGTGCTAGTGGTTGATTTTGGATGTCATCTTCATTTGATTGGTTTTAAATGGGAGCATCATCATCAACTACATTTGGCTAGTGATTTTTAACTTCATATATAAATTGTCTTGGCATCGTTTTGGAGGAATTAACTTTAAGTCCACCAAGTTACCATTAATTCTTGGAACATCCTTTTTCACTTTGCCAAGATCTTCAGTGGTTTGATCTTCGACAAATATAGCATCACGACTCTGAATCAACTTCTTCTGGATTTTATCATAAAACTGGTAACTGAATTGCTGTTCTCCATAACTAATAAATATACAATGGCAAGTTTTGACGTCAAACTTAGATCTCTCATCTTTAGGGATATGGACATTAGCTTTACAACCAAATACCTTTAGATAATTATAGGAAACATCCTTTCTTGATCACACTTCTCCAGAACATCAGACTGTAAAAGGATGCATAGTGAGCGATGTAATACATGAACTGTTGTGAATAAAGGCTCACCCCAAAATGTCTTAGGTGACGTCACATGTGAAAGTAGACATCTAACTCTCTCCATCAATGTCTTGTTCATCCTCTCAGCTAAACCATTCAACTGTGGTGTCTTAGAATGAGTAGTCTGATGTCGAATACCATACTCTTTACAATTGATGTAAAATGGTCCAGTGTACTCTCCACTATTTTCTGTTCAAATGCATTTCAACTTCTTCATAATTTGTCTTTCAATTGAGGCATGGAATTGCTTGAAAATATCTAATCTTCAAGGTGTATACCCACATCTTCCTAGAATGGTCATTAATAAAAGTCACAAAGTATTGAGCACCACCTAATGACTTTGGCATTGACTCACATAAATCTGAGAGTACCAAATCCAACACAATCTTCACTATGGAAGGAGGGGAAATTTTGAAAGCAACTTTATGTTGCTTTCCTACAAAACAATCAACACACTTCTTTAAATATAACTGGTCAACTCCAAATAATACATTCTTTTTCACCAGCTGAATCATCCCCTTCTGGCTTATATGACCGAGTCTCTTGTGCCATAATTCAACTGCATCATCTTTTTCCACTAGATTCACAACATCATTAGAGACCTTTGCCTACATCACATACAACTTTGAGCACTTCTTACCTTTGGCGATTACCAAGGAGCCTTTAGTAAGTTTTCATTTTTCATCTTTGAAAGTGCTACAAAAACCTGTCATCAAGTATGTCAACCAAGATCAAATTTAAGTAAGATTAGGAATATGTCTGACATCTTTCAGAGGCAATCTCATATCATTGTCTGTCTCTAAGTAAATATCACCTTTTTCGGTGATTCTAGCCAAACAACTATTTCCCATTTTAACAACACCAAAATCTCCTTGTGTATATGATAAGAAAAGTTCTTTATGTGATGTGGCGTGAATAGTGATACCACTGTCACCTATTCAGTTGAACTCACAAGATGCATTATTCACATCATTATCATATGAGACGATGTGAAAGTCATCAATGGTGATAATCATCCATGCGTGTTCACCATCACTGCCATCATCTTTCTTGACTTCTTTGCCTTTGTTCTTTTCTTCCCTGAACTTCTGACGTAACCTTTTGATATGATCCTTCTTCTTGCAGAGATGACACTCAACATTCGCATATTTATTTAATCTTCCTCTACTCTTATCTTTGAAATTTGGACCTCTAGATTTGCTCTTCCCCTGGAACCAAAAATTCTGGCTATATTGAAGAGGTCAAACTCTGTTATCTTCGTCTCTTCATTCAAATTTTCACTTTTTACAGATTCCATATTAACAACACTATCAACTACAGAATTGGTGATTGAAATCTTTAAAGTCTTTCAAGACTCTGGCAAGGAGGTAAGTATGAAAAGGGCAAGCACTTCATCATCGAATTTTATGTCCATTCCTAATAACTGATTTATGATCCCCTAAAATTCATTCAAGTGATTTGCCTTCTTGATATTTTATCTGTACTAATTTTTTCAGATAAAATAATTTATTGTTACCAATTTTTTAGGCATACAACTCCTGGAGCTTCTTCCACAATGTCCGTGCATTAGTCTCATTGCAGATATGATTATATACATTATCTTCAACAAATTATCAAATAAAACTACATACCTACTCATACTCAAACGCCTACTCCTCGTTTGATTTATTTTCGGGTTTTGTTTTGGTAAACACTGATAAATGCACTTTGTGATGAATAGAAGATCTTTTATCTTGTTTTTCTATATGTGGTAGTTGGAGCCATTTTGGCTAATCATCTTGCTTATTTTTTCCTTCATCTTTGGTAAGAAATGCTTTGACATAGAACCGAACCTAGTTTTGATACCACTTGTTGGGAAAAATTACGAATTAAATCCCACAAGTAAAATAACTAAGGAAATAATGCAAAAAATTTAACGTGATTCACCCTTTTTAGAAAACATTTCCTAAAAATACCTCAAAAATCACTCTCACACAAAATGACTCTCTAATCTCTCTTAAAACTCACCACATTTGTCACATATATAATGCAAATGTTGATAATAAAAGAGGGAGGGAGGATCTTTTATAGACCCTCCACGGCCTTAGCTATAGCTTACAACATGCAAGTCAGGGATAGATCCAGAATTTTTTTTGAGTGGGGACAAAATTTTATTTTTAATGGGGACAAAATTTTAATGAGAGCAAAATTTTATTTTTTTATGGGATCAAAACTTAAAATAATAATTTTTATATAAAATTTTTTGGAGGTTGTGGGGGTAAGTGCCCCTACTTGCCCTCAATGTGGATCCATCCCTGATGCAAGTTGTGCACAATTTGCATGCAACTTGTGGACAACTTGCATGCACGTTGTTCACAGTTGCATGCAAATTGTTCACAGCAACTTGCCTCTATTTTATTTACATTAATCTAAGACATTGGCGTTACCCATGTAGTCGATACCGCCTTACAAATTAATTGTTCAAAAAATATTTGGATATTAATGTGTTTTATCTTTTAAATATGTTTCATGTGTTATGGTCTTCTTTCTTTTAGTACATCTAATTCTTTTCATTGCCAAACTGAATAATTCACATGATATTTTTGCATTTATGTCTTTACACAACCATGTCACTCTGAGTATTTTGGTAGGTTGACTATTTAAATCTTATTAATAATTGTATTGAGTGGAAGTTGGCGCACTTATTTATTAATTTTTCTAGCTACTCAATCTCACCTTGCACCATTTTAACTTATGGTATGTTACCTTGTGTGGTCCTTAATCACTTTATTTTGTATCAATTTGTATTATTTTCTGAATTACAACTTCTAACTTTATGGCACTGTGTCATTGAATTATTTTCTTATTTGGACTTTCAAGGTCTCGTTAGGACTATTGAAACTATATTACCAAATGTAACTCGTACAATATGTGCTGGACATAATTAGTATAGTATAAGGAGTGGTAAAGACTTAGGTATGTACACAATCAACTTATGTTGAAGATTTCAACGAGTACTGGAAGAAAATAGACAAAGTCAAAATAAGATATGTTGAGAATGTTGTGCAAAGACTTATCAATCATTTGATTCCAAACATCCTATTCAAAATAACAACATAAGTGAGACTTTTGATGCATGTATACTACTAGTAAGGTATAGACAGATCAATATTTCTAAGGACCATAGTCACGAGGAGATGTGCAAATATGAAGGAATACGTTCAAAGGTGAAAGATAGATTTATCGTTTAATATGATTAAGAAGTTGGGGAAAGAAACAAAGAAAGAGGCATTACAGCAGAGATTGGTGTATAAATGGGATTAAGCTTACAAGGTATCAAAAAGAGATGGAAAGCATACAATAAACTTAGTAGGGACCAAATTTGTAACTACAAAGTGTGGGATTTTGATTACATCATTCCAAGCAAAACATTGAAGCATTGGTTAGCAATAGATACAAGAAAGACATATTTAGACATATTGACCAGCATATGTTATAGCTAAAAAAAAGAGAGATTCGTGGTTAGTCACAAATAATGAATAGATTCACCCCCAACAAAGAGAGTGATGTTATAAAGACCAAAAAAAGTAAGAAAAAAGGACAAGAATAAATTAAAGAAATTACAGAACCCAGATAAAATGTTCCAAAATAGTAAAAAATAGAAGTGTAGAAATTATAGGAACACCAGCCATAATAACAAAAGATGTGTTGTTGATAGTCAAGATCTAGCCAATGTAGTATCAAAATTTATATGATATACCCTCACTGGTAATTACAAACATCACTTACTCTATCTTACGAAAACAATTAAATTGACAATGCATTGTTCTTGAATTTAATGTCCAAGTAATAAGTGAGCTTAGTAGCTCCACATAGACCACCAAAAAAAAAAATAGAGATTTTAATCCAAGAAAATTTAAGTTGGTATTCCAACCAAGATGTTTAAGATTCAAAGTAAATCTAAGCATAACATTTAAATAATTACAAGCTCAAATGGCAAAGAAGGATAACCCAATCGAGGGTTATTCAATTATCACAACAACTTTAGCAGTTGAGTGTGGATCAACCAAGCAATCCATGATTAAATGAATAGATTATATATTATTATTTTTACTAGTGTAAATGAATATAGTATGTTTTTGTGTTTTATTTCTAGTGAAGATGAATTTATTATGTTTCCTTTTATATTGTTCAGTGACTTTGCAAGGAATATAAGGTTATATATGATAGTGGTGTCATTTTAGAAACATTTTCATTGACTTGTGAGGATTGTGTATTATTATTAACTTTTTGAATCCTTTATATTAGTTGGTAGAGTGAAAGTAGGAATCCGACTAATAAACACAGATTCTTGTATGTAATATCTTAATCACATAAAAACAATTGCCTTTATTTAATCACCAACATTTACTTCTTTTTCAAAATAAGGTTAGTGAATATGAAGCTTGTAAAATGCATCTGGAACAAGTAAAAATATCTTTTTTATTTGCTTATAAAGTGCATTACATGTGCTAAAGGATATCAATCTTCCTTGGTAACTTGGTAGTTTGGCAAAATTGTACTAGATTTTCAAGAATATGGTTTTGGGAAGCTACACTTGTCATTACATATCTATCTAATAATACAATCGAAGGAAGAGGACTAGTGCAATGAAACATACAAGGTTGCATTAATAGGAAGCCTTCCTGCTATATAATATCGACTATCTGCTCTATTTATTTGCAATGAATCTATCATATAACATAATGTAGCAATATGTACATTGTATCTCTATATGCAACATTTGCCTCTATTATTCATAATATGGAAGCCCAAAAGATATCAATCAAAGAATTGAAAAGGGAGGGCAAGAAGAATTGAGAAATGTTCCAAAACAAATATGATAATTAATTGTTCAAGTAAAGCCATCAAACCAAAATCATTAATAGTCTACATCTATCAAGTCTTTAATTGACCATTTAACCTGCTCAACGCATGGTTAAAAAAAATTCTTTTCTTTAATTAAAATTCCTATGTTAGTTTTAAATGTTTTTATTTTTAATTAAATATAAAAATTCTTAATAGTTTTTAGATTTTATATAATAATAAATTGTATAATAATTAAATGAATGGTTAACATAAACTTTTCCATTACATTATGTTTGAATTTAAAGAATTAGTTTAAATGATATGAATGTCTCGACCACTGACTCTAAAATATGTTATTTTAAAAAAATAAAAAAATGTTATTTAAAAATTACAGTAATATTATTTTAAACAATGTGAACTTGCTTAATTTTGTTGGAAGTCGGAACATCGGATTAGATTTAAGTGTTCCCAAGAATCGAAATTCGAAACCATACCCAATAGCCTCTTTTTAGTGCTCAAAAGTCACATCACAGGACACAAAACCAAATTGTGAACAGCTAATTGACTCGATTGCCACATAAACGAGTGGAGGAGACGACAGAATAGGCAGAACACGTAAACTTTTATGGCAATCTCCTGTTGATGTAAAAATTTTAAGAAATAAAATGCAGTGGTTCTTGTAAAAAATGTGAAGTAATTTAGTATATGAATTTTCAATTCTTGTCGTAAACTTTTATGGCAATCTCCTGTTGATGTAAAAATTTTAAGAAATAAAATGCAGTGGTTCTTGTAAAAAATGTGAAGTAATTTAGTATATGAATTTTCAATTCTTGTCGTAAACTTTTATGGCAATCTCCTGTTGATGTAAAAATTTTAAGAAATAAAATGCAGTGGTTCTTGTAAAAAATGTG
>JANVCQ010000232.1:12547888-12564172 GCA_025531925.1 Erythroxylum plowmanianum | reverse complement strand
CTCTTGGAAAATCAAGACCTAGCAAGCTTCTCTTCTTCTTCTTTCTTCTCCCTCCATTTTCGGCAGCCTCCTCTTCTCTCCCTCTCTAATTTTCGATTCTTCTCTTCTTCTCCTCACCAATTCACTTAACTCTCCTCCTTTTATACTACTACTTACTTACTTAAGCCCATAGGCCTAAGCCCAACTCATCTCCTCTTCTTTCCTTCTTACTTCCTCTTTAACTTTCATACTACCACTTGCTTAGGCCCATATAAGCCCATTGCATTTAATCCTAACCTAACTAACCAACTAACATATTAAATGCTATTAACTCTTACCTAACTTATTACTTAATGTCATCTAACTTAATCAATTAATGCTACTCACTCATTTAATGTCATATGCTATTTAATGCTATCATATTTAATTACTATCATCTCAAATAATGCTAACTCAATTACTTAATTAGTCTAATCATGCTTAATTAAATTTTTTTTTTTTTTTGGGGGCTAACAGGCAAGATGTTTAAAGGGAGTTTTAGCTGGTTAGAGTGCTGAAGCTTGTACCAAAACTTGTTCTAGTGAGGCAATAGTTGCTAATATGAATATATAACTTTTAATTCTGTTGATGTGCAAGCCTATTATCTTTGTAAATTGTTTAAAATAGTTTAATATTTATTAGCCCCGTATAATAATAATAAGTCATTCGTAAATGATAGATTAAATAACTTGGATTTCTGCACTTGTGATGATATTTGAATGGATTCCATTAGAAATTAATGGTTATCATTCTAGTGAGTGCTTTTATGGATAGAGAAAATAAATAGGGGGATAAAAGGTCCCTATATCTGATCCCTGTCCTTCCTCAAAATAGCTTTGTCGCCTTACCTTTTACCAGAACACTATAAGAGTTTGTTGTAATGGATTGAACCACCTAATTTACGAATTTTGATGGAAACCCAAAAGCTTGTAGAGAGTGAATGATGGAGTTCCAATCTAAAGTAGCAAATGATTTGAAAAAGTCAATCTTCATTAAGCAACTTTTAATAAACTTTATGGAATGGTAATCCTTAAAGATCTGCTAAGCTAGTAACATATTAATAAGTAGAAATTATAGCACATTTTACACCCTTATTTTATATTGTTTTAAATTATTTACATAGCACATTTGGGTAAATTATGCATTTTCGTATTAATTATTCAAGTTATTTAATTTTATATTTTATTTCTAAAAAGGGATAAATTGTACTAAATATTTTTCTTGTAGGCCTGGTGGACCCAAAATAAAGTTCAACCAAGAAAGTCCAGTAAAAAGAATTAGCCCACCATGTAAAACGACATACTCCAAAAGGCCAAAGATGAAAAAAATGCAAGAGCCAATGAAAAAAATGATAACAACAAAAAGAAGTTACTGGGAGGAACAAATGGTAACACATTAAGAGCAAAACGTAGAGTGCAAAGAAGCAAGAGCAGAAAACAAGCAGCTCATCACCCAAAAGAGAATAAAATGCAATGTACAAGAGGAGACAAATGCAAAAGCCAAAACGATATAGGTAAGGAAGAAACATAGCCCAATAGATGAAAAGCAAAATAAAACACGGCGTAGAAGAAGAATCTAAAATAAGAAAAACAATTGAAGTGGTAGAGAAGAAAACAATGCAACAACTAGAAAACATAAATAAAACACACATTAGAAGACAAAACCAAGAAGCTGGATCATGCAACAAACACAGAAGCAGCAGAGAGGAGTAAACATGCAATAGTGTAGAAATCTCTCTTCCAACGTCTTCATCCATATGAAAATCTATTTTGAAATGGATGAGACCAGATTTTATCTCATCAAAATGACTCAAATAACTAGAACATCAGCTCCACATTCATTTGAAATTTCAAAAACATGCATTGTTTGAAGTGTCTCGTGAGGCTACAAAAAGACAGTAGTGTAAGGAAGAAAAAATACAACAAGCATTCATGTAAGAAGAGAGTTCTTTGAGAGATTCTATCTTCCAAGCCAAGTTGAAGCTGGGAAAGTATTGTGAGGGGTGATTAGGGTGAAAGGGAGTCAAATCTTACTTGTTTTGAGCTGATTCAAGGTTGATGGAGGGACTTTTTAGATCTTTAGGGCTAGTCTAGGTTTTGATATTGAAACACGATAATGAGTTTCTATGAACCCTAATTCTCTTTATTTATGATTTTCCATGTTTTAATTTACGATTAATTGCTAAATTATAGTTTAATTATGTTGTTTTGATTATTTGGGATATTATTTTAATTAAATTGACTGCCAAATGGATTTAACATTTATATAATTATTGAAGTTTTGATATCAAATGTTGATTGTTGATTGTGTTTCTTTGTGCTTGACTTGTTGAGCTGGTTCAATTTCTAAGAGTAAAAAGGAGCAAATAGAAACTAACAAGTTGGTTTTCTACAATTATTTTGATAAATTTCTTGGATTATCTCAGATATATCAAAATTGCACGACTAAACTAAAATTCAAAACATGTTTGTTCATTTATAAATATTATGCTAGATTTATATTTTATTTCTTTGATTCCTAAATTTAATTTGATTCATTTTAAACATCAAACACCCCCTCTTTTTATTTACGTATTAACTTAGTGTAATTCATAGGTTTCCACTAATTATAATTGTTTTAGTTTTGGATTTCTTTTATATTTCTATGTAAAGTTAGTTATATGAACATAGCTTAATGCATTGAGTTCCAAATAACCATGCATTATAAAATTGGATTTTATTTTTGTTCTAAGAATGTATAATAAATTTATCTTACGTTTTGATGATGTATCTTATTTATATGGATTAAAGAAGATATCATGTGTTTATATTTTTTTTTGGAATTACTTTTATATAAGTGAAATTATTATAATGTAATTCCTTCTTTTGAAAATATTGTAATTAATAAACTAGATTAGTAAATTAAATTTCCTAGTGGGATCGACTCTTATTTTCTTTATACTACATTGATTAATATATTAAAAGTAAAATAAGGATTTAATTTGTATACGCCTAACGACATGTACCACATATTATTACCAATTCTCCTACTTGCAACAAAACTAGCATAAGAAATATTTATTAGAGAAATCATGAGAGGCTTTAATCTTAAAGTTGTGATCTTAGAAATGATCTTATAAAATAGAATAAAACACGATATGGGTTTGAAGTCCTATAGTAAAGATGGATTAGGGGTTTTAAGAACTAGGCAGATGTATATCTTATTTAGCTCTCTTTAAAGGTAACAAGAGTTGAAGGATTTTTGAATTAGGTTGCAAACTTAGGGTTATAGAAGATTCTAGGATTTTTGGAAAAAATATGTGTTGTATCCATCTAGACCTGGGGCTTTATGGGGGGTTGAAGCTAAATAGGGCATCTATGATCTTTTAATTAGTGAATGGGTCTATAAGAAGGTAGATTTGAGATTGTTTTATAGAAGGAGATGAAATTTGATAAGAGGGAAAGAGACCTGGAAGAAACAAAATTAGTTCTTATGAAGGCTTTAAAATTATCATAGGCTAGATCTCTTAGTTTGTCTTGGTCATAACAGTAGTTACCAAAAGAGTCCTAAATTCTAGAAATCTTGTTAGTGTTTCTTATATTTTGTATATACTTGTGGAAGAAGGATGTAGTTTGATCTCCATCTCTTAGCTAGGTAACCTTGGTCTTTTTTCCTCAAAAGAAAGTTATAAGCTTGCAAGAAGGATAAATAAGAGCTTAAAATAACTTTCTCTTCCACCTTCAATCCTTGGATGTGAATATAACTTAGTTTGAACATCATTAACTTCATATGAGAATTCACCATTTCCTTAGACAAGTTGTTCTTGAAATGTTCATTGTGTAATATCTTTAACTCCTCCTTTATAAATTTCAGTCTAGTAACTAATTTAGAGGAATTGGATCCTTCAACAGGTCTACTGAGTCCTTTAGAAATGATGTTTTCATACTTATCCTTATCAATAAGACGATTGAATAATTTAAAAGGAATTTTAAGTCTCCTAGCATTCATAACTAGTTAATCTCAATAGGGGAATGATTAGAAACACCAAGATTGCTAAATAGTCCTAAGTTGTTGGGAAATTTTAGCATCCATTATGAGGACACTAATGGCTTGTTTGGTCTAGTGGCATAGCTATTGTATTCCTGATGAATAGTTGTTCCTTTGTTTGGTTAGAAAATAACATACAGAATAACTAACCTTAGGTTTAGTTATTCCTGCACTTTGAGGAATAACTAAAGATACCATCTCCCTGTCTCTACCTTTCTCCCTACTTATTATTATTAATTTTCATTTTCTTCTTATTATTATTAATTTTCTTCTTTTGTTCTTCTTCTTCTTCTTCTTCTTCTTCTTCTTATTGTTGTTGTTATTATTATTAATTTTCTTATAATAATAATAATAATAATAAGAAGAAGAAGAACAAAAAAAATAAAATAATCATAATCATAATCATGATGATTGTGGTGATGATGATGGTGATGATGATGATGATGATGATGATGATGATAATGATGTAGTTAGAGGAGACTATAATTGATATTTTGCTCTTTTTGTTAATTATTTCTTTGTCATTCCAAATTTATGTTTTTCAAACTAAACATTAGCATACATCATCATTATAAATTATTAGGAATAAACCAAACTAAGTAATATTCATTCCATTCTATTTCTCATCTATTCTATTCCTAAAAATAACCATTACATTCCTTATTTATTGTCGCAGTGAACCAAACACCCTATAAACCCTTATCCAACTTCTTCCTGATGTTATAGTACCTTGCTTACTTAGATGATCTAAACTTTAAAGGAAACTTAGTTATTTTATTATATTGTATACATGTTAGGCTAGATGATTGATTTCATTATATGATATTGGTGTGTCATAGACGACATTTGACAATATTTGCTTTAATGACATATTAACAAATGCATGGAGAAATTTAGCGAAATAAGGATTAAGAGATGACTGTGATTCAATTTAAAATATAAATGATCTAATCTAATTATTTAATATTAAACATTGATTTAATATCTCTCACGGGAATCATTTTGGTCACAGTAAAATTAAAATTATCAAAGTCTTAGTGTGGTAATTATGATTAAATTCATCAAAGTCTAACTTTTTCTTCGTTTGTAATCATTAATAAGTTCGTTTATTTTAGGACACTTCACATTACTTGTGATTCATTCATTTTCTGTTTAGTACAATTCAGTCAAATGAAATGAAAAAAAGAGATACAACAAAAGATAATATAAAGGATTTGAATTAGTGCTTTCACTTTATAAGGTAGTACTCTCACTTTCTTTGCACCCACCATTTCATATTCTTTTTAGTTTCTTCATATCATTGTCTGTTAAAGACAAAGACCTTGATGAGCCTTTGGTTAGCCATTTTAAGTCATCTTTATGCATGGTATATTTAAATACATTTGTACTATACTCACATTGCTTCAAAATCTATAAAATTTTGAATCAATATATAATAAACTTGTAGATTTACATATTTCAAGACCTACTCATTGAAATTAAGTACCTTTGTATACCTTTAAATTTAGCATGACTCAAGTTGCACAAATTAACTTTGATCTCGCGTTCGTATCTCATCCATCATCTAAAATTTTTGCCAATACATAGTAACATATGTTAACTGTTACCTATTATGGAGTTTTTGTCGATACTACTCATTTGTCTTGCCTACACATAAGAACTTATCTCCTTATCAACAAGCTATTTTCATGAAAACCAAGAGCCAAGTATTGATGAAATCTATTTAATACTTGGATGATTATGCTATTTAAATTTATGAGTCTAACAAATCACCCCTACTAGAAAAATTCAATGCCCTTATTGAAATAATTTGTAGGCACTCATCCATGAGTGCTTATATCAAAGACTCCTTAGCTAAATTTTAATGACAAGAACAAATGTCTTTTTCATTAGCATGTCACATTTATACCACTTTTGCTCTCTTTTAAATTTGCTTTGACATGAATATTTTTTTATAGGGTTTATTGTGTTTAGTATATCATACGCTTTGAGGTATGATTTTTTCATTGAAGTCCTTGCCTCCTTTTTCTTAAGCCTTTGAGACCATGAAGTTGATTTGCTCCTTACCTACCTTTTTTTTTGGACATTCATAAGTAAAGTTAAAATAAATAGTTTCCTCTTTTGAATGTCTTTTGGTACGTGGATGCTTACATTTTATGGAGAAAAAAAGATTATGTTAGCCAAATTAGCAAAATATTAACGAAATTAATGTTTTGAACTGAGTTGCTAAGGTTATAAAGAATTGGTAACTTCATTGAAAATTTTAAAAGATTCAATGCTAAATTGAAAATTTCTCAAAAGTTGGACACTTTAAAATATGATATCCCTTGATTTCACTACATGAGTTTAGTGTGTATTGATGTGTCATACAGGAAATGTAACAACTCATTTATAAATATTTGGAGAAATTTGACAAAATAAGGGTTAAAATATTAACATGTTATATCATAACATATTAAATGATTAATATGTTTATTTAATATTAAAGGTAAATTTAGTATCTCTCATTGAATTTTTGTCAATAAAATTATTGAAATTTTAATGTGATGGTTAAGATTAAGTTTATCAAAGTATATCTCATCCTTTTTTTGTGATCTTCAACTAATCAGTTAGTTTATTTTCAAACACTTTATTTCATTCATCTTTCATTTACTTTGAACACACATATCTTTAGTACAACTCAATAAGATAAAACAAAAAATAGAGATATAATAGGACAACCTTTTATTGACTTATAATTTATTCATAAAAAATAATATAAAGGACTTAGTTTTAACCTGAAGTGCTCTATAATAATCAATCTAGAACTCTCAACTTGAAGCTTTTAATAAGAAAATTTCCATAAAGCTCTCAACTTTATCTTACAGATGATTGAGTGTATCTAATATTCTTAATTACTTACAAAGGATACATTTATGTGGGTTTACAACAACTTAGGAATCAAGTAAACTAAACTACCTACTTGTTCTAATAACTCATTAAGTTAATGGAGAGCTAATAATACTTTTACTAACTCACCAAATTAGTAAAGTTATGCCTTTTTGACCATTAACTCCACTTACTATATAAAAACTATGAATCTGAAAGATACTCACTTCGTTATCATGTCATCTCATCACTTTTTTCACTACTTCAACAAGTGTTATCACTTTGTAAGATAGTGCTCCCATTTTCTTTGCATCCACTATTTCATATTCTTTTCATGTTTCATCACATCATCATTCTTAAAGACAAGTGCCTTAATGAGCTTTTGGTTAGTCATTTTGAGCCATTTTTATGCTTGATCTATTTAAACATGTTTGTAGTATAGCTACATTGCTTCAAAACTTATAACAATATGATTTACTATATAATAAACTTTGCAAATTTACATATTTCAAGATCTTTTCTTTGAAATCAAGTACTTTTGCATACCCTCAAATTTAGCATGACTTAGTTGCACCAATCATCTATAGTCTTGCATCTAAATCTCGTCCATCATCAAAAGTTTCTACCAATGCACACTAATATATGTTAACAATTGCCTACTATTGACTTTTTATAGATATTTCTCATTTTCTTACCTAATCATAGGTCTTTGCCTTATCTCTTTATCAACATGCTATTTTTATGTTAGCTAAGTGCCAAGTATCAGTCAAGTCTCTTTAATACTTGCATGGTTCTACCATTTGAACTGAAGGGTCTAGCAAATCACCCTACTGAAAAAATTCAATGCCTTTGTTGAAATATTCTAGCAGTTTTCATCCATGATCATTTATATCAAATACTCCTTAGTTAAATTTTAAAGAAAATAATAAGAAATCTCTTTTATTAGCACATCACTTACATACCATTTTTGCTCTCCTTCAGGTTTTCTTTTTTATGGACATTTTTTAAAGGCTTATTGCATCGAACATAACATAGTTATTGAGGTAGAATTTTTTTCATCGAAGTCATCACCTCCCTTTTCTTAACCCTTCGAGACTATGAAACTGATTTGTTCCTCACTTGCCTTCTATTTTTGACATTCACAGGCAAAGTCATTGTTGTGGTTACTGTATTGAATTTGGTTTCAGTACAATACAGTATTGATATCCGTCAATACGAGTACTATTTTGCATATTTTTCTAAAATTATAAAATTTTTTCTAAATTTTATAAAATTTCAAAATACTCCTTTAATATATTATAACAATAACAATACTCAATAAAACTTTTATTGAGACACAGGATCTGGAGAGGTCCTAACTAGTAGAGAAGCTATTTCCAAATGACCCAAATGAATGAATAAAGAAAGAAAAAAGAAAAGAAAAGAAAAAAGAGAAAGAGAAATAAAAAGGAATTAAGGTTAAGATTAAAATAAAAAAATAAAATAAAAATATTAATAATAGGAAAAATGAAATCAAATAAAATAACTAATAGATACAAATAATAGTAAAAATACAAAAAATAAAAATGATACTAATAATAGTAAAAAATAAAAAATAATAATAATAATAATAATAACAATAATAATAATAATAATAATAATAATAATAATAATAATAATAATAATAATAATAATAATAATAATAATAATAATCATCATCATCATCATCATCATCATCATCATCATCATCATCATCATCATACTAACATTAATAATCATAAACAAACTAATTATAACAATATTAATGACAATACTAAATCCTAATAATAATAATAATAATAATAATAATAATAATAATAATAATAATACGCACTTACCACGTAGGCTAACTACAATAGGCAAGAGTTAAAAGAAATAAGAGAACTACTAGGATCTCTTAATGAGGGATCACTGACCTGAATCTTAGCAAGTCAAAGTTTCTATTGTGGGACATGTCTTCAATAAGTTTCAACATTGTCATATCTTTTTTTTATCACCTCCCATCAATTCTTCTTAGGCCTCCCTACTTTTCTCTTACTATTTTTAAGTACGATCCTCTTGCAACTTGTCACTAGAACGTCTGGGTGGTGTCTCCTCTTAATATGTCCAAACAACCTAGCCCTTGTCTCTTTTAATTTGTCCATAATATTCGCTACATTTAATTTGTCCCTTAACATTACATTCCTTACCTTATCCCTTTTAGTAAGGTTGCACATCCAACAGAGTATCCTTGTTATGAATTTGTTTAATGGGCCAACACTCCACCCTATAGAGCATGGCTGGCTTAATCGCTAAACAATAAAATTTGCCTTTAAGCTTGAGTGATATCTTCTTGTCACACAAAACTCTGGAAGCACCTCTTCATTTCAGCCACCCTGATCTGATCTAGTGAATTATGTGTTCATTAATTTCTTCGTTGATTTGGATGATAGCTGGCCTAATCGCGAAATAATAAAATTTGCCTTTAAGCTTGAGTGGTATCTTCTTATCACACAAAACTTTGGAAGCACCTCTTCATTTCAGCCACCCTGATCTGATCTAGTGAACTATGTCTTCATCAATTTCTTCGTTGATTTGGATGATAGATCATAAATATTTAAAACGCTCCTTTTGCGGTTTAGCTTCTGAACCAATCTTTACCACCATATCTATAGCCATCCTATGTCTCACTCAATCTAAATCCCTTTGATTCTAACGTATCCCTTCAAAGTTCGAGCTTGTCATTTACACCCTCTTTTGACTCATCAACTAAAACAACGTCATTAGCAAATAACATACACCAAAGTGTATCCCCTTGGATGTTCTTGGTGAGCTCATCAATTACTACAACAAATAAAATTATGTTATATAATTTTTGACTTTACTCCAACCGTGTTTTAAGAAATCATAATAATAGAAATTTGATATAACAACTATTTCTTTGTTTTTATTAATATTATTTTCATATATTTCCTATGTAATCAATAATCACAACAATTAAGATAAGAAAAAGATTGATTAACTCTCATATAGATATAAAAATAAGAATAATATAAAGCAAAAAATTAAGAATTTATAATAGGTCAATTTAATTTCAAATGTTTTCTTTACATATTTCAACAGTTATTATAATAATTTTTCAAATGTATGTGTATATATATATATGGTCAATATGAAATATATAGATTTTTTTAAAATATTAAATATTTAAATTATATTAAACTAATATATTTATTTATATAGTCTATAATCACATTGTATAAGTGCAATTACATAAAAATTTTATTTCACACATTCTTATTTGCATCTTTATTACTTATCAGACAAAATTGTAGAAAAATTTATTAAGTCATTCCTTTTCATATCTAGGCAAATATTATTTGTTTTAAAAAAACTTAAAATTTTCAATTTAGCCCTATTAATTTTTTAAAATTACAATTTAGACCGATATTTGATCAGTATTTTAATTACTGGCCTATATCAATTGGTACTAATTGAAAGAGTTAATACTGGTCGGTACCAAAGTTCAATATGAAACTATTTTGCTCAAGACTATTTTATGTTGATATAGTCAGTACTGATTAGTACAGAATGATATCCACAAGCTTGAGCAAAGTATGTCCATTCTTAAATAGAGCAAATAATTTTACATTTTGAATGTTCTTTGACTTACAACAAGAAGTTTTCCCTACCTTTTATTTGTCATTCTCAAAGCCATTTCATGTTCCATTATTCTTTTCCCCCCTCTCTGTTGGTTTGAATTGGTGGTGAAATTTGGAGATATACCAAGGCTTCTATAATTACAATTACATTAAGGAGATATACTCATATCGTGTACCACGTCCTCTTTCACCAAGTTTTCTTACCTTAAAAGCTTCAAAGCTTCCCTTGCTAGCATAGAAATGTTGTTGAGGAGGAGTTTATCCTTTAACTCATTCTTTATTTTCTCCCAAGTGTCAATAGAAGTTTTACCTACACTTGTCATTGGATTTTCTTGTCCTCCATCTTAGCTTTGCATTATTTATAATAGACATCATCGTGATCAATATCTTTTCTTAATCATACACCTTTATTGGTGCAAAGTAATTCTTTATATCTTATAAAACTTTAAAAACCTTGGTACTCTTGACAAAGACTTGAGGTTTTTACAAATTCACCAAATTGTATTTTTATTAGATCCTTAATTAGTTCTTAGCTATAGCATGTTTAAGCATTAGTAAGTTAGAACTCATCTTCTTATAAGCTTTAAACACTTCCTTGAGTGCTCTCTCTGTTTCATAAAATTCCAATATCAAAATTTGGAATCGTTCACACAAAAGAATTGTACTTTCCATTAGGGCTTAAGCACCAATGATTGTCCTTAATCTTGTTTCCCTCTCCACAATATTACTTCTACTAGCCATTGAAAATGAACAATGTAAAAAACTCCCCAATGAGATCTAATACCAATTATCACGAGTTTGTGTGCAGTAAAATTAAATAAAATTACTAAAGTCCTTTATGTCAAGATTAAGTCCACTAAAGAATAACTCAACCTTTCTTCATGATCACCAACTAACAAGTCTATTTATTTTTGAATACCTTATGCCATGTTTGTTTAAATATTTCACTCACTCTTAACACATATATGTTTAACATACATTAATCAAATGAAATAAACAAGAGGCATACTAAAAGCAAACCTTTTATTGATATATTTACAAAAGAAATAATATAAAAGACTCAAGTTACTTTCAACTTAAAGCACTCTATGTTAATTACTTAAGAACTCCCAACTTAAAGCTCTTAACAAGTTTTTCCTACAAAGCTCTCAACTTTATCTTACATATGATTAAATTACCCAATGTTCTAAGTAAACTACAAATGATGATTTTATATAGATCTACAAGAACTTGGGGATCAAGTAAACTAAATTATCTACTTTCTCGACTAACCAACCTAGTTAGTAGAGAGTTATATATTTCTTAACTTTGTTTAGTATATGAAAAGTATGAATTTGGAAGATGCTTACTTTGTTGCCACATCATTCTACCACTTTTTCACTACTTAAAGAAATGTTCCTACTTTATAAAGTGACTCACCAACTTTATTTTGCTATTACTTCTTTTTTTTTTCATATGTCACCACATTATTACCTTTTGAAGACAAACACCTTGATAAGCCTTTGGTTAGTCATTCTGAGTCATCTTTGTGCATGGCTCATCCAAACATGTTCATAATGCAGTTGTATTATTTCATAAACTAAATTAGCAACAACATGAGTAACTATATAATAAATCTTCTAAATTTATATTATCTTCGTACCTCCTTATTGAAGTTATGTGCCTTTACGCATCCTCAAACTTAACATAAATCAGAAGCATTAATTATCTTTGGTCTCATATACAAATCTTAGCCATCATTGAAAATTTCTACCAATGTGTACCAATGTGTACCAATGCATATCAATCCTCTCCTACTCTCAAGTTTTTGTTGATATTATTTATTTATGTCACCTTACCATAGGTACTTACCTTATTTCCCTCATCAACGTAACATTTTTATGTCAAGTAAGTTCTAAGCATTGAGTAGGGCTCTTTAATACTTGTACGATTATGTCATTTAGACTTATAGATCTAATAAACCACCAGTATTACAAGAATTCACATCCTTGTTGAAATAATTTGTAGGTAATCCTCTATTAGAATTTTTGTTGAAGACACTTTATCTAAATTTTAAAGATAAGAACTAGTCTTGTTTTTTTCCATTAACACATCACCTATGTACCATTTTCCCTTCTTTAATGGGTTTGCTTTTGCTTGTATACTCCTTCATAAGAATCACTAAACCCAATATAGCATAGTTGTTAAGGTAGATTTTTTTCGTTGATTCTTTACCTCTATTTCCTTGATCCTTCACAATTATAGAGTTGGTTTTGCTCCTCACCATAATTTTATTTCAGGAATTCATAAGGAAAATGGCCTTTCATAAATGAAATAAGTAATTTATCTTATTAAATGTTTCTTTGACTAACAATAAGAAGTTTTTCCCTACCTTATCTTTGACTTTTTCTAAGTTATTCCATGTTTCACCATTCTTCTTACCCTCTCTGTTAGTTTGAATTGGTGATGGAATTTAGAGATCCACCAAGGTTTTTGTATTCATAATTGTGCTACAGAGATCCTTCACATTTTAGCTTTAAAACTCAACTTATGCCTAACCTTATATTAAGGATGTCTTTCATTGAGCCACCTTACCTATCCTTATTAACAGATAATTGCTATTGGGGAGGAAATGACTTATAAGCTCCTTTTTTATTTTCTCCTAAGTTTCAATTAGATGTTTATCCGAATTGATGTCATTAAAGATTCTCTTCCTCCATCATATATTTGCATCATCCATGATATATATTATTATGATTTATACCTTTTTTTAGATGATACCTTTGCAACTACAAAGTAATTCTACATATCTCATAAGAAAATGTCAATCTCTTTGACAATTTGCATACCATAAAAAATTTACGGCTCTTATACCTTCATTAAAATGCTCTTTGATTAGACACATGATTTATGCCTAACTATAGTATGTTTAAACATTAATAAGTCATAACTCATCTCCTCACGAACTTTTAATTGTTCCTCAAGTATTGTCTTTGTTTCTTAAAGCTTAAATACTAAAGATTTGAATTGTTCTAACAAAGGAATTGTACACTTATCAATGTTATGAATACAATATCAATACCTGTACCGAGTTTAGTTATGATATGATACTATACCAGTACCATCAATATTGGGTATCATTTTGGTTTCTTTTAAACTATAAAATAGTCCTTGAATTTTTAATTACAAAATGGTCCCTTAACATATTGTGCTATACAATTTATAATTTAATATCAACCCTATCTCTAAAAATTGTAATAATAGAGATTTAAAATAACAAATTATTTTTATTAATATTATTTTTCATACATAAACAATAACCACAATTAATATAGAAAAAGATCATTTCATCATTATACAATTATTGAACTAAGGATAATGAAAAGTATTTCAAATGTTACAATTTTAGTATATCATAAATAATAATTATATCAAATAAAAAGAATAATAAAGTTTTATGACTCTATACATATTACAATAAGAGTTCGTGCCTAGGAACACAACCAATTAGAAGTAAAACTTGAAACAAAAACATTTATAGTCATATTTATATTATAGTTATAGAATTTAATATATACATCAAATACAAGTAAAATTAAAAAAAGAGAAGAAATAAAAAACTTGAAACTTCATTCAATTAAGTATATGCTCAAATCACATTGACTCGAATTCTCATTTAGTATAAAATTCTCATCATTGAGAGGAGCCTTATCATCACTTTCATTCAAATTCATTACATCAAATGATATATTAATAATTTTCATATGAGATTATTTTCAAAGTCGCTTTCATCTATCAAACTCGATTTCTCAAAAACTCAATATGCTAAAAAATCGATATAGTCAAAGAAAATTGGATCTATATAACTACTTAGTTTATTAAGAGTCTAATAAATAAACAAAATAAAATTATTAAGAAATTACCAAAAATTATATTCAACTTAAAAATGATAATAACATACCTTTCTCAGAGCTTTAAATTGTATCAAATAAAGATCAAGTTGTTTAATATTTTGTGTTCCAATCTATTTTTTTTCTTAGTATAGATGAATTTAAAATGTGCTCCAAAATCTTTCACCCCTTATTGTATTCACACATTAACTCAATGTTCTAATTGTAAACTTTTGCAATTCTGGAATACCACTTCCAAATTGGTCTTACAAAGTAACTATAAGACAACAAAAGTAATATTATGAAAAAGATGAAGTAATGATTTATTTGTAGCAAATAAAAACAGTAAAAAAACATATACTTCGATTAAATTTATCTCTTTGATGAAAAGCAATAGGCATCCCAAAATTACCAAAAGCATCCTTGTAAACCTCTATTGGCGAACTTTAGTATTCTTGCACCATTTCATGGGCAACAATTACCATAATAATGAATAGCATTCCCTTATTAACTTTAGTTTTCTTTGTAAAACTTGGTCTAAAATAGACATTAAGATTAAAAAATACCTCAGCTATAAGCAATAGAGAGTGAAGTTACCTTTCTCATCTCTCATTGATGAATGTAAGATAAGGTGTATATAAAAAAAGCCTATTTTTTAGTTTGACTTTGATTGCTTCCTTTTCCTTCTCCATACATCATAAAATAACCTATTGTTGCCTTCTCATCATTATCAGTCAAATGAAGTACCCTCACTAAAGGCTCATAAACTTATATGACAAATTCACATTAGAATCAAAATTTATGATCTTCTAGTATAATTCTAGAAACCTCCAATATAGCATTAGACCTAATATGCTAATATGTAAACTACTTATCACATGTAAATGTTTGCCTCAACTAGTTCTTCATTAGAACAAAACATTAAAGTGATAAGAAATTATTTACAAATCTTGTAATAGTATGACGACATAAACTGCTATTATTGGTGAAATCCTTTCTCATTAAATTCAGAGCCCATGCACGATTATAGATGAACTTGATCATATTTTTACTTTCTTCACAATCTCATCAATGATACAAAATTATCTAACCTTTCCTATATTTTCTAATATCAGGTTAATGTAATATGTAACACATGGACTGAAGGAGTCCAATAAAAAGAATTATACCTACTTTACATACTTCTTCTGGTTATTTTGTAAACATAACTATTATCAGTAATGAACTGAACAATATTTTATGGCCTAAATTCATTCATAACTTTATCAAATATATGAAACACATTATAAACATTTCTATCAAGCCTAAATGCATAAGTAGACTTTAATAACATTATCCCTTTTGAAGCATAAACTAGAAAATTAATAATAGGCTCCTGCCTTTTATTTTTCTAACCATCACGCTTAATTGAACACCCATAAGTAGCCCAAGTCATTCTTCTTTCATCCAAATGACTGTTTATATCTTAAACAAAGTATCAACACTTCTAACAAGGCCAAATGTATCAATAAACTTCAATAACATTATTTCGTTTTCCAAAATAAACTAAAAATTTGATAGTAGGCTTTTATCTTCTAGTTTTGCAACCATCACATATGATTGAACACCCATAAGTAGCTCAAGTAATTCTTATTTCATCCAACTAATTGTTTATTTCATCAACGGAGCTACTTAAAAGTTTATTTCTATAGTTATCAATTGGAGGAGCTTTATGTAACATCCCACCCCTTACTGGAATGGTAAAATAGTAAATTTGGCATATGATGTGATGGATCGGAATGACTTAGGACTGTTCATGCATAATAGGATTGGTACACAGTATCATTTGTGCACATGAAATTACT
>JANVCQ010000232.1:12515772-12547788 GCA_025531925.1 Erythroxylum plowmanianum | reverse complement strand
CGGGCCCAAATTATTTACTGATATCTGCGCACTCGATTGGTTATCAAAAGTGAAAAAAAAAAGTATTACCGAGTTTTAAACTGTTTTGATCGCTCTAGCATACCACCCTCGTGAGGCACGGGCTCGGATATCACCATTGATATCGAGTTCGGGTCTTGCGGGAGTGGGATGCTACACTTTATATCCTGGACTGTAAGAAGTAATAACATCTACCATTGGATGGTAATAATAAGACTGTGCATTATTGAATGATATACTTGAATCATACCACCATTTAGACATTGCTATGTTCACATTATGAGCCACTTCTTTAGATTGTAAGGTATTATAAATTGAAGGTTGAGCTTTAGGAGTTGTTCATAGGGCAAAAAAGTTAGAAACCTGTCTTATTCTTTTTCTCACATTAAGTGCAACATTCCATTCTTATTGGGTAGGAATACCACCTTCAATTACCCCACTTTCATCTTGACCACCACAAAAGGAACTTTTGCTACCAATTTTGTAGTTTAGTCATTGCCTTCTATCTTCCTCATGTTGATACTCTTTGAGCAAAGTTTTCATTTTTCATTTCACATCATGAGTCACTTTCTTACAAAGCTCTATATCACCTTGGACCCTAGCTAAATGTTTATTTAATCTGATAATTCCTTCATCTTCCAAATGCTTACTATAATATAAACAAATGGTAAGGTTCTTTATTTTATGAACCAATCTAGCATAAGCCTAAGTTGGATCATCTAATATTCTTGAAGTAACTAAATTATCAGGAGTATTTAAACTTATCTCCATTTATTTATAAAATAAATGAAGAAATATACCAAAATTAAATTAATAACTTCATATCACAATAAAGTTATCAAATACTATCATAAAATATGTATTATTCAACTAAAGATCAACACAAAAGCACTATTAGATTCTAAAAAATACAACTTAAACTCTAAAAACATACATACGTCTTATATTCAAAGTCAATTGTCCAAGAATACTTATTATTAACCAACTACTAGTGAGATGAAAAATTTGAAATAAATTATGTAAAATAAAAAGAAGAAATAAAGTAACAACAACTTCTCAACAATCATATGATATAGATATGCAAGTGAATTTCATGAACTTATATAAATGAATCCTTAAGAAAATTCAAGAATTAAGCACTTTCTATCCAAAAACTTTAAAAAATATTAGCATAACTACCATACATATCATTAAAAATTTATCAATAGATACATTAATAACATACATCATTTCTTTGGCAAGAAACAATTGCATAGTACAAAATTAACTTCATTATAAAAATTAAAAACATCATTATACTCTTATAGTTATAATATATATAGATTATGAAAGAAAATCATTATTATGATTTATTCTATAATGATCTCAAATAATCAAATCTCAATTATTATGAATTATAGAATAAAAAATCATATTAAAATCTTAATTAATTATTTATTTTTGAATAATAAAAAAATCTCAAATTTTAACAATATTCCATAATCATAAAATAATTACAAATTTAATTATAATTTAAAGCCTATTTTTACTGCCATAATCATAAATTCATTCCAAATCCAGATCTGAACTATAATTTTAATCTTATTTTTATTGCTTTAAACAAAATTAAGACACTATTTATTAGTAATTATTAAACACAAGTACACAATATAATTTATAAATTAACTAAATTCAATCCAATCATGAGAGTCAAAGCAACAATTGTCACAACACAATCTAGAATTTGACTATAAAACCATAATTGCCATAATACAATCCACAATTTGATTATGTCAAACAAATTAAAATCTAATTGAGTAATTGTCTAAACTCTAAACTCTAAATTGGATTACAAACACACACAAATCACAAGCATAAGTGCACAATCCAAGCAATTGACATTATTTGGGTCTAACACAATTCAGAATTCACAAGACAAATTTAAACAATCTAAAAGTAATAGGCTAAAGCCTAAAAGGCAATAAAACATCACTTGTTGGAGTCTTAAAGAGGAGCAGATCACAACATTATCAAATGTTTGACTTATAAGCTTGAAAGGCCAAGAAGAGGAAGGTAGGTGTGCTGGTGGTGTGACAATAAGGTGTGGCAATGGTGCAATGTTGTGGCATCAGGTATGGGAGTGGGAGTGGAGTGGTGCAACGATATCTGGCCAGTGGTGACTACGAGAGCTAATGCCCATTCGACTAGTGAGTGGTAATGACTGAGATTGGGAGGCAAGTTGGTGGTAAAGGTGTGCAGTGAAAGAGGCAATAAATGATTATGAGAGAAAGGGAGAGAGAGAAAGGCAAAATTAAAAATTTCCGAGCGAGAGGGGGAGGGGGTGTTAAGGTGCAAAATTTAAGGTTATCAATTTTTCCTTTTGCAATTTAGTCCAATTGTTTTCATAATTTACGAAATCCACCAATAAATAACTGGTACTGATAATTTTAACCAATACTAGCTGGTATTGCAACTTTTTATGGTACACAATAGTTTCACACCATTTTCCAGTCGATACAGTACGAAACCAAAAGCATTGATGCTCATTCATTGGGGTTAAAGACCAATGATTGCCTTTAATGTACCCTCTTCATAAGATTACTCCCATTAGCCATTGTAAATGAATAATGAAAGAGCTCCTCACTGAGCTTTGGTACTAGTTTTTATTGAAAATTTTCAAGCACAATAAAGTTAAATAAAATTATCCAAGTCCTCGTGCAATAGTTAATCCTACATGAAAACCTAACTCAGGCTACCTTCGAGATTGTCAACTAACTAGTCATTTTTTTTAAATGTCTTGCACCACTTGTGTTAAGTATTTCACCCACTCTTAACACATACGTATTTAGCACAACTTAATCAAATAAAGGGGACAATAAACATACGACAAAACTAACATTTTATTGATCTATTCACAAAGAAACACTACAAAGGACTTGAGTTATTTCCAACTTGAAGCACTTTATAATAATCACTCAAAAACTTCCAACTCAAAACTCTTAATAAGAACTTTTAGACATAACTCTCAACTTTCTCTTACGGATGATTGAATTTAAACAATACTCTAAATAAATTAAGAAGTACGATTTCATATAGACTTACAAGAGCTTAGAGACCAAAGAAGCCACACTACTTAATTTCTCTACTAATCCACAGAGTTAGCAGGGAGTTAACACTTCTTCCAGTAACTCTACCAAGTTAGCAGGTAGTTAACACTTCTTCCACACTTAACACATGAAAAATATGAACTTGGAAGATGACCACTTCATTACCATATCATCTCACTACTTTCCTACTATTTGAATAAGTGCTCCTACTTATTATTTCACGTTCTTTCCATGTGTCACCACACCATCATCTTTAAAGACAAGTGCCTTGACGAGCCTTTAGTTAGTCATTTTGAGTCATCTTTGTGCATGATCTATTTAAGCACGTTCATGGTGCAATCACATTAGTCTATAAACTAAGTTAGGAACAGTGTGAGTCACTATTTAGTACTTTCTTGCACCCTTTGACTTAACATGACTTAATTACATAGATCAACTTTGATATTGCATCCGAATCTCGCCCATCGTCAAAGATTTTCATCAATGCACACTAGTGCATACTAACATTCACCTACTTTTTAGTTTTCTTCGATATTGGCCATTTATCTTTCCATCTTGTAGGTTTTTATCTTGTTCTCTTGTCAACATGTCATTTTCATGTCAACTTTAGTGTCAATTAACAATCAAAGGTCATCAACAATGGCAAAAAATTTTCACTTACACCTATAAATCTAATATATTCGAATTAGACCTTTCATAAAAATTTGAAAGAAGATTTGTACCTTTTTAGCTATTGAAAGAATGAAGTTACCAACGGAGAAATTCAACTAGCAAATTATTATGGTCTAACTGTCTCAGATCGGTTAAATAAGAGGTTGATGTGGGGTTTATAGGCTTATAGACTCTCCCACCTTTTAAGTTAGTTTTTGAGGGTGGGCTCTCTCATAAGACTTGTAACAAATGGTATCATAGCCAACATCACTCTTCGAGTCCTCGTGCCACAGTTGGTGACGCCGGTATTGTAGTGTTCGCTTGAAGCTAGAAAAGGTCTAATGCACAGCCAACTTGTGGGTGCCTGGCTAAGGAGCGTAGTAGAATGTTATGATATAATTGTCCCACATCGGTTAAATAAGAGGCTGACGTGGGGTTTATAAGCTTATGGACTCTCTCATTCTTTAAACTAGCTTTTGGGGTTGGGCTCTCTCATAAGACCAGTCTACAAATTGAGCTAATAATAATTGAAGTTGAAGGAGGCTTGGCCGGCTAAATTCCTTTGATAGATTGTACATTCGATATAAATTGAAGAGACATATATTCCAACTATCATATTAGTTCAGAGTTTGCATTTCAAAAGAATGAACATAATGGTGGAATCCCATAATTTTCCCTTTAGAAAATAACAATTGCAGAACAGCCACATGGCTATAACTTTACGCAACTCTACGTGTATATATTTATGTATTCAGTATTTCACTCACATTCTTCTTGTCCTGACCTATAAATAGTTAGAATCGTAGTCATGGATATGACGAGTATGAATATATAAAACAAAATATCGTCAGAGCTTTCTCACTTCCTTACTTACGGGAAGTCGGTAAGCATGTATGGTGCCACTCTCATTAGACTCAGGCAAAAGTAGAGCCGATTGGGTGACGATTTCTGTAGAGGAGGGTGATTAGCCAGCATACTAATAATAGCATGTTAGGCTCGGAGGCTGAGGCTGAGGTAGAGGTAGGTGAAGCCGAGCCTGCACCAATCAAAGTAGTAGAAAAGCAACAACACCACTTCGTGCTTGTTCACGGACTAGGCGGAGGAGGATGGTGCTGGTACAAAGTTCGATGCTTAATGGAGAATTCAGGCTACAAAGTTTCGTGTATTGACCTCAAGAGTTCTGGCATAGATCCAACTCATGCCGATTCAGTCCTTACTTTTGATGACTATAACAAGCCTCTCATTGACTTCATATCATCCTTACCAGATCATCACCAGGTTACATCTAGTCAAACATAATTAACGGAAACTAGGCGATGCAATTGTACACATACATGTATGGTATGTAAAAAATTGTGTTTGTTGGGCAGGTGATATTGGTTGGACATAGTGCTGGAGGACTAAGCATAACGCAAGCCATTCACAAATTCCGTGGAAAGATTCGTCTTGCTGTTTATTTAGCTGCCACCATGCTCAAGCTGGGTTTCTGGACTCATCAAGATGTCCAAGATGTAATGTCTTCTTGTCCGTTTTCTGCGGTCATTAACTTTTTTTTTTTGTTGTTGCACATCTCTGTCTTCTCTAACATTTGCATTCATGTCCATTTTCTTCTATCTTCAAACACTTTGTTAAAATCTCAGCAGATGCATTAACTGTCCATTGGTTTTAGTCCAAGTTCTTGTTCTTATGATGTGTATTTTGGTTAAGTCAAGACTGAGAGCAAGCCAAAACTAAAAATAAGATTCGGAACAAAATTGGCATGCTTTGCATAGATATTAATTGGATGAAATGTATGGGTGTACTACTGTACTTAGAAAACATAAGATTGGTTGAATCACCGGCCAGCTGTCTACACGAAAAGATATGTTAATGGATTGTTACCGGCTATTTACCACCATAGGCATAGGCCACTGGCAGTCCCAATTCTTAACACTACAATGAAAAAGAAAAAATAGTGAATAAGTCAACTCTTCCGACCCTGTGGAAAATGGGAACAAAAGCTAGTGGCTTGAATGCCAACCCAATTCTAGACGACATGATAAGATGGATTGGAGAATCTTCAGAATGGAGAGAGTGGTGCGGTGGTAGCTCACCAGCACTCAGCATTAGTCTAACTTGCTGAATGTTCTTCATGCTTGTTTCGTTGCGCCAATAGGACCAATTTTCTCTTCTTCTTTTTTTAATTATTGCCCTTTTACTGTTTGTGGTTTGTGGTTTGTGTTGTGATCCTCAAGTATGACATAGAAAGAGCATGAAAAACAGGGAGTACCCGATTTATCCTCATTTGGCGACGTGCTTGAGCTAGGCTTTGGGTTGGGGGATAAGCAACCTCCAACCAGCGCCATTGTCAAAAAGGAATTCCAACGCAAAATTATCTATCAGCTGAGTCCTCCAGAGGTACGTAGCGTGTGTATATGTACTTGCCGCATAATCATTCATTACCAGCATCACAGATAAGCTAAGCCTCCCTGGCTGCTATGCAAGAGCAAGAGGGCTCATTTAATGTTCGTGCTTAGTTGCTTTCTATTTCAATATACCCAGAAAACAAGAGCAAATATTTTGTCAAACGCTTCTTATTTGGCGACTCCACGTTAAGGCATAGACAAACTTTGTTTCCGCCAGGATACCACCTTAGCTGCCATGTTACTGCGGCCGGGACCCCTCATGGCGTTGCAGTCCGCGCAATTCACGGTGGAGAATGATGCTATAGAAGAGGTGCGACGTGTATACATTAAGACAACAAGCGACAATGTTGTCAAACCTCAGCAACAAGATGCAATGATACAGAGGTGGCCGCCGTCTGCGGTTTACGTTTTGGACAGCGACCATAGTCCTTTCTTCTCTTCCCCTTTTCTGCTGTTTGGCTTGCTTGTCAAGGCAGCCGCTTCCATTGATTGAATCGCCTACCTGTAACTAACATTATGACAGGGGAACGTTTGTTTATCCCTCTTCTTTCTTTTCTCGTGGTTTTTTATGTTAACTACAACTAGTTTTCTTGCCATGCAAATTGACCAAAATATGTAAAGGAGAACTAGGCAAACAAAACGATTATATTTAGGATGTTAATTATAAACGATGGTTCTATGCTCAATAAGAAACGACTAGATACACTTTTTTCTACCTAATTCGAGGCTAGTAACTCCATTATGATAACTGGAAGCAAAGGGGATTTGGGGTTTAAAAAAGGGATGTGAATGAATATACTTGGTTCAACGAACTTCTACTATACCAAAATAAGAAAAAAAATCGCAACTAGACCATCAAACAAAGTCCCCTACCTGGAACCAATCCTTACCTCACTATTTCCTTCCCCCCAAAAACGCATTACATGACAGGCCTCCGCTGAACTCAGAAAATGTCCAAGAGGAATATATCAGGAAATCTCACAGCGCATAAAAAGCATAAATTGTTGCTGCCAGAAGCAGATTGTGCAAGACAGAAGAATCTTATATAATGTCATCAGGTTAAAGAAGAAAAATTCCATCTCAAAAGCAAAGTACGTCAATTGCATCATTTTATTGCAACCATGGAGCCTCTTCAGCTTTTTAATTATGAAACTTACTCAGCAGGGTATAGATTGAAGGTCTGCCAGCATGAAGCCTCGGGCATCAAAAGGAAATCCAAGGAGCAAAAGTGAAATAAAAAGGATGGAAGGAACATTTTCAAAAAATTTTGGAAAAAGGACCACCATTAGCCTTCTTTTTCAAGCTTTTCAAGTTCGTCACGCTGTTTTCTTTCTGCTTCCTGAAGTTCTCTCTCAGCGTCTTCTTCCTCCTCAATTTGGTCAAGATGATCAAATTCCTTACTAGCTGCCATTGCTTTTACCACAGGATCTCTTAGTTCAGATATTAGTCCACCACCAATTTTGTACTCTTCTTCATCCCCAATAAGAAAAATTCGCTGGTCAGGTCCAGATGCCATTGGAATATCAACTGACAATAGCTTTATATCATACTGCCAAGGAGGAAAATATCAGACACAAAAACGAGGACTTCACTATTCAAGTACCTTGAACCCTTAATTTTTTATGTGACGGATTACATGGAAATCGTCTTCATTTACATGGGTATACTTCCCAATTCCCATTCTTGTCTACTTAGTAAGCCTGAGTTTGTATTATTTAAACTTGAGTATACCAATCAAATCTTGCTACAACTTCACTACTCACAACCAGCACAAAACCACAAAAATGAACATAACAAGCCAACAAAACAGGACATCCACCAATCAGAGAAAAGAAACTTTCAACAAATTTTGTTTAAAAAACAAAAAAAGAAATCATGGTCAAGGAAGGATTTACAAGGTGAGAGGTTGTGCCTGTCCATAAATCATCAAATTATAATTTTATGATTCTACATTCTCTCTCTGTCTCTATCTAGCTTTCTCTCTGGCCACAAACATTCAGTCAAAGCAATATCTCTTGGTAACTATATCTAGACAACTTATTGATAGATACAATAATCAGTCAAGTTTACTCGCTCTGATCTAAATAATTTGAAGAAATAGAAAGACCTAGTAATTAGTATTGTGGTTACCAAGTAGGGTCAATTAACAATCTGTAACTGGATTGACTCGACAACCTAGATGCAGATGATCTAGATGTCAATTTAGAATAGAGCGTGAGAACTAAACTCGAAACCTTTGTGAGGTTTTTTTCCATGACTTACTAGCACTACAAGCTAGATCTGCAATTAACCCAACTCATAGTCCACTACGATATAGGTTACACCTTAGTTAACTTGACAGTGCCACTTGCCTAGTCAGAATTTTACCACAATTTGTTAGCATCATCACAGAGATGATCAGTTGAACTTCTAGATAAGTTTCAGATGCAACTCATGTGAAAGAAAAACGGAAGAGGATTAAATAATTAAACAGAAGGTTGTCCTTTTTACAGAATGTTTTATATTGCCTTCAAAGAGAATCTGGAAGAGTAAAATACTCTTAAGTTACAAGCTACATCTCTTCCCAGCAACTTTTTTCATTAAACTTTAATACAACAACTCAGCTCAAACATTTCATGACACTGAAGCCCAACAAGGAAAACCAAGAAACAGGAGTTATTTCAATTTGAAAAGCTAGTCATCACCAAGTACATAAAACAAAAAGAAGATGCAGTACAGAAGCAAACCTGGCCCCTTTTCTTCTTTACTTCAACACTGACTAGACCTTTTCTCTCAGAACCTCGTACCGGGAATATGAGAAAACATCGCTTGCTCCTATATCTTGGCTTGAAGTTCTTCAATGTAAGCCCACCTCCCGACATGACATATGCTCTTAATTCAGTTCCAGCAAGAGGAGCACCCATAATTTCAAGAGTCCCAGCCGAGCTATTAAGCCTCCTCATGGCCATCCTATAAACTCTATCAGGATTGATTGTAAGCCTCGAGCGAAGGTATAAGCCCTATGGTGGAAAAGATAGTAAACTTCTAAACCAGTCACAAATCTAACCCAGCAACGATGCCAACAAAAAGACTAAATTTGCTAGGACTTTAAACGTGCACAGGTTAAGAGGATGTAAAATTTATGTATTACCTCGGCTCCAGATGACAGTGATGCATTGCTGATTTACCAAACTAAACATGAATCAAGTAGATCATTTGACCACCCAAATCGAGGAAAAAGCTACACTACATCGCTTTTCTTGTAGACAAGATTCTTGTAGAATGCATTCAAGTGCAAAAGAGAGAAAGCGAAAGCGAAAAGTAACTTACAGAGAAGGCAACAATGGCGGAGGAAAGAGCAAGGAAACCGTACTTGGCCAAGCCTTCAGAGAGGCCAATAAACGTACTTGCAATACCATACATCATCCTCCAAAGTAAACCACATAAAAGCACGCCTCCGGCTCCAAACACAAACACATAATTTCTCCTAAAAAATGCATCAATTTGCAGGCCTATAGCCTCACGATACCTGGAGAAAGCAGAGGCAACAGCACTAGTCTGCTTGTCGAAGAAGCTTTTGGAGGAAAAGTGCTTGATCCCATAATAAGCATGTTTGTTGAGGAATGAAGAGGATAAACCAGAATACCCAATTGGTTTAGAAGAAGGAGGAGGAGGAGGCAGCAGAAAACGACTAGAATTTGAACGCGTGGTGGGTGTCGCAGTATGTGGGAAAGATCGGGTGGGAAATTTGGAAGGAGAAGGGGGTTTAGTAACGTGGGCGCTGTAGTAGCAAAATCTGAGCCTAAACAAAGCTGTCTGGAGACTAGTTCGTGATGGTTTTGACATTTGGTTCAAATCAAATCACAGACTTCGCACAATTACCTGAACCGATACCCAATTCTTATATCCTTTCTAACAAAATGAAGATAGATAAAGAGAACGTGTTGTCAAGAAGAAGACTAACTTAGCATCTTAGTGAATTGTAACGAGTTCATGGATAGCAGGGGTTTCTGGACTGAGAAACCAGAGCTCCTTGCGGGAGGCTTTTTGCCTTGTTACTCACCGTCCTCCGTCAGCGGTGTTCAGGTCAATGTTTAGCTTATCGCGCGAATCACCCACCCAATAGTTATTACGTTTATACTAAATACTTTTATTAAATATAAATTAAGGGTAGTTTTGATCCAATTCTATTTTTTTGTTATTATTTTTAGTTTCTATTTTTTGTTTTTAGTTTCTATTTTTTCTTAAAAAAAACAAAAACTTTTTTGTTTAAGATTTATAATATAAAAACAGAAAATAAAAATCTGTTTGATTATATTAAGTCATTCTAATCAATAAAATATCTCCATCATATTATAATTCTTGAAAATATAATAATATTATCATTTACAAAAAGAAATATAAATCAATTAAAAATAATATAATCACTTTATATTTGTCTAGCAATTTTATCTTGTTTCTAAGGCATATTTCAAAGTTGTGTTGAAGTAATATTATACTCCACTTGAGAATAAATATTATATGATATGATATATTAATAAAAATAAAAATACATATTTTTACCTTAAATAGATTTTTCTCAATATTCATTTGTAGCATTAGCTTCACCGGTAAAGGAGTTGTAGCCAATTCCTGTTTCTTTCAATAAATTCTTGAAATTCTTCAATCTAGCCCTTAATCCATTATAATTATTCTTCAATTGAATATCAGTATACTCCTTATTGAATTTTGTTTGAAGTCCTGTCTTAATATTCTTCTAACCAGATTTGAAAAGATAGTAGTAGTTCGATTTCCTTTCTTCACTTTATCAACCATCAAAGCGATTAAATACATCTATATAGTATCATTCCATGCTCCATCTTTTTCATTTATTTTTATACAATCAATGGAATCGTTCATATTGTTTAAACTTTCCATCACTAAATGTAACCATATAAATGTGAGATGAATCATAACAATTTCTACAAAGTACTAAATGGTAAAAATGATTCAAAATAAACATTAGACAACCATATTAAATGCTAAATTGCATAAAGTGCATGGAAATGATTGAACAAAAATAAATGTGTAAATTTGATTCTATAACATAAAAATAAAGATAAAAATTTAAGTAAATTCATAATATATACGTGATGATCAAACCAACGGCCCTGCCATTTGACACTACTTCGATCTCATGATACATGTATTTAAACAAAAGGAGGTATATATCTCATGATATATGTATATCAACTGCATTGTAATGAATCCAACTTATGCAGGCATAATTGAATGATTATTGATTATTGCAATTATTTTCATCAATTATAAGGTGTTGAAATTTACCAAAAGCACAAGGAGGGATATCCAACTACAGCTTTCCAACTAAATTAGTCAACTGCATTGTAATGAATTCAACTACAGCTTTCCATTCACTTTTTCCATTTCAAGATTTGTCAAAGCATGAGGAGGGATATCGTTATAGCTCTCAGCTAGGTGATCAAGTTGCATATCTAAGACAGGTATCACTTTGTTATGCTATCCCTGAGTATTGTCAAGTGAGAAACACAAGAAGGGCCTCTTTCATGAAACAAAACAACGTTGACGAATTTAATGAATTAATTTTAATTACGCTACAGTAATATGTGCATTTTACTGTAGCATAATATGAACTCCCATACGTGATTTCAAAGAAGAGAAGGTGATGAACCTGTTTATGTTTCAACGCAAATAACAGCAGTCAAGTAATGAGTTACAACACATACATAAGCAGATGAAAACAAACCTGAAAATCATAGATGGTAGAAAATGTAGGAGAGAGCAGAAGACGATAGAAGATGCAGAAATCACAGCCGGTAGAAAACACAAAAGAAGGCAAAAGACGACAGAAGATGCAGTGACTGAGAAATAGTAGAAGAGGATGAAGACGACGTAGGGAAATCATTTTTCGTTAAATACAAATACCTATTTTCAAAATACATCGAAACGTCTTTTTATGTTTTAAAAAAATCATTGTCGTTTTTTATTTTTAACAATAAAAAATGAAAACATCTTTAACCAAACAAGGTTTGGGGGACTATTTCATTTTTTTACAAAAACAACAATGAAAAACTAAAAAAAAGGAACCAAACACCCCCTAAACTTCTACATTTAAAATGAATTTTAATTTTGCAAAATGTTCAGATTAAATTATTATTTAACAGAAAATTTTAATAAGATATATTTCCATTAATTTTTTGCTTGGGCGCTAGAAATATATTTTGTCTTAATGTACTTATGAGTCCTATATTGCCACATAGCATGCATCCATCCTAATAAAATTCTAATTAGTTTTAATGTGATTTTATTAATTTTAATTATTGTTAATTAGAGTAAATTAAAAACTAGGAGTAAGGTTTGCGTACTACTAAACTTCCCTAGACTCCGCGTATTAGAGAGTTTCACTGGATGTCATTGTTGTAGAGTTATATAAAAATAATTAACCTAACTTAATACAATAAATTCTAGTAAACCTAAATTCCCAATTTTCACAAGATCTAAATCCTAAATTCATCCCTAATGACTCCCTTCATCCTCTTCCTCATTCCAATTTTATAGCATTAGTTGTGTTCTTTCTCCTTAAATTTCAATTTTATTTGATCTCAACTTTCTTCTAATCATAGAGAATTCTATGCTTTTAAACTTCATGTACTCAATACACCCATAACAATTCTTCTCCAACCTTACTTAGGCCATTAATGTGCTTCAGTTTCTTGATTGCCACAACACTTCCATCATTAAGCTAGGCACTATACACAAACCCAAAACCTCTAGAGCCTATAAGGGTGTAATCATGGAAGCCATTTGCATCTTTAAGAAGGTAAGTAAAAGTAAACTTTTACAAATGTAGCAAGATTAATGCTTAAAGCTCTTAGAGTAATTTGAGAATTTTTGTTTATTAGAATTTGTTAGACTAAGTTAGGTTAATTAGTTTTAATTATATTTAATTAAAAATAAATCACATTAAAACTTATTAATTTTTTATTAAAATGGATGTCAAGATGTGCCTCACAGTACCATGTGTATGCAATGTGGCATTGTGGGCCAATAAGTAGATTATAAAATAATACATTTATGACATGTTAGCAATTATGTGGTAGAAAACCAATGAAGACATAACTTTGCGAGCTTTTCCATCTATTGAGGGTTTAATTTAAATATTTTTGCAAACATTATGATTCATTTTGAATGCTTTGACATATTAAGGTCTAATTTATATTTTGATGAAAATATTAAGGTCAAAATTATCAATTTTGACTTATTAATTATTACCATTTTTAAGTTGAAAACAAAATTTCCACTACTTAATATTAGGGTTATTTCCACTACTTAATATTAGGGTTCATAATGGATTGAATCAGGTCAGACCGTCTAAGGTTTAAATTCGAATAAATTTGTTTATTTTAATCTAAGGCTTGATCGAGCCTAAACATACAGTTCTAACTCAAGTATAATCGAGTTTTGCTCGATCTGAAACTCATCAAGTTCAAATTAGAAAGAAAATAGATGTTTTGGGATGGGCATAGAGTGTGGAGGCTCATTTATGATAAGTAGTCCCTTTGGTACAAATGGATACACAATTATTTCATAAAAATAGGAGTGTGTGGAGTTTGTATGTGAAGTACTATCCCTCTTCTACTTTGAAAGCAATCTTCAAAATCAGAGAAAGATTCATAATTGAGTTCATTAAACTAATAGGAAATGAAAAATCCATCAGTTTTTACAAGATAATTGATTATTTATGGGTCCTTTGGATGAATCGATTAATGGCTCACCTTTCAGGTTTGTGATTCACCAGAAAGCAATAGTAGCAACAACTTTAATGAATAAGGAGATCATCAAACAAGCTCTTATTGCTAGCTTTATGAAAAATGAGATTATTTATACCACTATTAACATAGAAGAGCATAGATTCATTCGAAAACACATTTCAAATGACATATTTACCATCCAATCATGCCAAAAGGTTATATTATATGATTTGGCATTTAGATCTTAAACTAAAGTGGTGTGGTTGAGCCATATTCATCTACAAGCTTCTACCACTTTATGGTTTGCCATGAAGAACAAGCAACCAATTGTGGATAAACTTGCTCGGTTTCTAAATTTTAGCAACTAGTGTACACTTTGTTGAAGTGCTCAAGAAAGAATAGATTACATATTCTTCAAATACACTTTTACCATTGAAATTTGGAAAGCACTACTGATGAGATCTTTAACTACTTATGCACCAAATGATTTGAACAATATCAAGACCTAGTGCTCAACAATTAGCATCCAAACAAAGCTATAAAATGGTGCTTCCATATATGATTGTCTTGACTAGTCACAGGCACTTGGAATGAGAGAAACAATTGCATTTTATAGGATAAATGCCTCTCCAAATAGCAGTTCTATAGTCATCTTATGTAGTTTATTAGATATTGAATAAGAATTTACAAGTATAGATTCCAAGAAGTGAATTATCTTCTCTTTAATGAGCATGTTTAGAAATGTTTAGAACTATTTCCTTTAAGTTTAATGAGTTGTAATCCTCTCTAATTGCTAGTGCTCTTCTACCCTTGTTATTGAAGTTATTGTCGTAGTATGCCTTTTATGGCTTAATTCAATTCATCTTTTCTTAAAAAAAATCATCGATTCTTATAAGTTACCATGGTATAACACTAAAGTTGAAATTCTTATAATTTTTCAATAAACAAAGTTACAAATATTGCATCTATTCTATATTTAAATAGAAACTATTGTAATCTTCTAATTTCAAAATTTGTATACTTCAATATCACTTTAATTTTTGCCATTTCACCTTATAGCTTATGTATCTACTTTATGCATAACATCATTTGACATGCAACCTCCTCCTTTTAACTAATTATTCTTAATGTTCAACCTTTTATTGTTAGCATTTAATTCATTATTAATGGATTTGACCATTTCAATTAAATCCTCATCCATCCATATAAAAAATTTACTTCCCTTCCCATAAGCATATAATGACATAAATTATTCATGTTAAAATAACTAACTTAATAGTCAATAACTTGCCTATGTTATTATTAGGGCATCTCTAAACTCTTCTTCTGTGATTTTCTATAATATGAGAATTCATTATAAGACTTTAACTTCTACATTGAACTTGTTCATCATATTAGTTTTGACTATGACTCCTTATTGGTTTGAAAGATTCACCGTCTACTATTTTTATCAACTATCTATACCAATCAAATATCAAACATAAATTTTTATATAATAGGCTCTAAAATAATAATTCAAAGCTACATTTCAATTCAATTATTTATCAAGAATGACAAGAAATTAGTGAAATGTACAGAGAGTTTTGGTAAATAACTTTTTATGAAAAAAATTAGCTTACAAAATCTTAATGAATTTGAATAATGTCCGAACTCTAATATCTTGAATTATGAATGAAATTCTTCAATCTTGTGTGACTGAAAATTTAATCACTACGATTAATTACATTGTTTCAATGTTGCTATTGATGAACCCCGAAGCTTTATTCTTGTGAATAAAAGTGTGCAAGTTTCAAAATTGCTTCAAACTCCTACAAAATTGTCAAAGAAAAATAGTTGGCTTTTAATTCTTTCAAGTTGTGCTAAAATCATCACTCCTACAAGCTGGTTTTCGACCATGGTTTTAGTATGGTCATGGTGTTTGAAACTATCACTCTATCTAATGATTTTATCATGTAACATAACTAATTTTATTAAGTCAACAAAACAATATTACAACAACAACATCCTAATAAAAGTCCCATTGAATATGAAATTTAGGAAGCTCCAAAAAGTACACATTCTTATCCTTAAGGCCCTAACTAATAGAGAGGTTCCATAAATTCAAAAAAACAACTAAACAAATAATATAAAAATAAAAAATAAAAAATAAAAAATATAATAATTGTAGATTATTACAAGTGCATGTTAATCATTTCTTGATAAATAATGAAAAAAGATCCAAATACTATTTATTTAACAAAAAGTTTAATTAAAAACTTGAATGCATTTAAATAAAAGTTTTAGGAACAGAATGAGTGTTTCTATTATGGCTTGTTTGCTTTGACGGAATAGCCATTCTATTCCGTGCGTATTCTTATTTCATTTGTTAAGCTTGCGTTTGGTTAAAACTAAGCTGGGAATAGCTAATCATACAGAAAACACATTCTGTAAATTTGAGGAATAGGTAATAACATTCTTCACCTATCTTTTTCTATTCCAAGAAAACATATTCTTTGCAAGACATCTTTATCCTTCGACGTCTTCACTTCTTCGACCCTCCCTCCCAAAGCTTCTTCTTCTCTTCTCCAGATTCACGGTTGAAGTCACGCTTGAAGTCTTCTTCTCTTCTGGCCTCCACATCGCTTAATTCTTCTTCTATTCTCCAGAAACTAGAAGAAGTGCATGACGTGGCGTCACTGTTGCCTTCCTCGATGTCGCAACAAGGAAGGTAGCAGAGACAAAGCTAGAGGTGTATAGTGAGGTTCTTCGTAGACTTGAAGAATCCAAAAATCTTGAAGTAAATTGCCCCGACTTTAAAGACCAACTCTAGGCTCACTTTAATCGACTTCTTGCTCGATATGTTAAAGTATGCATGTACCCATATTGTATTATGAGTTTATACGTGTTTATGGACTAGTGGATGGCGTTATGAATGTAAAGGTTTGAACTTTCTTGTTGGGGATATTAATTGAATCTATTTTTCTGGGAAGTGGGTGGTTGGTTGCGGTTTTGGGGATGAAATTGTTATCTTCTTGGTTTTGTTTCCATTTTCGTTATTACTTTTTCTTCGTTTTTGAAGTTTAAAATATAGTTTTAGTGGATTAGTTGTTAAAGAAACGATTTTATGATCTAAACAAATTTGATATCAAACTTTAGGCTTAATATGATTTTCTAGGGAAGAGGATCATATTTGGCAGTTCTTTTTCATTTTTTCTCTTTGTTTTCTATTTGACTTTAATGTCGTTGATGTAATTGGGTTGCAAATATGCATTGGATGTACATGTGGAGAGGGCAGAAGATGTTCTTATGCATAAGAGATTGCTACATTTGGCTCATTATCCTGCTAATAGACCAGCAATTGAGATCCGCCTTGTGCAAGTAGGTTGGTTCTATGTGAAGTTATGTTCAGAGTGATGCCAAATATGATTAGGACATTTACTTTTGCGTTTACTCTTTTGGCATTGGCAATGGTAAAGTTTTGCTTGTTTCAACTTGTTGAAGACCATTAAGGGGATGGATTTTTGTCCTGTTTACTTTTTGAAAAGTCAATCTTATTTGACTTGTAAGCATTTTTTTTCTTCTTGTGGGTGGTTAGATGCCGTCTTTCTATCTTTTCTTTTTTTCATGTGCTTTCTTTACTTCATCCCTGTTGGAAATAATCATTCATAAGGCTCTACATCTTGATCTTCCTTTTTAATTTATAAGACGCACTATCAATTTCTTGGAGTTCTAAATTTTTACTGTGATTAGTTTGGAGTTAGGATTTTTGGCATAGTCATATTGGTCTTGTTTTATCATACTTGTCTGAAGCTAAGCCATTGTTTTCCAAAAGTGAGTTGTTACATTTCTTCTTGAGGATCTTGGGAGTTTTGATATTTCCCAACTTTACTGAATGAGATTCTGGCAATTCATCAATTAATCACTTTCTTTTGCAGGTTCATCCTCTTTCTGAAGGGAATCTAACAGATTCAGTTTCTTTTGACTCACCTGATAGTAAAGTGAATCGAAGCACTAAGCACAAGTTTGGTATTGAGTTAATTTTGTCCCAGGAAAATCAAGTTGACAATGGTTATGTTCTATGTGTTAACTTATTCTATTTATGTTGTTTAATTCTTGTTGCTAAAATAAAATTCATTATTACTGCTTGTAATGCTTTCGTTTTCCATGTTCGGCCTACATCCTCCCTCTGCCTTTGGTTCATCACCTAATCTTGAAGCACTTGCCTTTGAGGTGAACAAGTTTGACAGCAAAAAAGATGATGAACAAGTTTGCTTGATAATTTTATTTAGCAGGAGATGAGTTTTGATTTCATGGAAAGTGATTTGGGAGATTATTTTCACACTAGTCTAGTTGTTGAGGAGGAATCTCTCACTGCTATGGACCCAACTAATGCTTGGAAAAATTGAAGAATTGAATTGGCACGCAAAATGTTCAGTGAATGACGAACATCTAGGCTAAATGAGAATTGACATTTTTTTAAATTTGAAGTTTAGTTTTCAATGTTAGGAGGTTTTATATTATTGTTTACGTAAGTTGTTGTACTCTTTCTTGTTTATCTTGTACGATGTTATTGTAGACTATATTATTCTCATTAGCTGTTGATGCTTAATGTTAATTGGTATGAAGAATTTTATGAATGTTGAGTTATTTCCTTTATTATGATGATTATTTTTAATTTATCAGTATTACTTTAATTTGGTGGATAAGTATGTCGATGAATTCCCCATCAACTATTAACAATCAAAGTTCAAAACGAACAAAACTAAAATTTATAATAATAATAATTAATAATAAGAAGAATAATTAATAATAATAACAATAATAATTAATAATAATAATAATAAGATAATTAATTTTGTATAATAATAATAATATAATTAATTTCATTTAATAATAATAATAATAATAATGATAATGATAACGACGACGAGGACGACGACAACGACAACGACAACGACAACGACGACGATGATAATGATAATAATAAGATAATTAATTTCTTATAATAAAATTAATAACAATAATGATAATAATAATAATAATAAATAGAATAATAAAAATAAAAATAATAATAATAATAATAACAATAAAGTTAATAATAATAATAAAAATATTTTGGTCTTTTTGTTATTTACTCCTTTCTCATTCTAAGTTTATATTTTCAAACTAAATATCGAAATAAAAATTCCTTATATATTTCATTCTTTAAATTAAATAAGTAATGCTCATTCTATTATATTCTATTTTCCCTATTTTCTGACGTGAAGAACTCTTAAGATTGAGACACGCAAGGAGGGTAGCATACGTGGCAGGCAACTGCTGTTTGTCTCTCCAATTCATTAATTGGACACTGTTCTTGTAAATAAACAAAACACATGTATTTATCATAAAATAAAGAACAAAAGGAAAAAGAAAAGAAAAGGAAGAAATTCATTTCAACCCCCGTCTTTCATCAAGAGGAGTTTGGATTGGAATCGAGAGACAAGAGGATGAAGATATTTCATGTGCCTTGCTTGGAGGACAACTATGCCTACTTGTGAGTCTAATTTTCCTACTTCCTCTTCTCTTGTAACATACGCAGATATAGAGATTGGGTTTAGTGGTTCATAATTGACAAACAATCCTCAGGATCATCGACGAGGACACTAAAGAAGCCGCAGTGGTGGATCCGGTGGAGCCCGACAAGATTCTCAAGGTTGCTAATGAACACGGCGTCCATCTCAAGTTCGTTCTTACGACTCACCATCACTGGTTAGTTTCTATCTTTTCGTTTACTTTGTTTTGTTAGAGACTACAACTTTGTAAAGGCGTAAGAGTAAATGCGTTCCCAGAGATGTATTACTTGTTCTTAGGGATCACGCTGGAGGAAACGAAAAGATGAAGCAGCTGGTGCCTGCGATCAAGGTGTATGGTGGTTCGCTAGACAAAGTCAAGGCTTGCACTAATCAAGTTGAGAATGGCGATAAGTGGTCGCTTGGGGCTCATGTTAATATTTTGGCTCTTCACACACCATGGTAACCGAACTGTCTTCTTCTAGAATCTATCATGCCCCTTACAAATACCAAGTTATTCTCCATTTCTGGTCGTCTGGTTTCAGTAATAGTTATAAAGCACACCTTTCTGCTTTAAAATAATTTTCTAACTCTTTTGTTTCTCTGATTTCCTCAATCAGTCACACCAAAGGTCACATAAGTTATTATGTGACTGGCAAGGAGACCGAGGACCCTGCTGTTTTCACTGGGGACACATTGGTATGCCCAAAGAAGGATTCTTTTTCTCTTAATCTGTATGCAACTATTGGACTTTGAAAATTTATCTATTTTATATTTTTTTATTTTTGGCAAAACAAACCTTTCTTTCGTTCACCACTGCAGTCATCTATACTTTCTTTTGGTATTATCAAAAAGTTAGGTTTCTGTCGTTTTACTAGTGCTGCAGTTGCTAGGCCTTAAATCAATTGGAATTCAGATGCTTATTATAATTTTTAAGTGGTATAATTGCACTTGCGATTGTATTGTGATTACAATTCCAACTCTAGTTCAAACTCTATGATCCATACGCACCCAAAATTTTTTTTATTTGAGCATTCTTCATGGTTGAAGTTGTTCATCTGAATTATCCTCTTTGTTAGTAAAGTATGGTTCTAATATGGTAGCTTCGTTTGGTACTGTGTAGTTCATTGCAGGCTGTGGGAGGTTTTTTGAAGGCACGGCAGAACAGATGTATCAATCACTTTGTGTAACATTGGGTTCATTGCCAAGGCCAACCCAAGTTTACTGCGGTCATGAGGTAAAGATCCCTCACAGCAATATCTCTTGCGAGTTGAGGACTCCTTCCTCATCCTCAAATTCAACTGAATAAGTTCCAAGTTTCTACCACATCCATTGGACTGAAATACTTGAAAGCACTTTCCCAACTGGGTTCATCCAGTGGAACTTCTACTGATAAGGTTTAAAATATGTGATGGTGAAGATACTTTTATTTGAAAGGAGGTCGTGTGAGACCAGTTATAATCAGAGGTGCAATTTCCTCTGTACTTCATGAAGTTTATTCCCTTGTACATTATGGCATATTTATGCTTGATGGGTACTGTTTTCTTGTCTGGGTGGTGGTGAGCACTACATCTGCTATTGTAACTTCATATTGTTGGGCTATGCAATTTAGCAACAGCAGCAAGCATGTAAATGATCATTGACATAAATATCTTTTTCTTTTACGAAGTTGTCTTTCCAGCACTGGATAGATCATTGCAGAAAGAAATCGGATCATCTTCAAATTTCTCAACTCTGTTTTGATTTTGCTACACCTATTTCTGTTTTATTTTCTTCTCTGGGCCTTGCTTTTATTTTTTCACAAGTCAGCTAAATTTGTGGTGGTTTTGTTTTTCCAGTACACAGTCAAGAACTTGCAGTTTGCACTGACTGTTGAACCAGACAATTTAAAGACCCAGCAGAAGCTGTCATGGGCTCAGCGACAACGCCAGGCAGGCCTCCCCACTATTCCCTCGACTATTGAGGAAGAAATGGAGACGAATCCATTTATGCGTGTGGAGCTTCCTGATGTGCAGGTTCCTTTTTTACTATCGCTAGATTTATATGTTCTTGTTTTAGGTAAGATGTTTAATGTACATCCGTTTTGATGGTTTAGGAGACATACTCATTGTACACTTCATGGCTTAGTCGTATTTTGATTTTTGATCTTCAGCACCCTCCCTACTGTTACGCATACATCTGGCTTAGTCACGCAAACCTTCTCATGTGAAACTTATCTCGTTGACAGGCCAAGGTTGGCTGCAAGTCTGCCGTTGAAGCTATTCAAAAGATAAGGCAGTTGAAGGACAATTGGAGAGGCTAAATTCAAATGATGACGTTTTCTAGCTCTGTACTACCAAAACTAAAAGTCTTTGTTTAAGAATGTGAAACTTTTTTCAGTGTATGTTCTGTTTCCGCTTGGCTCTCATGTGACACTTTGTTTGTCGGTCTTGACTCGAGTGAAATGGGTTGATATGGTATGCCGAGTCACTTTAGCTGATGTATAGAATAAGTTGAACTTAATCCAAGCCCTTAAACGAACGCTTAACTAGGGTATTTACTTGAGAAAAAAATAAATTGTAGTTGTTATTAATAACAACAAATTTTAGTTTTTATTAATAACAACAAATTTTAGTTTTTCATATCATTCACATTTTTTATGCTGTGAAAGTTAGAAAATTACACAATAACTAATTAATTAAGGTATCAAACGTGAGTTTGGAAAAGAGAATATCAGAAATAATTAAAACATTCGGGTCTCAAACACAAATATAGTTGGTAAGGCAAATTTGTTAATCCTCACCTCGGAATGTTACTGTTTTAGCTACTCTTTGTTAAGAAACATATTATATATCTCATTATTTAGTTTTGACATTTTTTATAATTGGATTTCTAAGATAATGTAGTTTCAAATTTAAATCAAGATAAGGTAGAAGATATGTTGAATTTAATTAGGTAAAGCTAGCTGGACCATAGGTTAAGAATTGTTGTGTTGGTGTAATTAAACAATAATTATTATTTGACTTGGATAAAGATTCAATCTTGTAAAAGATATGGATGTGCATCACGTGACCAAAGGGAGTACTGAATGAAGAACTCTACTAAGTGCAGACTCCTTGTATGATAAGATGATCTAGCTTGTGCATGTCCCACGGCTGTGTAATGTTCATGTTCTTTTTGTTAATTGTCGTAAAACGTGGGTGAGTGGCAATCTTCTAATTGATTTCTTCATGCAACCCAAGTCTTAGTTCTTTGATGGGATCGTCTCATGTTGGCTACGATTATTGATGGTATCAGACACAGTCGATTGTGATTGAGTATTGTGTTTTTGGTTGATTGCGTGATTTTCTGCATCTGGTTATTCTTCCATCCTCAAATGACAACTGAGGGTTATCTTAGGTAATTTTGAGGCTGTCATTTTTTTGGTGTTGGTGTGTGAAAATTCTAAAAGTTTTCGTGACTTTGTAGCTACTATCTTTGTTGTTAATTTGGTGCGAAAAACTTCTGCAGTTGTCGTGGTTGTTGCAACCCTTCGTGTATGACGTTTCGATGAAGAAACGTTTGTTGATTTGAGACGTTTTATGGCTATTGTGTGTGAGATTTTTAGTGACGATATTGAAGCCTCATAGCAGATCTTTCAATGGACAACTTCCCTTTCTTTTGTTGATGAAATGACATATTTACGGGTGTTGCTTTTTATTTCAAGTGTTGTCTTTGTTTATGTTAGTTATTGTTTAATCACTTGAGTTGTTAATTTTGTATCGTTATTATTAAAAATTGTTGAGAAAATCCTCTGTTAAAGTTAGTATGAGGCGGTCGTACTATTGAGTGTGAAATACTTTCACGAGTTGTGAGGATCAGGGATAGTGTCAATGGTTAAGTAGTGTCGAGTCAGCAAAGCCTTGTATAAAATTATTGTCGTTAGTGAAAGTATTAAGCTGGGTAAGAGCCCCGCAGACGTAGATAAGGTGTGCCGAACTGCATTATCAAATTTTGGGTGTTGATCTATATTTAATTTTCTATTTTCATTTGTGCTAAAAAATTAACAGTTGTGGATAGAGTTGCTTTATATCTAATAACCGATAGATACAGTTACAAACAACTGTGGCATAACCAAGTTTTTGTAGAACTACATCCTTCGGGATTTACAATTGGTATAAGAGGGGGTCATCGAATCATAACTTGGAACTTCAAATTGGTGTAGATCCGTGTTTCGCAATTATGGCTATAAGAGAAAGGGCATCAATCATCAGGCCACCGTTGTTAGATGGTTCAAATTATCCTACGTGAAAATCACGAATGAGAGTATTCATTCAGGCATAAGGAACAAAAGCATGGAACTCAATTTTAAATGGTTGGACACATCCAATGACGACTGATAAAAAGGGAGAAGCAATGCTTAAAGATGCATTTGAGTGAACAAGGGCCTAAGAAGACAGAACACTGGGAAATTCTCAAACCTTGCACTCCATCTCCAATGCAGTTGATGAAGGTCGCTTTTCTATGATATTAGCTTGTGAATCAGTGAAAGAAGCATGAGAAACTTAGCAGACTATACATGAAGGATCGAAATTTGTGATAGCCTCAAAATTTCAGATGTTGGCTATAAGACTTGAAGACTTCCATGAGAGACTGCGTGACATAACAAACTAAGCACATCATGTTGGACCTTGAATTTTTCTTGAAAATTAGAACCATTAAATGAGAAATTGTTGGCAATTAGTCATGTGTAAAGAAAAAGGAGAATTCTTGAATTTGGAATGAAGTAGAAAAAATGGTTTAGGTACAAGATGGGTTACATGTGAAATGTTGGAAGTTCAAATCTAAAAAATACAGTTGAAACACGTTCACTGAGTATGCTTCAGTGTTGTAACCATAACTTTTTCTCTAGGTATCCAAATGGGATAATTTTTAATTTGGAGTAAACTAGAGATATAGGGATACAAATTGTTTGATGAAATCGAGTTCTAATTCAGTCTCTAAGAATTTCAAGTTTTGGATGGAATTTGAGCCCAGAATACTGTTTCAACAATAGGACATTCCAAAAATATTTAGCATATAACTTTCAGAATTCTAAACCAAATTGAATGATTTTGGTGTCGTTAGAAACTTAAGACAATGAGGAACATTTTTCTAGAAGGAAGTATTATCAAATTTCTTCATTTAGCTGATCATAATGATCATGAAAAATTGACCCGAAGGTTTGGACTTTTGGAAGAGTTTGAGTATTTAGAATTTATCTTAGTGAAAATGCTATATATGGGTCATCAAATTGTATTCCTATTGAATGGTAATTTTTGTAATTGATAAAGGGAATCAAGGAAGGCAAGAAGGTCCAGAGGAGAGGCACCTTTGAGCAAGTCTTTAAGTAAGGAATTCAAAGTGGGTAATATATTTATGGTTATTGTCATATGGGCAAGTTTGTCTTATTGGTGAATATATACTAAATTGCTTGATCTGAATGCATGTGTATTGTATGTTAATTTGCTTGATAGTGAATTATTGTGATTGCTGAAAATGCGTTGTGATTTATGAATTATGATCAAGTTATGCCATTGAGACATTTCATGGCATTTTGTATGAATGAAAAGATGGGAAAGCATGAAAAATATGAATGCGTGTGAAATGAGTTGAGCATCGAACTTTGATTGTGTTTAGGCAAATTCTTGCCTATATGTGGGTATGTTCGAAAATGCATGATGAATTATAACTATGTTATACCTTAAAAAGGTGATGACATTTTGTATTAAATGAAAAGAAGAAAAAGCATGAAAGTATAAGCATATGATAAAATGATTACGTGTTTTTGTTTGGGCAAGAGTGGAACCATTTTGTTCATCACGTGCAAGTTGTCAAGAGCCTTCTCCCAGCTACCCGCTTGTGGCATATGAGCTTCGAAAATGGACTCATTCTATTCATGGTGTAAACTTTGGTTTCTCTATTCTGTTTCCATAGAACTCTTGAGCCATTTGTTGTGCATTGCATCTTTGAATTGTCAAGTATGATACATAATTGAATGTTATGTTCTGATACTTAAATGTACATGACACGTTTTATGTGATAGCATCCTTAACTATGAATATTTGAGTTAGAATTTGTGGATGATTGACTTGTTAGCTAAAATAAGTTATAGATGTATTTGAATATATATATATATATATGCTTGAATTATATGGCTCATTACCAATGGTTATAAATGTATAAGCCACTGAGCTTCGTAGCTCACCCCATTACCTTCCACTCCGCAGGTGAAGAAAAAGTAGAACAAGTGACTTATGAACCTTAAAAGGGATTGGCAACTCCAAGAAATCTATCTTAAGTTAGTCAAAAAATTTTGGTATTTAGAATCATATTAAGCATAAGCATTCAATTGTATCATGTGCATTTTGTATTTTGCAATAAGCCAATGGTATGGTTTTTGATATGTAAATAAAGTTTTTCAAACTCTTTTGCTTTAGAAATGAAATAATGAATTGAAGAAGTTTCGTTGTGTATGTTCATAGTTAACTTCTTTGTTAAAATGGTTGTGTTGAAAGAATTGTATGAATACAGGTATGTTTTGTGTTGAATGTTGGTGGTCTAGGCTTTATCTGAAGGTTTCTCCACGGCGAGGCCCAGAGTACGCCGCGACGAACCTTTCCCAAAGGATTTCTGCATTAAATTTGGGGGACTTCGCCGCAGTGAAGCCAGAATTTTGCCACGACGTATTTTTCCTGAAGGGTCATTTTGTTTGAGCTTTATACTTCGACGCGGCGAATCCACCATCGCTGAAGCTAAAATTTTCTGAAGTTTGGAATTTTTAGGAAATTAGAGCCTCATAATAGGTACTGTGACCATGGCGCCAGCCTTATTTGGTATCAGAGCGATAGTTGGACTCCGAAAATGGGGCCCAACATCTTTTGGTATCAGAGCTTAGGCTTTTCCTAGGCTTAGAATGCATAGTAGGATGAATTGTTATGCTATGTGATTAATTGTTGCACCATGGATTGATTGATTGCATTAATTGACATGCATATCATGCATACATGTAGGAATTAAGATTAAAAGAAAATGTAAGCTAAACATTAGGGTTTACATTGAAGGAATAAAATACCACCTCGTAAAAGAACATGAGGAGTTTTGCAAGGATCTGTTGCACCTGATTCCTCACCATTAGAGAAGGGTACTGATGAGTATAGAATTCCAGTAATTGCAATTGCATGAGTCACATGTATGAACTTTCATTAAGAGTTTGGGCTACTAGAAACAACGAGAAGAATGGTGTTTTCTCAGAGTGTAAGCTAAGGAAAGTTATGGACATTTAGAAATAAGAAATATTACATAGTCCGATATGTTAGACATAGATTTAGTATTTGTAGTTATGTCAACGAATATGGTAACGGGACTTTGTTGAGGATATGTACTTGAATTGATATGGATGTGAAAATATTTTCATGAATTGACCGAAAAAGAAATACATATTATAGTGGAAATGATAAGATTTAAGGTGTACAAACAAAGTGGAATTGAAAGGTTGAACTCAGAATTTATGATTTGGTATAAGATTGAGCTAGTGAATTGAGATCAGAATTTCAAGATGACTATGCGTCTATAATTCTAAATTGATTAAGAACGTGCATAAGGAAAATAAACAAATGATAGTGATATACGTAGAAGTTCTCAAGGTTATGTCGACCAGTTATTATGAGTACATATTTGATAATGTGGTTACATTGGTGAACAATGTGATTGAGTACATACGAGATCTATATTTGGATATCGTATAGGAGATAATCTATGATCTCTATAGTTAAAATTATAAGATGAATCAGAGTAATGCGATGGAAGTATGGTATAGGTGATTATGTTGAAAAGGTAACTACTATAGATGAGTAATTTTTGAATAGTCGTAGAATATTCAAAGGTTGTTCAAAATCAATTGCGATCGATGTATCATTAGCATGAGATATAAATTGGTGACCTGCCGAAATTAATTTTATATATAAGATGTAATGATCCTGATGGTACGTATCAAAATATAAGAGTAAACAAATATGCCTCTTATTTCATTGAGATTTATTATAAAGAATATTTTGATTATGTAAAGTGTGACAGAGATTGAAATTATTGAAATGTCATGAACCGTTGAAATTGATCGTATTGAGGTGTTAAGAATGACTGAAACAACATATCAGATGATAGCAGTTGATTGATAAAGATTGCATGAATATGATGATAGTAGCAAGAAATCTTCTTTCGAAGAAGAATTTCATTGAATTAGGTTAACCAGATCAGATAGTTTATATTAAGGATGTTCAATGAAAGAACAAATCAGAAATGAATATGTAATAAATCAAAAGTAAATATTGGAGTCATATCCCTAGTCATCGGAGCAGCTATCAAAGAAAATCCTTTCACAATCCTCCTATAATAACTTGCCAGACCTAGAAAACTCCTCACCTCTATCACTATTTTATGTGCATGCCAATTCACTACTGCTTCAATCTTTCTCGGATCAACATGTACCCCATCTTTAGAAATCACGTGTCCAAGGAATATTACTTCATGAAGCCAGAATTCACATTTGCTGAATTTGGCATAAAGTTCCCTCTCCCTCAATGTCTGCAACACTATCCTGAGATACTCCTCATATTCCCCTTCACTCTTGGAATATACCAGAATGTCATCTATAAACACTATGACAAATTGATCCAGATACTCTTTGAAGACCCTATTCATAAGATCCACGAAAGCAGCTGGAGCATTAGTCAAACCAAATGGCATGACTAGGAACTCGTAATGCCCATACCGAGTTCTAAAAGCTATCTTACTTACATCAGACTTCCTGATTTTGAGCTGATGATAGCCTGACCTGAGATCGATCTTGGAAAAGACCCTTGCTCCCTGCAGCTGGTCAAACAGATCGTCAATCCGGGACAGAGGATACTTGTTCTTAATAGTCACCCTGTTGAGTCTCCAGTAGTCAATGCACATATGTCATGTTCCATCCTTCTTCTTAACAAACAAAACCGATGCTCCCCATGGTGATGAACTCGGCCTTATGTACCCCTTCTCCAACAGTTCCTCTAATTGTTCCTTAAGCTCCTTTAGCTCAGCTGGAGTCATTCTATACGGTGGTATAGAAATACGCGAGGTACCAAGAATCAAGTCAATGGCAAACTCGATTTCCTTCACTGGTGGCAAACTAGGTAAGTCCTCTGGGAACACATCTGGAAACTCCCTCACAACTAGAAAATCCTCTAACTTCCCTTCATTCACGTTAGTGTCCACGACATGCGCCAAAAAGGCTTCACATCCTTTTCCCATCATTTTGTCAACTAACAAGGTCGAAATAATTCTTGGTGCTGATGTTTTCCTGTCTCCTCTGAAAATTACCTTCTCATCGTTGCCCAAATCAAATTCCACCTCTTTAAGGCCACAATCCAACTTCGCATGATATTTCTCCATAACATCCATTCCCAATATGACATTTAAGCCTTTTAGGTCTAGAGGTAGTAAGTCCACTACCAATCTAGTACCATATATGAAGAGCTCATAGCTTTGATATACTTGATTGATTATCACATTCCTCCCTAAAGGAGTACAAACAATCAAAGAGTTATCCAAAGGCATCGGAACAACATCATGTAATGTCATGCTTGTAGAAACAAATGAATGTGTGGAACCAGAATCAATCAACACATATACTGCATAATGAAATAATTGGGCCATACTCGTGACAACTTTTGGTGCGGCTGCTGCTTCCTCCCTAATCATGGCAAACACTCTGGCCTGTGCCTGATCCCTTGGTCTTCCTGGAGGAATTGCTTTCTTTGCAGCTCCAGAATTGCCCACTTCAGTGACTGGCCTGGTTCCCACTGTTTCTACTCTCCTTGAGGCTTGAAACTGTGACCCCTCCTGCCTTGTTACTTGGGGACAGTCCCTGATCAAGTGTCCCCTCTCTCCGCATTGAAAGCATGCTGCTAGTAACTTGAAGCACTCTCCCCTGTGCATTTTCCCATAATGCTCACATTGGGGGTTCATGTTCCTGCTCCTTTGCACCCTGCTATTGCCTCCCACTATTGAGGCTTGCACTGACACTGCCCTTGCTTGCTTGTTCTTAGCGGAGGCATTACTCCCCACTTCACTCTGTGTGCGGGAGCTCTTCACACCTCTTTTAGGTATTGGAGTACTCACCCCCTTCATGGAGAGCTGCACTCGATTCTTCCTCTTCCTACTCACCTCATACTTGCTATTCTCCAGCTTCTCATCCTGGAGTGCGGCATCTACCAGTTGCTGGTAGTCACAGAAATTGTGGATCAAGAGTTTCTCCTTGATCCCCAAATGGAGACCTCCCTCAAACTTACGACACTTGTCTTTCTCATTCGCCACAATGTTGGCTGTATATCGGGAAAGCTGAGTGAACTTCAATTCATACTCACTCACACTCATGTCCCTCTGTGTGAGGTTCAGAAACTCCCTGGCCTTCTCTTGCACATAAACCCTGGAGAGGTACTTCTTCCTAAACACTTCCACAAAATGTCTCCATGATAACTCCGGAGGTATAACCTGACTGTGGGGCACTGATTCCCACCAATGAAGTGCATCCTCCGATAGCAAGCTCACTGCATAATCTATCTTCTCTTCATCGGAGCACTTCATCTGAAGAAGAACTCTCTCGGTCCTTTTTAACCATGCTTCAGCCTCTTCGGGATTTGTAGTCCTATTGAAATCCACAGCTCCATACTTGCGAAGCTTATTATACTGTCCACTTCTCTCCACTGGAGCTTGCATTAGAACCTAAGACCCCTGACCTATGGCATACTAGAAAGCCTGAGAGAAGGCTTGAAAGAAACGGGGATCCGTAGGGATTGCTTGAGGCATTTGAGGAGGTGGTGGAGGTACCTCATATTGCACATTAGGTGCCTCAGAATCTGGAGCAGAATGTGTCCCAGCATCTTGTGGGATGAAAGATTCATCCGTGCTCCTTTGGCGAGAGCTAGATCGAGTCACAGCTCCTCGAGTTCTTTTTCGAGGCGGCATTTTCACTCCTTCAATATAAAACCATCGAAAACCTTTAGTTTATGCAAACAATTTTCAAAGTATGTAAAAAAGTTCAAATCATGTGAAACAATTTAAAACAATGCAAGTTATTCATTTAAAACAATGCATGTGCATTTCATGTCTTAAACTACCCAATTCATGACTAAACCTAGTCCTACACCTGGACCTAAACCTAGTCGCTCTGATACCACAACATGTTGGACCCCATTTCTGAAGCCCAACATCGGATATGGGATCATGAAGCTTGAGCATGAAGGGAGGCTTGGAAGTTGGAAAATTTTAAAAGAAAAAAAAACTTCAGAAGCAAAGGCGAGTGTCGCCATGGTAAATTGTGGTTTCGTCACGGCGAACACATGCGAGAAATCCCCTAGACCCTTCGGGAATTTTACCCCACGGCGAACGATTTAACTTTCGCCGCAGCAAACCTGCAATCATATTTTTGCCATGGTGACCATTTGGTCTCGCCGCGACGAACTTCCCACGCCAACAAAAATAAAAAAGCTTCAGGTTAATTACGCCGTAGTGAACTCTTAGTTTTGTTGCGGCGAAAACCCCAGAAGTTTAGCCCATAACCCAAAATTTTCCTATCATACTAAATGCAAACATAAATTTCTTTCAACCAGCTTCAACAATTCAAACTCAAAACGAGATGAACTTATACATGAACACATGCAATTTCCAAAATCCAAATACCTTGCGAAAACATGAAAATTCATAGACAAATCCAAACATATATTTCATTAATATCAAAAGTAAGAGTTTTACAAAGCTGTATTGGCATTTCAAGCTATAATACATTAATTGGGTTTTGAGAACCAAAAATACAAATACATTTGACTAGCAAAACTTGAAATGCGACTAAAACCTTGAATTCCTAAAAAATCTAACTTAAAAATACAAAAGCATGCCAATTCGGAGTGATGCCGAAACTCTTGACCTACTCGATCTCTTGCTCCTCACCTGAAGATGGGACAGAATGGGAGGGGGTGAGCTTAAAGCTCGTGGGTAACAAGTTTATAACAGAGAATTAAGCAAAACCATTGAAAAAATTCATTTATCAAGGAAACTTCTTATTGAATCATGCAATGCATATTTCTCAAATTCACAACCAAGTCGGCAAAAATGCAAATCATGTATGCATCAACTTGTTTACAAAATCATAAACACATAAGCACATCATAATAGTTTGGGTGGATCTAAAACAGAACGTATTACACATTTCTACATAATGGTCCTATGTAGTTGTGAACTTATGGGAGTTCGTGAAGGAGCTCCATGCCACTAGCGGGCAGGCAAGAGAAGCCTTTTGTCAATGTGCACTTGACTTTACTTAGGGGACTACCACAAACCCACATAACATGTATTTCATGACTTGCAAAATATATTGCCGAAAAAGGCACTTTTCGGAAACATGATTTTCATAAGCTTCATATATTTCAAAACCATTTCCATCTTCATCTCATAATCATCAATCATTCAAGTACCAAACATGTAACAATTTCTTAGATCAATTAAAAGAAATAATGCAACAAGTATGAAGCAATTTGAAATCATT
>JANVCQ010000232.1:12470345-12486409 GCA_025531925.1 Erythroxylum plowmanianum | reverse complement strand
CAAATAGGAGAAATGAGTTCGAATATGGTGATTAAGCTATGTGGGCACACCATTGGACAAATTGTGAGGAAAATGATTGAGAAGTTATAAAAAAATATCTATGATGGTTAAGGAGACCTCATTAGGGTACGTTCATGTCATATGGTTCCCTTTAAGAGTTGGGTTCCGGAATCGGCGCCCAACATTTTGTGGCATCAAAGTAAGAGTGAAAGTGTTAAGTTTAAGCGGTTGGGTGTCGGGCCCAACACGTTGGCAATCCCAACCTAACATTTTGACTTTCAGCCACAAAATCAAGATGGTGTCATTGAAATGTTTCCATGCTAGTGCATCTAAAGGATGACCTGTAATTTCGTCTTCCTGTTCATATTCATTATGCCATCTGATGTGAGATGTAATAACATCAGAAGCATATAGTCTTTGAAGTCTCAGAGTTAGTAAGAAATAATACATCTGCTTTCAAGGTACTAATTTCTGTTTCATTGAATGCTTTCTAGGCTTGAATCTTGGTTGACCACAAAATTTGCACTCTTGTAATTCCACATCATCTCCCTAATACAACATACATTTCAATTTGCAACAATAAATATTCTCAACAAACACCCCTAATAAGTTTCTTTATATTGTAAAAACTATCAACCATTGTATGATCAGGAGGCAATGATGTTAAATCAAGAAGACTTCACTTATATTTAATTTTGATGACAATCAAATAGTAATAATCTTAGAAATGTATGAACTATTTTGATGAGTTTTTTAAGTGTAAAAAAAATGTAAATAACACTTAGTCAACTCAGAAGGTACGCGGTCAATTCCAGGCAATATATCTATACCAGACAATGAGCAACACCAGACGAAGTGCAACAACAGATGAAACGAAATAACAGACGAAGCCAAACAACAGATGAAGTGAAATAATAGACGAAGCGAAATAACAGACGAAACGTAATAATAAAAGAAGCATTATTCTAGAGGAAGAAATTTCTTGTGATTGTCAAACCAACACATTTTGCCCCCGTTTGGAAGATAAAACATATCAGAATCATTGTCACAATAAGGACAAGCTAGTTTTCCTGCTGTGCTCCATCTAGACAATATAACATATGTCAAAAAATCACTAATGGTCCATATCAATGCTACTCTCAACACAAAATTATGTTTCAAAGCTACATCATATGTCTAAACACCATATTCCCAAAGATTGTGCAATTCAGATATCAATGGTTGTAAGAAAACTTCAATTTTATGCTTTAGATTTGAAAGCCCTGGCGCAATCACTGTCAAGAACATATATGCGTCCTTGATACACATCTGTGGAGGCAAATTATAAGGAGTAATTATGATTGGCCATGATGAATATTGTTGGCCGAATTGACCAAAAGATTGAAATCCATCCGTTGGCAATCCCAACCTAACATTTTGACTTTCAGCTGCAAAATCAAGATGGGTGTCATTGAAATGTTTCCATGCTAGTGCATCTGAAGGATGACTCGTAATTCTGTCTTCCTGTTCATATTCATTATGCCATCTCATATGAGATGTAATAACATCAGAAGCATATAGTCTTTGAAGTTTCAAAGTTAGTGAGAAATAATACATATGCTTTTAGGGTACTAATTTCTGTTTCATTGAACGCTTTCTAGGCTTGAATCTTGGTTGACCACAAAATTTGCACTCTTGTAATTCCACATCATCTCCCTAATACAACATACATCCCAATTTGCAACATTCAATCTTCTCAACAAACAAACCAAAACCCCTAATAAGTTTCTTTATATTGTAAAAACTATCAAACATTGTATGATCAGGAGGCAATGATGTTAAGTCAAGAAGACTTCACTTATATTTAATTTTGATGATAATCAAATAGTAATAATCTTAGAAATGTATGAACTGTTTTGATGAGATTGTTAAGTGTAAAAAAAATGTAAGTAACACTTAGTCAACTCAGAAGGTACGCGGTCAATTCCAGGCAATATATCTATACCAGACAAAGCGCAACAACAGATGAAACGAAATAACAAACGAAGCCGAACAATAGACGAAGCGAAATAATAGGCGAAGCGAAATAACAGACGAAGCGGAATAACAGACGAAACGTGATAATAGAAGAAGCATTATTCCAGACGACACAAAAGGAAGATATTCTAGAACATTAGTCAGTTAGTTAGTTGGAGTTAATTACAGGACTCAACTAATAACTATTTCTAGAAGATTCAAGAAACAGTTTTCAAAAAGACAGTTGGATACTTAGGCTATAAATACTAGTTCTAGTCGAAGACTAAGATACAATGAACATTGAACGTTTTTACATTAGCAAAAATTCTGTATTCAAAGTGCGAAAAAAGTGAGCAAATATATCTGTAACGTGAAAGCTCAAAAATACTTTTCTTAGAGAGAGAAAGGAAGGCTAGAGTCTGGAGAGGCAAATATAGCAGATAAAGAATACTTTATGAGAGAGACCTGAAGAGGCTCTGCAAGTGTAGAAAGAATACTTGTAAAGTTGAAAGAGTATAGTGACATCTCAGACTAACTCTGAAGACTGAACGTAGCCCAAAGTTTGGGATAAACCAGTATAAAATCGCAGCGTCTATTCTCTAACCCTTATCTTTTAATTTTCTTATTGTTAGATGAGTAAATAATATTACTTGCGATTGCATTGCTTATTAACTTTAGCAAAGTGTTTTAGTAATCATTTGAATTTTTGTAAAGAAATTCAAGAAATCTCAAAAGATTAATATTTTCGAAAAGATTACACAATTCAACCCCCCCCTTCTTGTATAGTTTACATATCATATCGGATTTCTATATTAACAAGTGATTTACCTCAGTTGGTTCAAAGCGAGGTTTCCAAGAAACACTGTAACAAAGTGAGGACAAAGATCCATGGATGAATCACATATTTTTATAGCTGAAGGTGCCTTGGTCACAAGACCTCCTACATTCAATGGTGAGGATTATCATTATTAGAAGGACAGGATACGACTCTTCATAGAATCCACACATATTGATCTTTAGGATATCATCGAGATCGGTCCATATACACCAACAGATGATGAAGGCAATATCATCTCTCGTGACAAATGGTCAGTCGATCAGAAAGCTCGATTTCAGTTGAATTCAAAGGCTAAGTTCTTTCTAAGTTGTGCCCTAAGCAAAAGTGAATATGATAAGGTTCATGGATGCGTATCTGCAAAGGAGATGTGGGACATATTAGCCATTGCACACGAAGGCACAAATCAAGTGAAAGAGTCCAAGAACAGTATTCTTGTTCATCAATATGAGTTGTTCAAAATGAAAGATGAGGAGACTATTGATAAGATGTTTAGACGATTTCAAACAATCGTTAATGGGTTTAAAGCTCTTGGGACAATCTACAATAATCAAGATCATGTTAGAAAGATTCTTAGAAGTTTACCTAAAAGATGGAGACCTAAGGTTATAGCAATACAAGAGGCCAAGGACTTAAGTATGTTGAAGCTAGATGAATTGCTTGGTTCATTGAAGATACATGAAGTAGAGCTTGATGCAGAAGATAAACCTAGAAGAGATAAGTCAATCGCATTAAGGGCTGGTCAGAAGAATGAAAAGAATCAGAAAAATAGAAACATATCTTCAAAAACATTAAATATTGAAGAAATCGAGAATGATGATGCCAGTGAATCTGATCAAGATTCAAGTGAAGATGATGATGAACTATCCTTCATTTCAAGAAAGATTAGGTGGATGTGGAAAAAGAAAACGAAAGGAAATAAAGACTTTTCTTTTAAGAAGAATAGCAAAGGCGAAGCCAAGAATGAGAAAATGTCTATCATCTGCTATGAGTGCAACAAACCAGGACATTACAAGTCTAAATGTCCATTGCTCAAAAGAAAACAAAAGAAAAGTAAAGAAAACAAAAAGAGCATGATGGCAACATGGGAAGATTTGGACTCATCTGAATCTAACCCCAATTCAGAAGCATCAAAACAAGCAAATATATGCTTGGTAGCTACAAAAGAATGCGACGATGAGGTAACTTCTAACTTTAATGATCTTCAAGAGGCATATTTAGAATTGTTATAAGATCCGCGTACTATATTAAAGCAATATAGGATTCTGAAAAAGAAATTTGTTGAAAGCTTGAAGAACACGAAAGTGTTAGAGAAAGAAAACATCTACCGTAAGAAACAAATAGATGATATGAAAAAGAAAGTAACTGTAGATAGATCTGAGGGGATTAATTAACTAAATCAAAGGATTAAAAGTCTTTTAGCAGATTTATCAACATTTATTGAAAGTACTAAAAGAATAAATGATATGATTGGAAAATATAGACATCCAAAGGATAAGAGTGATTTAGGGTTTACTAATAGTAATGTTCGTCATAATAAGAGTTTTGTTCCTAGCTGGAAGAAAAAGAAGCAATATTCTTATTATTTGAGGAATTATTGTAAGTCTAATCCCAAAGGACCCAAGAAAATATGGGTACTTAAGAAAGACATAATATATACTATAGATCTCCCTTCTTGGAAGAAGCAATCAGCACTAATGGTACTTGGATGGTGGATGCTCGTAACACATAACGGGAAGAAGGTCTATGTTCCTAGACCTCCAAAATAAGCAAGGAGGATCAGTAACTTTTGGAGACAATCAGCAGGGCAAAATAGTTGGAATCGACAAAATTGGTAAAGATTCATTTGCATCTATTGATAATGTTCTGCTAGTTGAAGGATTAAAACATAATCTAATTAGCGTAAGTCAATTATGTGATTCTGGTTTTGAATTATCTTTTAATCAAAATGCTTGTGTAGTAAAAAAAAAAGGACGGTTATGTATTCTTTTCTGCTAAAAGATGAAATAATCTCTATAAGATTAATTTAGATGATTTGAAAAGTCAAAATATTTCATGTTTTATATCAATAGATGAGAAAAACTGATTTGGCATAAAAAGCTAAGTCATGTTAGTTTTAACATATTTCCAAATTGGTTATACATGATTTGGTAAGAGGATTACCAAAAATAAGTTTTAATAAAGTTTTCTTTTGTGAGAGTTGTCAGAAAGGAAAACAAGTTAAAACATCTTTTTCTTCTAAAAATGTTGTAACTTCGTCTAGACCTCTAGAGATGTTACATATACATATGTTTCGTCCAGCCAGAATATTAAGTCTTTGCGAAAAGAAGAATGGTCTCGTAATTATTGATGACTTACTAGATTTTGTTGGATATTATTTTTATCACATAAAGATGGATCTCTTAAGTTCTTTAAAGTTCTATCCAAAATGTTCGAAATTAAAAAGGAATTTCTATTACTAGAATTAGGAGTGATCATGATGGATAATTTGAAAATGAAAAATTCAGAATGTTTTGTGAAGAGAATAGAATTTTCAATAATTTCTCTGCTCCTAGAACTCCACAACAGAATGGAGTTACAGAAAGAAAGCTAGTAGATATTAAACTTCAGAAAATGATCCATATATCATGCTTTACTCACTTTAATTTCTTTGCTTCCAAATTGTACCTAAAATCACATATGAATTAAAATGAGTATCTTAAGCATTTTTGTATCATTAATCGCTAAGTGTAAATAATTAAAAATATCAACAATTAAGCACATATCAGTTGATAATCTAGACATGCCACCTCTAGTTGATCCATTTGATAAGATAGAAAATATTCCTGAAAACTTTAGTCTTAGGAAAGACTGGAAGTATAAATCCTCTCACCCAGAAAATCTAATTATAGGCGAAACTTCAGAAGGAGTGAAAACTAGGTCTAAATTTAGAAGAGAGGCAAATGTAGCTTTTGTTTCTGAATTAAAACCTAAGAAAATTGATGAAGCTCTTCAAGATGAAGCTCATATTTTAGCCATGCAAGAGGAGTTAAATCAATTTACAAGGAACAAAGTTTGGTCTTTAGTTCTTAGGCCACTCAATAAGTCTGTCGTAGGAACCAGATGGGTATTCAAAAATAAACTAGATGAATTAGGTAGAGTAAATTGTAACAAAGCTAGATTAGTAGCTCAAGGCTATAATCAACATGAAGGAATAGACTATAATGAAACCTATACTCCTATAGTTAGATTAGAAGCTATTAGGATTTTGCTTGCATATGTTGTTTGTCATGATATAAAAATGTTTCAAATGGATGTGAAACGTGCCTTTTTGAATGGTTTTATAGATGAAGAGCTTTATGTAAAGCAACTTCCTAGTTTTGAAGATACTGATAAACCAGATTATGTCTATAGACTTCATAAAAATTTGTATGGATTAAAACAAGCACCTCGTGTTGGTATGATCATCTAAGTTCATTTTTGATTGGAAATGACTTTATTAGAGGACAAGTAGATAGAGGACAAGTAGATAAGACTCTGTTTAGAAAATGTATCAAAAATGATTTCATTATAGTACAGATATACGTAGATGATATTATTTTTGGTGCAACTTCTAAGAAGCTATGTTCCAATTTTGAAAATTTTATGAAAAGTGAATTTGAAATGAGTATGATGGGTGAATTGAAATTTTTTCTTGGTTTACAAAATAAGCAAACCGAAGAAAAGATTTTTATTCATCAACAGAAATATATCAAAGAACTGTTAGTCAAATATAAAATGGAAAAGGTTAAACCTATATCAACTCCTATGCATCCTTCAATTCTTTTATCTAAGGATGAAGTAGGTAAGAAGGTTGATCAAACCTTTTTCAAAGGAATTATTGGTTCTTTACTTTATCTAACTGCAAGCAGACCTGATATATTGTTTAGTGTTTGTTTGTGTGTAATATTTCAAGTAGGTCCTAGAGAATCTCATTATATTACTGTTAAAAGAATATTGAGATACTTAGCAGGTTCTACTAATCTTTGTTTAATGTATGAGAAAGGTAAAGATTTCAGGTTAATTGACTACTGTGATGCTGATTATGCTAGAGATAGAATTGATAGATAGAGTACAAGTGGAGGTTGTCACTTTCTTGGTCATAATTTAATTTCTTGGTCAAGCAAGAGGTAAAGTTCAATTGCTCTATCTACTACAGAAGCTGAATACATGTCAGCTGTAAGTTGTTGTTCACAGACGTTATGGATTAAGTATCAGTTAGAAGACTATTCCATATATGAAGATCAAATTCCAATACTCTGTGACAACACAAGTGCTATCAATCTATCAAAGAATCCAATGCAAGACTCGAGGGCAAAGCATATTAAAGTTAGACATCATTTTATACTAGACTATGTACAAAGAGGAATCATCAGTCTACAATTTGTTGAGACAAATCAACAATGGGTGGATATCTTCACTAAACCTTTGTGTGAAGATAGATTCAAGGAAATCAGACAGAACTTGAATATGGTAATGCTGAATGACCATTCGTCTGTCATGTCTGACCCAGACGATTCATACAAGCAGAAGATAAAAAGTCGTAAGTTTTTAAGTAAATAGTAACGGTAAGTTATGAACGGTAACTTTTCAAGAGTAGGTATAAAAAGGAAATCTTCTCAAGATTCTAAAATACCTTCTACTCTAGAATTTTCTTGAAATACTTTGAAACTGACTTGTTTAGTGCTCTTAACCAAGACGATTCGATACTCTATTCTAAGCTTCAAGTTCTTTTCATCTCATATTCTTACTTTTAGAGACTAACATCGCTACTTTGAGCGAAATACTCTTATGTGTTTAGTTTTTATTTGTTACAGATCACAAATGGAGTAATCACTTATCTATGGGAGACACGTTGATTTCATCTCATTGAAGAAAAATCAGATGGACATTGAACCAGAGATTGAAGCAGTTGGCTGGAAAAACTTCCTCAAGGTTCGTGAAAAGGTCTATTTGAATGAGATATATCAATTTTGGAAGAATGCAAAGATGGTAGACGACACCTTAATATCAATGGTAGATGGATTATCAGTTATCGTGACACAAGATACTATTGAAAGGATTAGTGGATGTCCTAGTATTGGAGTAAAACTGTTTAATAATACAAAATGGATTACTCAAGGTCGTGTAGATAGAATGCACATTAATCGACAACTCTATGAAAATAGTGATCCTGAAGTTAAGAAGGTGGCAACCCTTGTTCCAAAGGCTAAGGTTCTACATTCACTGCTTCTTCACTGTGTTCTACTAAGATTAGGCTCGAAGGACCTTATAACAATGAACGATGAACATTGTCTATATCACCTACTAAATCACCAACCTATTAATCTTCCATACTTGATTTTGAAGTACATGATGAAGTCAAAGGGAGATTTTAGCTCTTTATTGTATGGAATGTTGTTGACAAGGATTTTTACAGAATCTGGAATCTTTCTCGACAGAGGTAACAGGGTAAAGATGGATGAGAAGAGTATTATTAATACCACTACTATTCACAGAATGGGGATAAAGTTTGATGATGAGGCATATATAGGTTCTACACCCAAAGCAAGGTCTGAGGGGGAGCTTATAGTAAGACGGGGCAGAAGTGAACATGGTACGTCTACAAGAAAAACAAAACCTCGATCAACAGGAAGAACATCCGTAGAAGAAAATACTGAGAAATCATTTGATGCACCAATAAAAGTCAGGAACGATTGTACAGAGAGAGGAAAGTCGGAGTCAACAATCATCACAACAAGTGTCATTGAAGAGAAAGACAAAGACACTTCAATTAGAAAAATCCAAACAGTCAAGAAGGTCACCAAGACTATTGACCTTACGACAATAAGAACAGAAGAAATAGAAATCTCTGATCTTGGTGGAGATTTTGAAAAGAAAGAGAAAATACAGCAGCCTACCAGATCAATTGTCTCTATTTTGCAAAGTCAATAAGCAAAATCATCCAGAGTTCTTGAAGCATTTCATCAATTGGATAGAAACAAGTCACAGTCAGAAAGAAGTTCAGGAAGCATTAGCAAAAGAAATTGAGGAAGTTCATACTAAGGTTAATGAACTCGCTGACTCAATGGGTGATCTTCATAAGGAAGTAGCACTACTACGGGTTACTATTGAACAAGACCTCAAAATGATCCGCACTGACATGCAACGTATATTTTCTGAAGTTCTGAAGTGTCTACGATGAGCAATCTTTTTAATTAATAACAAATAGGGGGATAAGGAGAAAAAGAGGAGAACGAGAAGAGAAGATAGAAAGCATTGTATATATCTTGTATGCAATTCTTATGCTTTTCTAATGTTTTTAATTTATTTATTAGTCGTCGAAATACTATTCGTCTATGAATATCATTTTATCTTCTAAAATTATGATTATTTATTATCATCAAAAAGGGGGAGATTGTTAAGTCAAGAAGACTTCACTTTTATTTAATTTTGATGACAATCAAATAATAATAATCTTAGAAATATATGAACTATTTTGATGAGTTTGTTAAGTGTGCAGAAAAATGTAAGTAACACTTAGTCAACTCAGAAGGTGCACGGTCAATGTCAGACGATATATCTACACCAGACAAAGCGTAACACCAGACGAAGTGCGACAACAGACGAAGCGAAATAACAGACGAAGCAAAACAACAAACGAAGTGAAACAACAGACGAAGCAAAATAACAGACTAAGCAAAACAACAGATGAAGCGGAATAACAGACGAAACGTAGTAATAGAAGAAGCATTATTTTAGAAGATACAAAAGGAAGATATTCTAGAACATCAGTCAGTTAGTTAGTTGGAGTTAGTTATAGGACTCAACTAATAACTGTTTCTAAAAGATTCAAGAAGCAGTTTTCAAGAAGATAGTTGGAGACTTAGGCTATAAATACTAGTTCTAGTCGAAGACTAAGATATAATAAACATTGAACATTTTTACATTAGCAAAATTATGTATTCAAAGCACGAAAGAAGTGAGCGAATACATTTGTAATGTGAAAGCTCAAAAATACTTTTCTTAGAGAGAGAAAGGAAGGCTAGAACTCGGACAGGCTAATACAGAAAATAAAAAATACTTTATGAGGGAGACCTGAAGAGGCTCTACAAGTGTAGAAAGAATACTTGTAAAGTTGAAAGAGTATAGTGAAATCTCAGACTAACTCTGAGGACTGGACGTAGCCCCACCAGTATAAAATCGCATCGTCTATTTCTAACCTTTATCTTTTAATTTTCTTGTTGTTAGACAAATAGATAATATTACTTGCAATTGCATTGCTTATCAACTTTAGCAAAGTGTTTTAGTAATCATTTGAATTTTTGTAAAGAAATTTAAGAAATCTCAAAAGATTAATATTTTCAAAAAGATTACACAATTCAACCCCCCTTCTTGTGTAGTTTACATATCATATCGGATTTCTATATTAACAAGTGATTTACTTCAAATGATTTATTATACCACTCAAGAATTTTATCAAAACTACGGTCTAAAATATGCCCTTCAAACTTTATGTTCAATATGCAAGCAATTGAAGACAATTGGGTCATTGTCTCACAATTTGGCCAGAATTCTTGGTCAGCTGATTGTAGTAAGTCAAAAAACTATTTTGCATATGGGTTAGGTTCTTCTTCAAGATTTTTCATATTTTCCTCAAAGGTATTACCGGCTGCATTATAAACCATTTACATGTACGGATTTTCAGTCCCATCCACATAATTTGTTCTAAATCCAATCCCCCCTTCAAACTCATTTAAGTTGACAGATGATTGTGCTTGATTACCCTTTAAGATGCTACAAATCAACGTTTCCCCATATTGTGTCCACTCAAAATAATTGGAGACAAATGCCCATTAACTTCATCAATAGGAAGAAAACATTTGTGTTTGCATTTTTTACATGGACATCTGATATTTGGCCCATCCATATATGTAGGTTGAGAACATGCATAATGAGTAAAAGCTTCAACTCCGACAACAAATTCAGGATAAATGTAACCATTAGGTGTTAATTGTCTATACATCCAAAATCTATCAACATAACTCATTTCTACAAAACTGTTAATTTAAAATAGTGACTCCATAGTTAGTATCATTCATGTTCGTCAAATGTTACAAAACATCTAAGATAAGACTTGTGAATAAAGACAACAAGTTTTCGTTGTGACTGCTAGGCTCCTTGTATTTTTCACTGATAGGTCACACAGGAGCTCCATCATGGGTTATGGTTTAAGGTTTATGCGTTGAGATATAAAATATTTGTAAACTTAAAATCAAATATATATGTTTGTAATCATACATGTTAAAAGATAATTAATGTTAAAAGTCCTATATTAAATATGTACTAGTGTCAAATATAATAAGTATTCATAAAAATATGAATACTTATTTTAATACATTGTTTTAACATATACAATTTTAAAAAGATGTGTGTAAACATTTTCACATAAAAGTACAGAGAAGCTAATCATTTCAGAGAGCATCAATGAAATAACAGATTGACATAATTAAGGTAATTGGAACTATAATATAAGTCAAACTTACCCTATATTAATTCAATGATAAACCGAAGTTCATACCACAAACAAGTTTCACATCATGCATGCCATTTAAATTAAAAATGAAGGAAGTTTATATGAGAAGTTCAAACCGCAAACAAATACCTAAATTAAACCAAGTTCAGAAAAACATAGTAAAAAACAAAATCACTTACCTCAATCGACACGCAGAAGGATCTTCCTGAAGTATGTACAAGAAGATGATGATGACGGACTTAGAATGAAAAATATAGAAACTGATACAAATTTCATTAACATGTGTGAAAAATTATTGTTGACATTGTCAAAAATATAAGCAAATGAATGTTATTTAAATACCTGCTAAAGCTTCTCTTCAATCTCCTTCGAAATATAAATACTGCCAACAAATGAGTTCCTACAATCATGAACAAAATTGTTCACAGTTTAGAAAGCGGGATATATTAAAACAATTGGCATGAAATATTATAATCAATCAAGGTCATGACCTATACTGAAATAATTCATTAATCATTGTTATCCTCAATAATTTGCATAATTATAAGCCTTCTCATTTGCTCTAGCTTAGAAATTTAGTTAAGAGTATAAAGAAGATGATGACAAACTTTACTTAGACTAAGAAAAGAGCATAAAGGATCAAAGGCAAAAGTTAGTTGGTGAGATGTATGTTCTCTTAAAGTTGAGAGAGATCTAATAATCAAATTTGTCCAATTTATCAATAAAGTTTTGCTAGCCAAAGGACTATAGAAACTTTTGGTAAATAAGGAATCTCTTTGGGCCAAGTGGATAAACACACACTTTCTCAAAAATTAAATCATTTAAATGATTAGGGATAAATACAACACATATAAAATAGATCCTAGCCATGATAGGTCACATCAATAGTAACATTAAATTAAAAATAGATAATAGAAAGCAAACTTAGTTTTAGTATGACAATTGGCACGAGCTAAGAACTCTACACCTAATTCACTACCAATGATTATTTCAAGAGTGAGAATAATGCTTGATAATGATGAATGGATAAGACCAACACACATATAAGGAGATTTCAAGTATTATGATGAGAATGTCTAACTATGACCCAAATAAAATCATTAAAAAACTCAATTTGGCCTAGAAATAATTCTAAAAGTTTCATTAAAAAACTCAATTCGAATCAATAAAAAACACAAATGCTTCATCCAAAAGCATCAAGGACTATCCTTGAATAATAATACAGGAAAGCAACGTTGCAGATGATGAGTGTGATCAAATTCACTCATTCACGCTCTTTGATTAGAACATTTCAGGTTTTTGGGGTGTTCAAAGATTGTTGGAAGCTAGAGAGTAATTAGAAAAGGAAAAACAAATCAGTTCCTGGATCTCTAAGACCTTACATTACAGTAAATCAAATCCCATTTGTGGTATTTGTGCAAACAGAATTAAAGAAATTAAACAAAAGTCATCTTATCTGCTTTTATCCAGTTATAATCATAAATACATTTCGCCATGTTTTGAAACTTTTTAGAAGCACAACTGTAGCGCCCCTTACCGCAGGGTACCCATCGGGATGCCTGGAGGTTATTCCAGCACATATCCTACAATAAGGACGAGCTACGATCGATCACTGCACTCACTTCACATGGCATCGTATCATTAATTACTTACAAGCATCAATAGAAAAATCACAAAATTTTAAAACCAACTTTTTCCTCATTTCATTTCTCAAACCAAGTGTCTACATTGTCTTTGAACCTTTTCTACATGTACATTAACAAAACCTAGTACAAATGTACTACATGAAAGAGGAAAATATATCAAATCTATCTAAGCCATCCAAAAATCCTAGCTGACTGACCTTTGAGTCATGATTGCTCTTGTTAAAACACAATCTACATGATAGTGGAGCCTCTCAGCAGCTAGAGTCGTCTCTCGGTCCTGAAAAGATAATGTTGCAATTTTGGTGAGTTTTGCGAACTCAATGAGGTAACCATCATCGATGGTTCACTCAATTCATGCAGCACATCAATTCACATAACAATATAATCACATTATTGCATAATTGATCACGTTTCGTATTTTCACTTAAGTATAGGCAAATTATGCATTTCAATATATTAAACATACATAACCAAATGCATATGAAATGATTGTGAGACTCTTTTCCAATTGTTACGTTGTTGTGACTGAGTGCCTGAACTCTTCCGTATCTATTTTGGATACCGGGCTCATTAATAACTGTCCCTTATCCAATGAGGATACAGGGCTCGTTACACGTTGAGCCTAAACCTCTGAAACACTTTTGAGCTTGAGGCTCATTTCCACACATTGAGCTTTAAGCTCTGTTCGTTGGCTACTCTAATCATAACTTCCATTATCTAATTATGCATTTATGAATGGAATGAAAGTAACACAATCATTCACTTTATAAAACACATAGATCTTCACATTCACATTCAAGCAACACTTCAATATCACAATCTACATTACACAATCTTCGGACCTTCTATCCGGAATTCACAATCAAATCTCATTCATTCATTATTTAACACGTAATTATAAGCAAACGAGTAATTAAGTGAGACCGTCTAGGTTACTCACAAGTTTCTCCCGAAGCTAATGCCTGGAAGATTCAGCAACGTTTGGAGGTTGACGTCCCAGTTGCTCCTCTATATCAAATAATATACACAATATCACAATTTCTACAATCATAAGTATCTAATGATGCACATGTATGAAATAACTTATGTACAATGCATGTTTATGACAATCCTGGGTATTTTCCATCAATTTCATCACAAAATCGATCTCATATCAAAACTCATCTAAGTATGATTCATACTTAGGTTTATGCCTCACTAAAACTATTGAAATCACAATTCATTACTCATTGGCTTACTTTCAAAATTTTCCAAACCCCCCTTTTGGGTTTATTGTTCACATTCAATAACAGTGTACTATGCCCAACTTCCATTCAAAGATTAAACATCTTAGAGGCTAAATCATAATTTGAACTTCTTAAGACAATTTGTAGGTTTATATCTCTAGATTACTCTAAATAAAAAATCATCTCATTTGGAATCCTATAGATCCAGATATAATCAAAATACTGAAGTATGTTTAGTGGAATAACCCCAGTTCATATAATTTAAGAGCACACTCACTATATCCTTCCCACGTTTCTCACTCAATCTTTCTCAATTCATTTCAGATAGCTATGATTTTTGGTGGAGGTGTAGGACAATGTCTTATGAGTCCAATGGTTCAAGAATCAATTCATTTGGGTGTCTAGAGAAGAAGTTATGGCCAGGAGAAAAAAAAAGATAGAAGAAGCAAATCACAGAAGAAGCAAAAAGACAGAAGAAGTAAAACACATAAGAAGACGCGTCAACAAAACACAAAAGAAGCAAAACTAAGAAGGAACAAAATACAGAAGGAGCGAAACACAGAAGAAGCAAAACTAAGAAGGAACAAATCACAAAAGGAGCGAAACACAGAAGAAGCAAAACTCAGAAAGAGCAAAACACAGAAGGAGCGAAACACAGAAGAAGCAAAACTCAGAAGGAACAAAACACAGAAGGAACGAAACACAGAAGAAGCAAAACTCAAAAAGAGCAAAACTCAAAAGGAGCAAAACATAGAAGAAGCAAAACTCAAAAGGAGCAAAACTCATAAGGAGCGAAACACAAAAGAAGCAAAACTTAGAAGCAGCAAAACACAAAAGAAGATGACATCATCTCAGAAGAAGCAAAACTCAGAAGGAGCAAAACATAGAAGAAGATGACGTGATCATAGAAGAAGCAAAAAGACAGAAGAAAAATTTCCACTTTTGAACATCTTCCCTTATAAGGACCCCGACTTTCAGCTTAGATGTCCAAAATTTTCATATTATATACTGTTGGAAAGATAAAAGGAAGATCTATAACTTTTATGAAGGCCATTTTGACAGATCTATCTAGATTGGTACGGAAGTTTCACGAAAATTTCAAATCGAGTTATTGCTATTTCAATTCCAACATCACTTTTACATCACCTAATCATTAATAATCTTTCAAAAGCTAAATTAACACTATAACCAAAATTTTTTCCTCCCAACCACACAGTATTTATAAATATACACTTAAATGCTATTTTCCATGCAGATAACAGTATCTCATCAACTTTCTTTCATAAATCCCCAACTCTAAAGGATTTATTCACTACTTACCTGTTAAAAACTCCAAAATCTTCAAGCCCTAAACTCCATGCAATTTACGTATTTCACTAAGTACAATGACCAACTTCTAGTTTTTTCTTAGGGTAGAAGACACAAATAGCAAAGTGGGTTTGATGTAGGAAAGGAAAAGCAGAGATATCTCTTAGAAGGGGTTTGATGGAAGATTTTGTGTATGGGAAGAAAATTTGAAGAAGATCACAATGAAGAATGAACTTAGACATATAACTTCACTTTTCAGCTCTCAGAGAACAGTAACCTACTTCTAGCAAAAGTAGAAAAGCCTAACTGACACTTGTCACTTTCCTCATATGTAAGCTCTAACTTAGTTTATTTTGAAACTAACTCCCTTAAACTCTCATCTTTACAACCCAACTAGCTCCAAGTCTTCATTTGATGTCTTTTTCCTATTTTTTATAATTTTCAGAAATTTATGCCTAAATTCACCAAAATTCACAAATACAATATTCTTACTAACCAATAGAATTTTCAATATAAATAAA
>JANVCQ010000232.1:12449659-12461686 GCA_025531925.1 Erythroxylum plowmanianum | reverse complement strand
AATAATAATAATAATAATAATAATAATAATAATAATAATAATAATAATAATAATAATGAGTTTAATAATATAATTAATAATAAAAAATTTGCTTAAGTGAGAGAAGGAGTATTTCTGGAAGTTGCTTATGAGTTTTGTCTCAGAGATAGAGACAAGAAATTATGTCCTTCAATTTTAAAAGGAACAAAAAATTTTATTTTTGTCATTTAGGGACAGAACAAAAATTACTTGGGACAGTAATCAAACATAAAGAGGAACAAAAATTTTTTGTTTTGTTATCCGTCCTCCCTGTAAAAGATAGTAACCATGCATTACGTAAGAAAACCTCTAATTAGTCTGATCTTCTGTTAGGGGAATGTAGTGGAACGCGGGAGTGACAATTGTGTTGGCTGGGCAAAACTTCAACACATGCAAATCTTGGTTGAGATATTGAGACGATGGGCTTGTAATGCTGCGATCATTAAAAATATGACTTTACAAATGAGGCTACGTGATACGGTTCTAGACCACCACAGCCACAGAGGCATTGGAACATGGCTATAAAGATCAGACGTATGATTTTGTGAAAGACTTCAACGAAGCAATTGAACGTAACTTCTCTCATCTTTCACAGAGAGCAGACCAAGTTGCATATTTTAACTCAATGCCCGGTGCTGACATACTTGTTCCCCAAATGGAGCCCAATCCCCACCTCCCCTCAACTAACTCTTTTGCTTCATTTTGTTTAACGTAATATTTAATCCGACTTAGGATCAATTTCATAAAGTTCTTACTAATTTGTGCAATCTCTTTGCCAAAGTTTCAATACATATGCTTATATATAGTCTTAGGAATTTAAATGACTTTTCAATTTATCAAGCATAAATTCCACAGAAATAAGAGGTGATACGTTGACATCATTCAAATGTTTATAGAAATCTTTCTCCGCCTGTCTTCCGGTGTTGGATTTGCTAAGATCTGCAATCGCTTTCTGGGTCCGACTGTCACGAGAAGCGCTGCCACGCTCGTCCATCATTGCCCTTTTGAACGAGAAACAAAACTCTTGTTGGTACAATTTTTTCACTTCTCTTATACATTATAGTCACAGGACTATTCACTTCGAACTACTGTTCCGATGTTCCCCTTCTAACCTTATTCCTTTGTTCATTTCCTCCTTTCTTTGCCTTTTAATTAACTAATGTATATTCTTTCTCAATCAAAATTGCAGCTTTCTATTAAGCGCACCTTCTTCTCATTTTCCTATACCATATCGATCTATCTATAGTTTCAAAAGACAGATATGATACTCCTTTTTGTATTTGATGTAAAGCGAAGTGTCGCAAGTAAATAGGACTCGGCTTCTCTCTCTTTTTTTTTTGGCTTGTGCGTGGTTGATACATAATGCATCATTTGTTTCATTCTAGTGCTAATAGAAAGTCTTCTCGTTATGTTTTTGGTACAAACTTACGGATGAGGAAAATCATAAGTACGTGATAGAATTTGATGATCGCTTACAAATCTCTGTTTTCTCAAACTATCTTGTATATCTATTCAATGCAGAAAAGGTCGAGCAAGGTAAGGAAGCTTTCTTCAGACCCTTTTTTTTTCTCAACACTTTTCCTCGCACATTTTTACTGCAAAATGTTAACATAAATCAACTAATCGAGATTGGCAGCAGAGGAATCTCGGAAGCCACTCCCTAAGTACGTATCATTAGGTGGTTTTTAGTTGCAATTTATATTTAGAATATTGAGGGTCTGACGTTGATTTGGCCAAGAATTCACAAACATCTGTTATTTTTATGCGCAGTTCACGTATTCTATTTCTTTTCACGTTGGTATCCTAATCCCATAGAAACAAATCATGAATAGTTGTGTTGCTGCAATTTTCGTTTTTAGCATGGTGAGAGAGAGCTTCCTTCAGCCCACTCATGGAGGGAATATCAAAAGAGGTGTTGGATTAGCTGCCGACTCATTCAATCAAGCACTAGTAGCTACAGAAGGGGTAAACAATGGGGATCTTGCTACTGTGCTCGTGTGAATGATGCGGGAGATAATTCTGCATCCTTCTTTTTCTGTGCTTGGACTGAAGGGAGCTCCTTCTCTTTTGCTATCTGCGAACTGCCAACAATTTGATCAGAACTCCCTGATACAGTACCATAAACAGCCGTTGTAATATAATTAACTATATGCCCGCAGGAAACTGGAGCTCTTGCACACTAAGGGGGCATAGATCATCTGCTTCATGCACTCATATTCCATTAATGCGAATTCTATGGATGCTGGAAGCTAATCTGGCTCATCCCATTTAAATAATTTTCAATTTGTTTATGTTGTTTATACGCAAGTCTAGTGTACTCTACTCCATGTGGAATTAGTAGTGCGCACTGCATCGGAAGAAATGGAAAGTTGTGGTTCCCATTTCATCTGGCATGAGTTTCTTTTGTAAACTGTGTTTTTTCGTTGATATATACGCAGGTACGTTAATTTATGGTTTTGTTGCCTTACTTTGGGACTTGGATGAGGTCGGTGGGGAGGAAGCAGTAGGAGACTGGAAGAGACGAGAGGCGTTGGGAACTGAGACATTTTGCCAAATATGGGCCGAGCCTAACACATCTTCCACTTTCTTCTTTTAATTCGACATTTCCTCTTTTTTGTATTTTCCGCATGGAATGATTTGTAATATGACACGTTTTTATTGTCAAAATTACTAAAATATTAATTCAAGTGAAAACAGGCTGCACTGCACTGCACTGCACTGCACTGTTTGACTAATTTTTTCTTAGTAAATTTCTTTTGTAAATTATAAATAGAGTGGAATTATTTATTCCAACCATATTAGCTGGAATTGTTTCGTTTTCATCAATGATTCCAAGAATAACCAAGGACCTTTTTATATGGACACTCTTTTTTGTTTCCATTAAAATCGTAACTTCATGACAGCTGACACTAGAACAGAACTAGTGATTTTATACGAATGAGAAAAAAAGTAAAAAACTGACGCCAACAAACCAAGAACGAAGAAGAAGAAGAAGAAAGTCACACTTGAACTTGGCTCCATTTTCGTCCCAATTCACACAGATTTGTACTCCGTTTCATTGTTAGTGTTTTAAGATTCAACTAAAGGGCTGAGTGGAGAGAATCATTTGGATCGAGCGGCTAGATTTTGATTTGTCAAGATTAGGGAAAGCACGGTACCATCCTTAGGGTCGAGGCTACGGTGAGTTTAATTTTACGTTTCTTTAATTTCTTGTGGTGTATGCAGGCGCGCGTGTTTTTAAGTTATCATCTTCCAATCATTCGCATTTCGGTGTTTCCGTTTGGTTTTGAGATTTTCTCTCTCGTTCTTTCGTGGATGGGGATCTTCAAATCTACTGTCATCTTTACACTTTCTTACCTGTTCTCGCAGACCTTTACCGGTTATTCTCCACCATTCTCTGTCCTGTTTCCAGTGGATTCTTGTTGTTTTCGATTACTGCAAGCATGTGTTGGTGTCCTCTGGCTTGTTTCTCATGAATTCCACTCTGTCCACTTCTCGAGCATTCCCACCGACTAATGTGTCCTTTGAAGACCCAAATGTTGGTTCTTTAGCTCTGACTGAAACACAATTCAATTATGGCTACGACACGGAATTGATATCTGTGTCATGGAACCAGGACTATCGCTGCTTTGCCACTGGTACACCTCTCGGGTTTCGAATTTATAACTGTGAGCCATTTAAAGAAACTTTTAGAAGGGATGTTAAGACCGGGGGATTCAAAATTGTTGAGATGCTGTTCAGATCCAACATATTGGCACTTGTCGGTGCTGATGCCAATTTGCAGTATCCCCCGAACAAGGTTTTGATCTGGGATGATCTCCAGAATCGGTGCATTAGTGAATTTTCATTCCGTTCTGAGGTTCGTGCTGTGAAATTAAGAAGGGACCGTATTGTGGTTGTTCTTGAGCACAAGATATATGCTTACAGTTTTGTGGATCTGAAGCTTCTTTATCAGATTGAGACCTTGGCAAATCCAAGGGGACTGTGTTGTCTTTCTCACCTTTCAAACACGTTTGTGTTAGCTTGTCCAGGTCTTCGGCGAGGCCAAGTTCGAATTCAACACTTTGGGCTGAATGTTACAAAGTTTTTTAATGCTCACGATTCCAATATTGCATGTATCAACTTGACGATGGACGGTCTACTTCTTGCCACTGCTAGTGTGAGGGGCACTCTGATAAGGATTTTCAACACAATGGATGGCACAAAATTGCAAGAGGTAACTTCTTGTGCCACTATTTATTACCATTATGGTACAGTTGTAGAGTGCGGTGTGGTACTCGATAGGGTACAATCAATCAGGTTTAGGAATTATTTGGATGTGTTAAATCTTGCAGTTAAGAAGCACAATGCTCTAATTAGTCAAATACTGCATCATTTCATGAACTTGAAGATGATTGCGTATCAGGGTTGGAGCCTCTTAATAGAGTATATATTTTAAATTTACACATAAACAAGCTGCTTCCTAAACAAGAAAATGGAACTACAATTAAAAATATTTAATTGCTCCTGGCTTTCATTCTTTAAGAATTCCTTACCTGCAGGAGATTCTTTTCATCCAGATCATAATTTTCTGGCTTGAAACTCTGTTAAATAGCCTCTTCTTCTTACACCTTTTATTTCTTTACTGGTGGAAGTGTAATTGGCAGTCCGACCCAATTTAGAATTGATGGAAAGCTTTCTTTGGTGGCTAAGAATCATCATTTTCATTTGATTCTGCTGATAGCTTTAATTTCCCCTTCTTTTGCTGCAAATTGGACTTTAACAGGATTTTTTAACACTACACCAATGGATTAGTTTTTGGTCTCACCTATATGCCGTCATCTATAGTTTTCCTCCAATTTGTTTACAAGTAAATAAATTATCATCTTAGGAGATCACAGATCCTCCACTATCCCCATCAGTAATTGGCTTCTCGGAAGCTGACCAGCATATATTTTTCTTTGCAAATTAGATTCTAAGGCGATGTGTTTTTATAGGTGCGAAGAGGTGGGGATAAAGCAGAGATTTACAGTATTACGTTATCACCAGATGTCCAATGGTTGGCCGTGTCTAGTGACAAAGGTACTGTTCACATATTCAGTCTCAAAGTTCGAGTGGCTGGGGAAGACTCATCCTCTAACTTAGCTCCTGCTCGAGCCCCAGCGTTATTGAACCAGAATTCATCAACTTCCCTTGATGCCCTTATTTCTAAGAGCAATAATGCCAACCCAAGTTCATCACTTTCATTTATGAGAGGTAAGTAAATATTGTTAAGAAGTGGTTCAAAGATGAAACTCTCTTTCTTAGGTTACCTTTTATCATGAAAAAACTCTCTTTCTTAGGTTACCTTTTATCATGAAAAGCTCCTTATAGAAAGAGTTGTTTGCCTGAACCTCTTCTTGTTCTGTGACCTGTTTTCAAAATTTTATGGCAGTGACCTTCTTTAATTTTCAGTTTTCTTAGAAGGTCAAATTGAGCAATAATTTCTCATATAGAATCTTTTCTTAAACTCTAATCTTCTTATCCTAAATGTCCAGGTATTTTACCGAAATACTTCAGCTCGGAATGGTCATTTGCTCAATTCCACGTACCAGAGGTTACCCAATATATGACAGCATTTGGGTCTCAGAATACTGTGGTTATCATTGGCATGGATGGGAGGTATGTTATCATCCTCTTTTTTAAGCCTTCTCCTGTGAATGGTGCATTTGTGTTTGGATGATCTCAGAAGGTTTATAGAAGAATGCTGTGTTTAATTCTTACTGAGTATATCAAGCCATGTGTTTCAGAGGCTTATATAAAGTATATTCAGGGTGATATTGATTTGTGTTTGTAACATTTAATGTAGAAACCTATCGCAGAAGCACATGGCTCTTCTATATCCTCAAGTGCATTTTCTCTATTTGCTTTCATAACAGTATAAATTTAATAATGTGTAAAAGTTAATTGGTTCTCATTCTGGATTCCCTGAAATAGTTTACATTTAATAGTTGCAAAGTTTAATTTCTCCGCATATTTTCTTATAATTTTGACAGTTCTTGATTCCCATCCATCATTTCTTAGATCTCCAGAGAAAGTTTATCTACTAGCAGTTTCTCTCTTATATTTGGTATACAGTGTAAAACCAAAGAGATTCTACGTTGTGACTGTTACTTTTTGTCCTTGTTCAGTTAACTGCTTGAAAGAACAGAGGACTAGGTCCCTATTAGATTATATTTTTTATGGTCGTTTACATGCAAAATTGAACAAATGGAAGAATTTTGTTTCAGTTGTTTCCCTTTCTCCTTGAATAAATGGTTTCCACCGCTATCATCCATTCCATCACTCATACAAATTTCCTTTTCAGTTTTTACAGGTGCAGCTTCGATCCTATTCATGGTGGTGAGATGCAGCAACAGGAATATGTCCACCTTTTGAGAAAAAGGGGCTGAACCAAGTAGTGGCGTAAACAATCTTGTCGAGACTAATTCTTTTTTTTTTTTTTCCTTGTGTAAATGTGAGTAGTGAATGCCTATCAATGTGAATATGTTGCACCAAAAAAAGAAAAGATTTAATTGTACATAATAAACTGAGAAAATTTCTGGTAGAACCATAAATTGCATATAGCTGCTGTCTTATATCTCTGTGGCAAATTATCTGCTATCCATGACACGGCAATAGTTTCTGATGTAGTGAAATTGCCTAGCTGCCAGTGGCTACTATTTCAGATCTCTTGGGTGATAAAACCGCAGTTTTCTATTTCCATGCTTGAAGCTATTCGATATGCATAATTTCACTAGATCTTGGTTTACTTTTGGAGCCTACTTTGTAGCTATAGTTCACTGGAAGCCACTTGTTGATGCTGCCTTCTTTATACATTACTTTTGACTCCGTCTTAGAAGCCCAAATCCTTCTTGTATTTGACTGTTAATATTATATGTTTCATCCTCTATGTTCCCAAAGCACATAGATGTTCGAAAGCTTTTCCTTACTGCTACTGCCGCTTCTACTTTGATTCCTTTATTTGTAGAGATTTATATTTCTATATTTAACTCGTATAATTTGTATTCTGTAAGAACGTATATTTCTCCTCTGTTAACGTATATTTCTCCTCTGTTAAAGTTACTATAACTTAAATTTTATTAATAAATTTAAATAAATTGGCTCAAGCCATACATAATCTTAGACGAATTAAATCAAACCCTTCTAGTTATTTTTTTAAACAATATATTGAGAACTTTCTTTCATCTCAAAAGTACCATACTATAAAATTTTGATAGTTCACTAATATTTATTTATATATTTCGCTACACACATTTTCTATTTTTTTATAAGTATAAATTAACGTATCTTATAGAATAAAACCTTAAATCATTTATTTAAAGAAGAATTAACTTATATTGCAATCTACATTAATATCATCTTCCAAGTAACAAGACCACTTTTAATAATTCCTTGGACTAGGGCAATTATCATGGTCCGGACAAGATGAAAAGTCCAAAGTAGTCTACTATAGCACTTTTGCACTTCGGCAAAAGAGTCAGTCTATAGGCCATTGTAGTAAATGGGCGTAGCATTAAGCCCACAATTTGAGTGAACGGGAAAAATTATTGTAAACTGTTGCTGTCGATGCAACATAATGCAGTCTATTGCCTATTCCCTATCTCTCACTCAATATTTATTTATTTATTTAAAATTTAAATATCCCAAACTATACTTTTTTTCGTTCCCTACGGCTAGGACCTAGGATTACGATAACTGACAGACTTTTACGTTATTTTCTTCGATTCTACAGTTAGGGAAACATAATTAGGAAACTGAGTGGAGATTGATTGTCTTTTCGAGAACTAGGACACTTTAGGGGGACAGGATCCTCTGTCTAATATTATAGTATCTTATTTTGTCCCATAAATTTCAATCATTTATTTATGAGGTCCCGCGTTCATTTATGCGAGACCCACGCAGGACCCACATAAATGAATAACTAAGATTTATGAGACAGAATAAGACACTATAAAATTAGACAAATGATCTAGACTCCACTTTAGGTGCTATAATTAGAGTAGGCTCTTTAAAGGTTATGAAAATGGAGAAGCAGCCATCTCTGGCTCAAAGATTATGAACGAGTATGTCTTCTTTATGTTTTTATTTAGAAAGGAGCTGGGGGGCATAAAAATGATACTTTCATACAACTGTGACTATCGTGATCAAGCTTCTTTATATCGAACTCTTAGTTTTAATAAATATCAATATGTATCATATAACAGAAGCCTTAGTTACACATTCCAGATCTATCGTGAAAGGAAAATAACAAAGAAATGTTAAAATACCTGATTTTGGTTCCATAACTTTTGGAGCTTTCAAACTTGTAATGAGTGCAAATCCACTGAGATCTTCACGAGAGTTACTTACCGCAACACATTAAAGCCTTTCTGTAGTTTTCTGTACACATAAACCTCTGAATGGATCAGAGTATCTATATTTTCATGATTTGCTACAACAACTATAGGAGACCTTAACCTTCTATATTTAGCATCTATGTCGAGCCTCCCATTACATGCTCAATATCGGTTCATACTGATTGAAGTCCATTTTTCTCCTAGACTTCGACCCATTAACCTAGATCCTTTATTGGGCCACTTTATTATCTTTATTCAGATCAAATTATGTAACTTAACCGATAAACTATTGAAAAACCAAAAATTACAATTAATTAATGTCCACCAAATAGGAAAATTTCTAACATTCTCCTCATTGGACAATAATCAATTGTGTAATTGACTTAAGTTTAAAACCAATTTGAAAATACAATTAAGCCACGTTACCGAATTGGTACCAAGTTTAAAATAAAAAACATTTGATCTAAAGATAATGAAAGTCCATTATTCTATCTCGCAAGGCTTTCGATACTAAAAAATATAAAACGCATGTGTCATGTGTGACACTGGTCCAACATAATCATGTATATCTAATACCTTACTAACATGAATGAGAAAATGGAGTGTGGCAAATAAGGATGATACCTGTATGATCTAATATGTATCATCTTTTTGTTTGTAGGTCTCAATTTCTTTAAACTTTATGCTAAACTGCATACACGAAACTGTATAAGAGAAATCTTATTTTCTCTCATCGAATGCTAAACTGTATTAGAGAAAATTTTTATGTTCTTTCACTGAATGCGAAACTGTATTAGAAAACCTTTATGGGATTAAAAAATTAGACTCCCTATGTCATGTCGAATCTATAGATATGCATATTAACCTATATGTGTCCTTATGACATAGGCTTAAGGTCAATTTGTATATATGCTCAATAACCTTTACAATGCTTAAGATCGACATAGGCCTTAAGACTTTTACGTGTATTATGACAACGTATAGCAACAAGTATGATTGAGGATAAACGATGATCATCTTTGTTAATAATAACCATACTGTCATAATACATCAAAATGTATAAACTTACAAGGAGAAAACATAACGATTACTAACTAATAGTTTCTAGGGACTTTAATGTACCCATACTGTATATATGTCTTTCAAACATAAGTGGGTGAAGTCCTTTAGTTAACGATCAACAAGTATCTCCTCAGTTCACAAATGCTACACTAATAATGTCTAAGGACTTTAATGTACCCATACTATATATATGTCTTTCAAACACAAGTGGGTGAAGTCTTTTAGTTAAATGATCAACAAGCATCTCCTCAGTTCACAAATGCTACACCTCAATGTCGTCTTTTGTATCAACTCCTTTATGGTCAAGTATTTGACCTTCAAATACTTAGACCTTGTAATATTCTTATTGTTGTTACTGAACAACACAACAACAAGATTATCACAATACAACTAAATAGGTCTAGCCATAGAATCAGCCATAGATAACTCAAAAATCATGTTTTTGAGTCAAAAAAGAAACCTCATAGCATGCAACAAACTTTGCATGCATAGTTGAGAAAGTCACTGATGTCTTCTTGACACTCTTCCATAGTACTACACCATCTGTTAACATACAAAATGTAACTTGAAGCAGACTTTCTATCATCCTGATACATTGCAAAATCTAAATCTGCATACCCTAAGAGGTTTAGATTGTTGACCCTTATATATGTCAACATATAATCCTTGGTTCCCCTTAAGTATCTTAACACTCGCTTAACTGAATTATAGTGGTCTATACCTGGGTTAGCTAGATACCGACCTAGTAGTTCAACAGCAAATACAATGTCCAACCTAGTGTATACCTAAGCATACATTAGGCTACCAACCACACTAAAATATGGAACATTCTTTATAGCCTCTCTCTCTACTTCATTCTTTGGACATTGTGTCAAAAAAATCTCTTATATGAGAGATATGTGCTACAATAGGTTCACAGTCAGCCATATTATGTGTAACACTTGCTCAATGTATGCATTTTTACGAGAGGCCTAATGAGTGTTGAGATCTATCTCGGTGAACATGCATATCTAGGATAAAAAATGCTTCACCAAGGTCCTTCGTGTGAAAATGATTGACTAAAAGTTGCTTAACCTCATGCAACATGGTCAAATCATTCAATACGAGCAATAATCATCCATATACAATAATGGGAAGATAACTTTGCTCCCCCTGACTTTATAGTATAAGCATCCTTCAACTTTGTTTTTCATGAAGCCGAAAGATGTCAGAACCTTATCAAACTTGAGGTACCATTTTTTGGAAGCTTGTTTTAAACCATATATTGATTTTTTCAATTTGCAAACCTTTTCAATCTCTCCTTGATCCTGAAATTCTTCATGTTGTTCCATTACAAGAAAATTATCGAGTGCCGATGGATCATTACCGATGAAAATAATACCATAGAAAATTAGTGACAAAAAATCAAATTCCTTCAGTAACATTGTTGTAAGAAATGGTAATTTACGACGAACAAAATATTCGTCGATAAAATTCGAGGGAAATAGTAATCACCATCGGAAAGAGGCACGAAGGATAGGTGGCAAAATAAGCGTCATCGTTTACTGACGGAATTGTATTCTATTGATAAAATTAAAAGTTAAACGTTGTCGTTTGCTTCAGTTTCAATGTTTTTAATAAAACATAAATGAATTCATTTGGCGGCAAGGTTTGTTGGGATAAATCGCAACCACATTTATCGATGGATTAATTTTCCATAGGTAAAGTCAAACGATGTTGGTAGTATTATTAAATTTATTATAAAGTGACATTATTTGATAATTATAAAAACCTAACACCCGAAGCCCCCCTGGTTACCTTCTCTGGATTTTCGGTTCTTTCGTTTTCTCCTCCACGATTAAAGTTTTCAGTTGTTTTGTTTTCGATTTTTTCATTTTTCAGTTGCTTTCAGTGGCCTTGCATCTATTGTTTTTGTCCTCGTTGTCTTCTTGATTGGTGGCTTTGGATGGTTTTCGCTGTCTTCTTCCATCGCTTGACATTGTCGTCATCTTTGTTTAATCGTCAGTTGTGGTAAGTGGTCCATCTAATTTTATGGTGACATTGTTGTATTTAGGTTTTGTGTACTACTTTGATTGTATGGGTTTTTGTTTCTTTTTTGTGTCATTATGCAATTGGGATGGTGATTTGTGTTTTGTGTTTTTTACCGGTGATATTGTGTTGGTGATTTCATTTAATCGTCTTCGTTTGTTTGTGGAGGAGATAGAATTTGAGAGATTTATGGAAATGGAATTTCAGAGCTCGGGTTTTTGTTTTTGATTTGGTGGTGAAATATGAGTTGAGGTTTGAATTCCTGTTGGTGGCTATCGATGATTTTCGCCGTCTTCTTCCATTGCCTAACATCATCGTCATCTTTGTTTAATCGTCGATTGATGAGGTAAGTGGTCCATCTAATTTTATGGTGACATTGTTGTATTTAGGTTTTGTGTACTACTTTGATTGTATAGGTTTTTGTTTTTTTTGCGTCATTATGCAATTGGGATGGTGATTTATGTTTTGTGTTTTTTATCGATGACATTGTGTTGGTGATTTCATTTAATCGTCTTCGTTTGTTTGTGGAGGAGATAGAATTTGAGAGATTTATGGAAATGGA
>JANVCQ010000232.1:12412685-12428512 GCA_025531925.1 Erythroxylum plowmanianum | reverse complement strand
TACTAAATATATCTAATAAAGTATACTAATTAATCACGATTATACTCATTGATATAAAATTAATTAATCAACCTTTGAGTGATTCTTAAATATTTTAGTATCAATGAATTTTAGTATACCTATTAAATATATCATTATGTCATTGCAATCATAAGCATCACATTATCATGGGTAACCATATATCGATTTTAATTTGATATTTATAAAACTTTCTATTTTGGCCACTTTGATGACTAACATATTATTCATTATATAAATGTCAAATTAAATAAATGATAATAGAAGTTATATTGAAACAAATTCTTGTTCATACACATAAGTACTCTATTACATTAACAATAATTAATATATGATGCTAAAATCATGCATCAAAGTTTACAATTAATATTTAATGACACAAAAGGCATTTAATGCATCAGAGAGAATGGAGAGAGAAACACTGTCAATAGGAGAGAGAAACTTTTATATCCATTAATGGAACCATCATTAACTAAAAAACACGTGAGATAAAAGAAAACATTTATAATGAATGCAATTAATGACATTTCTAATTCCATTTACGGGCTAACTTGGCAGGGAAGCATTTAACATTATTTTTCCTTTCCTTCATCATCTTGATAACGTGAGTTTGGTGGAAACAAAACAATTATCATGTTCCATATAGAAGAAAGAGAGAAGATATGATCTTTCCTTTTAAAACCAAAAACATGCCGTAATTGATAAGGAAATCACTATAAAATATCTTTTGCATCATGTATATCGTGTAAATAATTATATCATAATAATTCTTGATTTAATATCTTAAATAGAAAGTTATTGATTCTCAAATCCATAGCTCTGATAACACATATTAATTCCTTCTTACATGACAAATTGCAGAATCTTAGAATCTAATAAGTTTTCACAATAACATAAACGTATCTTGATCCATCGCATTTTCGATAATTTCTGAACATATAATCTTCAATAATCTTTTACAAGATATTCTTCGATTGCGTTTTCTCTCTCTTGGCCTTTGTTTCCTTATTTTTCATATATGTTTGATGGAGAGATACATGAAAGACTTTATAAGTAGAGAGAGAAGGAAAGTAGTTATCTATCTTCAAACAATAATTCTTTTCATTATTCTTATCTTTACGTTCCATCAACGTAAATACATTATATTATTTATCCTAATATCTCTTATTTAAATAATTAATAAATTTAATATACTTAAATGATTAAACCAAAATATACGGCCACATATAATGAAATTGTCTAGTGTTACATAGCCATTCGGTCCTAGTAAATATTTTATTAGAGAGCACGTGAAAAAGAATGTTAGATTGTTTTCTTGAAATATACCACACGTCGATTAAAATAAAATAATGATAGCTTAAAAATACAAAAGTATTAGGAGGTAATGAATCTTTATTCATACAAACAAATTTCTTAGGAGCAAAATCCCAAAACGTTCGTATTAGGCCCATTACATTAATCCGCGACAATTGTCATTGGGTCACCTCTGTCTATTTGTTCCAGCGGATTATTTTAATAGCTTGGATGGTTGGTTCCGAACTTATCTATTTCCTGTACATTTGTTAGAAACAGAAAGCAAGAATGAGCACAATTAGTAAAACGTTATGTTTAAAATAAAACATCCAAAAATAGTTAGACGAATTGAATGACAGTTAACAAAAATGAGTTCAGGATAGCCAAAACAATAGAGTTTGTCTTAATAAAAAATAACATTAGATTAAATCGAATAAAACATAATTAATTATAATAAAAATTAAATTTAAAATTTTACGATAGTCTTACCTAATCTCTTGTCTTACCTAATGTCAACTAGGATAGTTTCTATGCTCTAAAAAATCCTGAGTATAAGGGTTATCCAAAAGCAGTGGCGGATGGACTTGGGAGTTTCTTGCGACCAAAAATCAAGTTAGGAGACCGGAAAATGATCTAAAATAGTGTTCACCGTTGACTGTTACTCTAACCAATCAAATCAAAGCAACGGGGTAATACTAAAACCGCTACACACGGCACTCATGGATTTGACATGAGCCACTGTTTCTTTAATTCCACCGATATTTATTTACTGATAAAATTAAACAATTACATTATTAATACAAAGATAATGAAGAGGAGACCATCCTTACCATTGTAATGGATTAAAATCTTAGAGAATAATTCTAATAAATAATTCATAAATTTACTTTTAAATTGTAATTGTAAAAATATTATACCTATTTTTATACATAATTACATATTATTGTATTAATTCAAATACGAATTTGTGGCACACGAACAGCCACCCTGTGCCCATCAAATGCGCGTTTGCTTCTTAACATTTGGTCTGTGTATTTACACTAGACTTAAGACTTCTTTGTGCGTGTCTGGCTTTTTGTAGCTAAGCCTAAACGTAAGATTAGATTGCACAGAACGACAAACCACTGTAGTAGTCAAGTATGAAGTTACTATTACGCCTAACATGGATGGTGGTAGTAGTGGTTGTTTTGTACGGAGGAGGAGGAGGAGGGGGTGTGGTGGTCAAGGCAGCAAGCGAAAGTAGCAGCAGCGAGTCTCCGAGGAAGCTGGATCAAACACCAACATGGGCAGTAGCAAGTGTTTGTGCTGTATTTATCATCATATCTCTTCTCTTGGAATTGCTTCTTCACAAGCTTGGAGCGGTACTCTTTTATTTCTTTCCTTGAAACTTTTTGTTTAAACTAAAGTCCTCTGCTTTTGGTCCTGTTCAGTTTCAATTGATTCACTGTTCTTTTTCTTTTGGTTGAACTCCGTCTGAATCTCTGTTGCCAAAAAGTTATTCTATGTAGCTCTAGGGTCTCGCAGTAACAAAGTCCAATCATTGAACTTTCCGTTTTATCATAATAATATCAGTATGTCCTGCCACAAGGTCATAGTTTTTTTTAAAAAAATGATATCCTCTTGTTTTCTATCTTTGCTTCATATTCTTTCCTCTTTTCGGGATTTCTTCTTTTTACTATTAATCAGTGCTTTTTCTTTACTCAGTGGTTCGAAAAGAGGCACAAGACAGCTCTATTGGAAGCCTTGGAGAAGGTTAAAACTGGTGATTAGCATTAATTCTTCTTGCATAATCACGATTTAGCATAATAGTAGGTGTCAAGACTTTATTGACTTCATTTTTTTTTGTGCAGAGCTAATGATTCTGGGTTTCATTTCACTGCTCCTGACTTTTGGTCAGAACTACATTGCCAAAATCTGTGTCCCAATTAAGGTTGCAGAAACTATGTTGCCATGTCGGAATACCACAACTTCTGCTACTGAAGAGGAACATCGTCGGAGACTGTTGTCTGAACGTAGATTTCTAGCTGGTGCTGTATCCGTCGTTAGGTGCAAAACCGTAAGTGCCTCACTAACGGGTGTCATAAACATTAATTTTTTTAATAAGATGTGCATGTTGTGGCCATTGTACTTTTGCAAGTTGCCATCTTTTGAATGTGCTCGCTGTCACTGTTGTATTCCTTGCAAGTTTCAATTTGGTGATGACGGTGAAAAGTTATAGTAGATTGTTACCAAGGCCATGGATGATTTTTAAAGAAGTATATCTGTCTAGGGATGCATCGGTAATCATACAAACTAATATACAAACACAATTTCTATGGAAAGGTAGGATGAGAGTGTAGTGGACATAAATGAAGCAGATTTATCTTTAAATAGAAAGTATCTAGAGGCTTTTTCCATGTTTTTGATTGGCATGACTAGTGCAGTTACTTTCCTAGTTAGTAATTTGAAGAAATGTGAAAATTTTCCCAAGTCTTTCTCGTGAAATCACAAGAGTAAAAGATTAGTTGTCATGTTTTCAAGGTTATAAATTCATATCATTTTATTTAGATTACTTTGAGACCGTGAGTTTAATACTTGGCCCACATTGATCGTATTTGTAATCATTTATTAATTTATTCATGTTGTAACCAATCTCTTTGGATATAGATCATGTTATATGATCTTTGGTTGTACCATCTCATGTACTTAGTCAGATGACTGATTGTTACCTAGAATTGTAATGTGTGCTTTTACGAATATAGAATACTATGTTACTCAAATACAGCTCTGATTCTTCTCTCACAGGGCAAAGAACCAATTATAACTGCCGAGGGATTGCATCAGTTACACATTCTCATATTTTTCTTAGCAGTCTTTCATGTGCTGTACAGCCTAACTACTATGATGCTTGGAAGGCTAAAGGTTTGAAAATTATGCTTCTGTAAATGCATAATAGGCAGGACACCCATAATTCATTGCTGGAAAGGAAACGTCAACTGTTTTTATTTCCAGAACATTGTAAATTTTGTTAAGCAACAGACGCTGATTATGAAGTATTATTTTGTAAATATTTTCATAGCTGATGATGCTTATATTTACTTTGTTCAGATTCGTGGCTGGAAGGAGTGGGAACAGGAAACTTCATCCCATGATTATGAATTCTCAAATGGTATATTATCTTATGCTTACAAGATTCAACTTTGAGACAATGAAATTGAGTTTTTACTTGCATGATTTTACAAGTTTATTTCTTAGCAGAGCTTGGTTGTAATTAACTTCTTAAAATTATTGGATGTGCAGATCCTTCAAGATTCAGGTTCACTCATGAGACATCTTTTGTGAGAGCGCACACTAGTTTCTGGACCAGAATTCCATTCTTCTTTTATATAGTAAGGACTTCCCAAGATTGGCCTTTCCTTCTTATAGTTTATTTAATTAGAAATTAGAGGAAGTCTAACAGCAAAATTATTTAGGCAGACCTTATGTTTGCAGACATAGAGTACATTTTTTGAGAAGATCTGAGGAATCCTTGATGGATGAAGAGAAAAGCTACTTCCTTCTCAGAATATAACTGCATCTTTTTGTTGCAGGGATGCTTCTTTCGACAATTTTTCAGGTCTGTTTCTAAGGCTGATTACTTAACATTGCGCAATGGCTTCATCAGTGTGAGTCTTCAAACTTTACAAATAACAACCGCTTAATGTTGGTTATGCCAATCTCTTATCCACGAGCTATATTTTATTTTTCTTGTAGCGCCACTTAGCTCCCGGAAGTAAGTTTAACTTCCAAAAGTACATCAAGAGGTCCTTAGAGGATGATTTCAAGGAAGTTGTTGGGGTCAGGTAATGTTAAGTTTCAGTTGATAGCCCACTTCACAGATTTTCACTGACTTTGGTATATGTGCCTAACTGCTGTTATGTTGTTGCAGTCCTGTTCTATGGGCGGCATTTGTAATCTTCTTGCTTCTAAACGTTAAAGGCAAGGAAATCTTCGTTCTGTTTCTTTTTCTTTACCCCTGATTGGTTTCAGAGCTATGTAGATTTACAAGATCTTTTAAGGTACATTCTATCAATTTACTATGTCCTTCACAGGATGGCAAGCGTTATTTTGGGCTTCAATTGTCCCTGTCATTGTAAGAATTATGTTTCTTAACATTCTGTTTTCAGATAGATTATATAAAACAATCGTCTGAACTTCAAATTCTTTGCAGATAATTTTAGCTGTTGGTACAAAACTTCAGGCCATTCTGACAAAGATGGCCCTTGAAATCACTGAAAGGCATGCAGTTGTGCAAGGGATGCCTCTTGTGCAAGGCTCAGACAAATATTTTTGGTTCGGCCGTCCACAACTAGTTCTTTCTCTTATCCACTTTACCCTATTTCAGGTGCGGAACTCATTTCCAAAGTGATACGAAACTCAAGCTGACAAATTGCTGTTCTCATGAAGCATTCATTAGGATAACTTTTATGTTGATATGATTAGGTATTGAAAGGTTTAATGGGAAATATATTATGCTGCTTGTGACAAGTTTCATTTGCATAAACTACTACAAGAGAATACGTGTTGGGTTCTGAAGTAGTCTTCCTGCTTCAGCTTTGATGTTAGTACTGTCTGATTTATTGCTGATTGATAACAACTTTCTGTTAACTGAAGCAATCACTAAATTTCTCTTTTTAACTTACATTGCTGCAGAATGCATTCCAGATAACTTACTTCCTTTGGATATGGGTAATAGACTGTTCTTACCGTTTGTTTTCTTCCCTGTTACTGATTTTGAACCATAGACCATAACATGTATCTTTTTGCAGTATTCATTTGGTTTGAAATCTTGCTTCCATGCTAATTTCAAGCTTGCAATAGCAAAAGTTGCTTTAGGGTAAGTTCTTATAATCTCTTCACAAGGTATGAAATTTTCTCCGGACATTTTCAGATGTCTGATACAAACTTCTCATGTAAGAAATCATACGCCTAATCTCATAACACAACATGTTCAATGTCCGTCAAGGCAGTTTTTTATGAGCTCAAAGATGTAATGGCAAATGGCAAAGCCTTAATATTATTATGTTTTATGATGTTTACTTGAGAAAATGGAACAAGTCTCTTTTGGTATTTGCAGGGCCGGCGTCCTATTTCTGTGCAGTTATATAACTCTTCCCTTATACGCCCTTGTAACTCAGGTAACGTCATCTTCTGCATTTTGATGTTCTCGTTATTTTAAGAGGATTTAGTACAACTTCTTGTAATGAAAGGGACATGTCTGAAAGGAAACCTGAATCACAAAGAGGAGCCAGGAAATGAGGAATTTTATGGCTATCCTTGTGAATGATGGCACTATATATAACAATCATGAAAAAACAAACAAAGTTCAATATTTCTAGAAAGAAAAGTAAAACTTAAAATCATAGTTGAAAGGTTTCATCCGTGCACCTTTTCACATTCATGATTCTTCAAGTACTCATGATTTGACCTCATTCGGTGGAACCTACCAGATGGGTTCATATATGAAGAAATCAATCTTCGATGAGCAGACGTCAAAGGCAATTAAGAAGTGGCATATGGCTGCAAAGAGGAGAAAAGGGAAAGCAGACAGATCACGTAGTGTAACCTTGGGAGGAAGCGTTAGCCCTAGTGTTTCAACAGTGCGCTCTCCTGGACAAGCACTGCGCCGTTTCAAAACTACAGGGCATTCAAATGCGTCTCTCACAGATGAGGGTGAAGAAATGTCTGATATGGAAGCCGAACCGTTGTCACCCATTGCAGCAACTACCGACTTTACTGCAAGGGTGGATATTGATGAGGAAGCCACTGGAATAAGTGAATCGCCTCATGGGGAAGAAACAAATAATGGACATGATTTCTCTTTTGCGAAGCCTGTGCCGGCAGCAAAAGATTTCTTCTCATGAAGGGCAGCAAGTCATGGACTTCGGGTGGAAATTGCCGTTGGTTTCGCATGTACATACGTATACTTAAGCAGGGGACTGGATGCTCTCAATTTAATGGTCAGATCACATGTACGAGACATAAAATCTTGTTATTGCAGATATTAGGTCATTTAGCTAATGGTTCTTCTGTATGTGTGTACTTGCTTTTTAGCCTTGCTTAGGACTCATCGAATTAATCCTGTAACTATACAGTGGCCACGCAATAAAGATGAACAATTGATTTCTTCATCAGAAGCAAATCATTTATCCAATGTAGTGACCAAGTAATCATGCGTTCTTAGCCCAAGGGAACCGAAGTACCTCCCCTTTTGGATATTAAGCAAGTCCCCGTTCGAAAAATTACTTTGGTTCTTAAGATTCTTGAAGTAGCAAAGAGAGATCCTCTAGTAAGCTCCAAATTTGTTTAGCTAGTTAAGTCTCGTTAATGGTTCATAAACATAAGTTCAAATAGCCAGATACTGAGACCTCAACAGGAAACCAATCAACGAGAAGAGGCATAAAGGTAAGAGTCAAAAGTAGAGGAAGAGTTAGGGGAATGATGATTGTGGTAACCAACAAGAAAACGACCAGGATGAAGAGTAACAATTCCAAGGAAGAGGAAGAGGACGTGGTAGATTACATGTGTAGTCTCTAATAAACCAAGCGCAGGAGATAAATCTAATGTCGAATTTTATGGATGCGTGTATGAATTTTACAAGTTTGAATATCGTACTAACTTGTCCAAAAGTAGTGAAGAAAAATTGAATTTTTGTAGAAAATGAGGAAGAAACATCTTCGCTAGATGAATCATTCAAAGGCATGGTAAAATTTAAAGACATCTCAAAGGTCTAGGCGATGGGAAAAGGACGAGTACTCGTTCAGTCCAAAGGTAATATTGCTTAAACCATTATAAATGTTCTTTTCAACCAATACGTTAACTATGGGTCAGCTACAAGAGAAGGGGTATGAGATTACCATTAAATGTGGAGTATGCCAAATTCAATATGACAATTACGTTTGGTTGTTCAATTTATAATGACAGTGAACAGAATGTTTCCCTTTTGTTATGGTTATCTTAATTTTAAAGGTTTTCTCCAATACCTTAAAGGTATGTGAAGAATGTGTTGTCAGTAAACAACACAGGTAGCCATTCCCAAAAAAAGTAAAACTCAAAGAGCAAAGAGGTTGTTAGAGATTACACATTAGGATATCTATGGGCCAATTAATCATGCTTGTAGTGGAGATAAATGATACTTGGGTCTATATTTTACAAGAAAACTCAGACTTTTACATCTTTTAAAATCTATAAAACAACGTTGAGAAATAAGTATGAAATAAAATTCAAGTGCTTTGAACAAATCATGGAGGAGTAAGTTACAACTCAAGAACTTGTACTCGTAGGAGCGTTGAGATCGCCACAAAGTAGAAGGGGACTTTTATGCGTGAGTGATTATAAAGTGACAGCAACTGACCAATCTAATGATCCACTTGTACATTTTACCCTTTTTTGCATACTGTGGTATAGTGTTTTTTGTAGATGCAGCCAAACAAACAAAATTGATGTAAGTATTGGATGCTGAAATTTTTGTCACGGACAGAAACAATACTTGGGAGTTAAGTGAAATTCCAAAAAGGTAAGAAACAATTCATGTGAAGTGGTTATGAGACAAAGCTAAAAGAGAACGGTGAAATTGTCAAATGTAAAGCTCGCTTGATTGTAGAAGGTTATAAGAAAAAAATTTAGCATTGATTATAAGGAAATATTTGCCCTTATTGTTAGACATGATACAATTAGAATGATCATTAGCGACATAAAACTCATGACCTATCCTCCAATTAGATGTCAAGTTGGCCTTCTTACATGGAGAATTAAAAGAATGTGTATTTATCAAATAAACTCCTAGTTATATTGAGGTTGAAGAAGAATATAAAGTGTATAATTTAAAAAGGCTTTGTATGAACTTAAACAAGCTCCAGAAGCTTGGTACAATCAAATTGATGCAAGTTTTTTGAAGGAAGTTTTTAGAAATTTATTTATGAGCATACATTTTTCATAAAATTTGAGGATAATGGGAAAATGTTGTTGGTTTGTTTATGAATTACTATACACTGGAAATGTTTGATAAGCTTGAGAAGTCTCTGATGGTTGAGCTAGATATGTCTAATCTCAGAAGAATGCATAGGTTATTCAATCAGATGTGGATATTTTTATTTATCAAAAGGAAGTATGTTCAAGAAATTTTAAACAAATTTGAGATAAAGGATTGCAATATAGATAATACACTAGCAAAGGCAAGTCTAAAGCTTATGAAAGACTGTGATGGAAGAAGTGTTAACAACACTCTTTACAAGCATATCATTGGAAGTCTAATGTATATAACTACAGTAAGACCAGACATAATGCAAGTTGTTAGTTATCTTAGCTGGTTCATGGAATCACCAAAGGAAATGCATCTACTAGTAGCAAAAAGAATTTTAAGATATTTGTAAGGCATAGCTAACTACGACATACTGTATAGAAGAGAGAAAAAAATTGATGTGATGTACTGATGATAGTGACTACACATGAGATCTAGATAATTCAAAGAGTACCTCTGGTATGATAAGTTCATGAGCTATTTCTTATCTTCATGAAAGCATTCCATTGTTACTTTGTTCACAACAAAGAGAGAGTTTGTAGTAACTTTAGCATGTTTGTCAAGCAATTGGGCTAATTAGAAATATACTTAAAGAAGTTTACTTCAAGCATAAGAACCGACACTCATTTATTATGATAACAACTCAACTATAAAGTTACCTGAGCATTTTCTCTATATGCTATTTATAAACGCACTCTACCTACTTTTAATTAGATATTTTGTGATAGAAATTACTATTACTCCTACCTACGTTAATAACTAGTTGCATTAATATGAGACATACATTACTTGCATTTGAGCACCATTGTCGTTGCTAATTAAAGAAAAGTATTGAGTACTAGTATAGTAGTGATTCAAAACTTGGTTATCATTCGAACAGTCCTCTCCAACTTGCATGTTACTGTATAGTAGAGGTGACCGCAATGGGTGGTCAGTTATGGAGCAAGAAAACAGAAATGTAGTACATCAAGTGATTGTGAAAGAAGAGGAACTCCGAACAGAGGAGGTCTAGTGCTAGGCATTTTGCACATGGTTAGGAATAAAATCTTGTCGAAAGTAGCTATTCAATTTTATCAACTATCATCTGTCCAGGTCTTGTCTATTGCCACTACTTCCCTTTCCAAGTCATAGCATTTGTATTTTTTCCTTTTGTCATCATTGACTTTTAGAATGAGTTTTCTTTGTCCTTGTTTGTAGAAATATACTTATTCTATTCCCCAAGTCCCAGCTGGGATAGCTTAATTATTCACTCCAAAGCCACGTTTACTTTCACTAAATACAGAGTAACTTGACAACAGCACTGTATGACAAGGCATATTTGTAACAACAGCACTGTATGACAAGGCATATTTGTAACAACAGCACTGTATGACAAGGCATATTTTACTTGGTCAGTCAGGGGAGTCAAACTAGTGAGCGGTATGACAAGGCATCACCTATCTTGCTCCGTTATTTGTAAACTGAACATCGGTTTGCATTCTATCTTTTTGATATCAGCTAAAGAGAATCGTCCAGACGCTGAAAGTTATGTGAAAGCACAGCGGCTTTTGGTGGGATAACTAGGAATATTTGGATTGAATAAGGATGTCCTGTCAAGAAAGAATAATTTTTAGTGCTAATGTGTGACGTGTGATTGCAATCAATTTAAAAAGGATTTGACTCCGTTAGTTCCCTCAATTTTATTTTCCACATGTCAATGAAAAGAATGCATGTTTCGTCTTTTAAAATAGACATAACTACACCAAATGAAAAGCATATTTCTGCTTTCTCTATGGGCTTGGTAATTGGTATGCTTTGGGATGAAAAAGTACAGGAAATTGACTATCACTGCACTGTACCAAAAGCCATGTCTTAAGCGGGGAAATGCCATGCCTAGTCAAGTGGAACATTTAGCAATCGTGTTGAATAAAGAATAGGGTGACTCGGAAAAGCTCTACTGTCTATTGACTTCTAAGTTCCTATCTATTTTACAAGAACTATCAGGATTGAAGACCTACATCCCATGACTAATATTATCATCACATACTTTTCGCATATAAAATTGAGGTCTCTGTGGTATGACATAGAAACTGTAACTATCTAAAGAATTTTCACTTGGCTTCTTTTTTGAGAATCCCATTCATCTATATCAGTTTCCTTGTTGCCTTCCAATTTCGAAAAGATCAGAGCTCACCCTTCCCCACCCTCTATTCTCCCTCCAGCTTTGCCTATATATATCATACAGATACAGGCAAGGCAGACGAACATATTCTAAAACCAGCTAATATAGAAGCTGCAAACTCCTTTCTTTACCTCTAATTACTCTTGTACTTTAACAATCCCACTGGGTACAATTAGACCACACAAATGATCCGATTTCCGAGATTAAGAGTCCTCCTTGTCTCAAAGTCTTCACTGCAGAATCAGGCAGCGATGGCAGATCCACCAGAGGCAGCGAATGTGGAGTCTGATTTAGTGGTCATAATGGCTGCTATGTTGTGCGCATTGATGTGCATGATAGGCTTGATCGCGGTGCTTCGATGTGCCAGGCTCCGCACCCATGGCAACGGGAATTCATCGTTGCAGCAGCAGCATGCTTTGTCAAACAAAGGGTTGAAGAAGAAGATCCTCAAATCCCTGCCCAAGTACAATTACAGCGCGAGTGTCAAGGCATCAGATAAAGAAGCAAACTTTTCATGGACAGAGTGCGCAATTTGCTTGAGTGAGTTTGTGGAAGGAGAAGAGTTGAGGGTTCTGCCACAATGTAACCACGCCTTCCATGTTGCCTGTGTAGACATGTGGCTTGGATCCCATTCCTCATGTCCTTCATGTCGTCAGATGCTGGTGGTTGTCTCTAGTTGTCCGGAATTTTCTGCCGGTGGTGGAAGTGGAGCAACGTTGACGGAATGTGATGGGCCACATACGCAATTGAACGTCAAGGAAGAAGACAGTATCATCAATCACATTAATGCTTCTTATAACTGTAGCTTCTTGCCTTGACCACCCGATTATCTTGATCAGGATTTCGCTTCTTGTAGTACACAAAAGCATGTTAAGCATGTAGTGGTTTAGAGTTGTTTTCCCCTTTTCTTTCTGTTGCATTTTGGGAGACGTGTTGGGATCATTGATACTGGTGGGAGGGGCTTAATACCATTAAAGACATCACTGAAGATGAATCGTTTGAGCAATGGCAACAACACAAACAGATGCAACCGAAGAGATTTATGCAGATTTAGTAACGTTACGAATATGAATTCATTTCTTTTGTTCTAAATATTCAGCTTATTCATTTATTCCTCTTTTCCGCTATCCGCTCTATCAGTTGCTTCGGTTCCCAATTCTCATTTTTGTCATTTCTCTTCCTTTACGTAATACAAAAAAATTTCAAGAATTACTCCACATAGATGATAATGAGAAAGGTAAAGTTAGGGGGTACAAACAAATATCATTGCCAGGTTGGCCCATTTGAACTAATAACTTCACGTAGATTAATATTTTAGATATATTTGTTCCAACAGCTGAATATTGTTCCTTCGAATATTGCTATTATTGTTGTTGCTATTCACTGTTCTAAGAATTACGTTGACAATGTTATTTATATGAGCTCCGAAGCAGTTGGAAAGGCAATGGGAATTTTTGCTTCCTTTTCCAAAATTTTTGCTTTTACTCTCTGCTTTCTCTTGGCATCCCTTTTTTATTGGTAAAAGCTGTGTTTTGAAATCCGGAACGGATTGGCCGATTTGACTGGTTCGATCAGTGATCGGTCGGCTATTTGGTCCGATTGAGCCCTAAAAATCAGTCTTTAATTGGACCAGTGTGAACCGATGTGAACCAATCAATTGACCGGTCCAACCAGTGGTCGAACCGGTTCAATGAATTTTTTATTTTTTGTTTTTTTTCTAAAACACATCACATTTTTTATTTATATTTATTTATATTATTTGAACCGGTGAAATAAATTTTTTATTTATGTTTATTTATATTATTTGATATATTTTTCTATCTTTTAATATTACTAATATTATATATAATTAAATATAATTATTGCATAATTATGACGTCACACCGATTCGACCGGTGGTCGAACTGATCGAACTGGTGACCAGTAAGGCCTCCGGTTCGATGTCCGATCCGGGTTTCAAAACATTGGGTAAAAGCATGTATTATTGATACTTTCATTGAGTCTTTATACCTACTAAGCACGACTTCTCTTTGATAGGTCCCATTGTCAGTCTCTTCCAAGTTCAGGACCTTAGAACCTCTTATGATGCTATTTCCACCAAATTTGACATCTCCATCCTTGATCACTAAACTTTTTATTAAGGATCTCTAATCCAAAATGACTCATCTGGAAACCACCACCACTATGACATCTGTTACAAAGGTCACCTTGGAGACTCGAACTTTTACTCGAAATTGCTCGCTCACACCCTTTGCACGGCAGTCTCACTTAGATCCGTTAAAGTAAGACTCAACCTTTCCCCAACCCTCGAAATGTTTACCTCGCACACTCGAAAAAACAACGCGGAAGTAATAAAAAATATAGGCAACAAAAGAACACACACAGAGATACGGTCAAAAGATTAACTTTATATTACTTTCCCTCAAAAGAATACAAAGCTCTCTGATTGAATGAGAAAAACAAAGCTCGAATGAGCTATATATAGGCACCCAAGCCTGGAGTCACAGATTCCTACTAAATCTGTACTACCCAATATCACGTCTATCCTATCAGATAAGATAACATAAACCAATTGGATAACACCCTCATCCAAATAGGATTCTAACTGATAAGATAAGATCTAACAAGATAACATAAGATAGAGTTTACATTTATCTAGAACACTATCTATAATACTAACATCCTTATCCGTAAAGATCTCCATTATCTTCAGATGTTGAGTTTCACTGCAACCCTAACTCATAATCATCGCCACATCATCCAAGATCTCCCCGCGATCTCTATCCGCTGATGATGCAATGTGATTTCGCCGAAACCCGCTAGCACATTGACCTGATCCAATGCTCCCACAACAAGTCCGCTAGTTGTGGTCTATTCATCTGAGCATAGCCAAGTCCTTAGTCCGTCAAGTCTTAGCCTGGGTCGAGTCAATCTCCACAAGATCCGATGCTCTACCAAAATTTGCACCAAGTCTGATCCCACTCGCCCATAATTTATCTTAGTGTTTTCATCACAGCCTATCCGCACATAGGTCCATCAATGCACATCCATGGACAAGTCCGTCTTCCATGTCGGCCTCACTCATGGTGCAGTCTCATCGCTCCATGACTAAGTCACAAGTCACAATCCGAGTTAGTATATAAAACCTCGCCCATTTACATACCTTCGAGCTACCTCGTCGAAGTTAAGTGTTTAGACGTCTCGTTGCGCTCGCATGCCTTCGCACATCCTCGCGAGTCTCATACACCTTTGTGCCTTCTCGCGCACTCTCGGGTCTCGCATGACTTAGTTTTTGCCAATGCACACCTACGCGTGCCCACACGTATTAGATCTTACCTACTCTCGAGATCTTCATCGATACCTTTTGCATCCCTCGCCTACTTCGCAAGTTCCACGAGTTTTTCTTGCCAACTCGCAAGCTTTGCCTTGTTCCTCGTCAACACGCCTTCCTCGTGCTAACTTACGTGCCAAGCATTGACCAAGGCTCGCCAACACTCGCACGATCCCGCAATCTGAACTTAGGGGTCTAACAAACCACCCACACTAGAAGAATTCGACGCCCTCGTCGAAATAATCTGTGGGCACTCCTCTATGAGCGATTCCCTCGAAGACTCCTTCGTCAGCTTTTGAAGACGGTAGCAAGTCTTCATATCAATTGGTATTTCCCCCACATACCATTTTCCTAATCCATCGGGGTTGTCTTTGCCTCCACTTGGACTCGCCTCCTCAAGACTCACTGCGCTCGCCAAAGACATGTTAAGAAGAGCTCGGTCTGCTGAGCTTTCCTTGTCACCTTGATCCTTCGCAATCTTGGCAACTATATGCTCCTTACCCACCTTCTGACTCGAGTTTCCTCAAGCATAGTTTGGCTTCTTTTAAATGATTATAGCTGACATATGTGCTATCGATGTCGTAGTCTCTTTCGTTCCAACAATGAATCTATAACAATTAATAAAGAAGGATTTTTCACCATGCATAAATATCATACCTCCCAAACTTGGATATAGCACCGTTTTTGTTGCCTTAAGGAAATTGATCCCTAATATCAACTCAAAATTCTCAAGTGGTACGACCATACAATTCATCCTGGCACTCCAACTCCCTAAGTTCACTGAGACGTTGTAAGCAGCTTCCATCACCGCTTGTGCCTTACTCGCCAGGGTTTTTACCTTTGTCGGGGTCTTGGACACTTTAAGCCCTAACTTGTGCACCAACTTTTCCGCTACTAAGGAATGCGACACACCCGTATCCACCATCGCGGTCACCTCTATCCCATTAACCTGTATCTTCACATACATCAGTTCATCATAAGGATTA
>JANVCQ010000232.1:12368862-12385142 GCA_025531925.1 Erythroxylum plowmanianum | reverse complement strand
TCCATTTTGTTGAGGAGTTCTAGGAGCAGAGAAATTATAGAAAATTCCATTCTCTTCACAAAACATTTTGAATTTTTATTTTCAAATTCTCCACCATGATCACTCCTAATTCCAGTAATAGAAATTCCTTTTTTCATTTTATAACTTTTTGGATAAAACTTTAAAGCATTTAAGAGATTCATCTTTATGTGATAAAAAAATATCCAACAAAATCTAGTGAAGTCATTAACTATTACGGGACCATACTTCTTTCCACCTAGACTTAGTGTTCTGGTTGGACTAAATAAATCTATATGTAACAGCTCTAGAGGTCTAGAAGAAGTTACAATATTTTTAGACGAAAAGGATGTTTTAACTTGTTTTCCTTTTTAACAACTCTCACAAAAGAAATCTTTGTTAAAACTTATCTTTGGTAATCCTCTTACCAAATCATGTCTAACTAACTTAGAAATATGTTTAAAACTAACATGGCCTAGCTTTTTGTGCCAAATCAATTTTTCCTCATCTATTGATATAAAACATGAAATATTTTGACTTTTCAAATCGTCTAAGTTAATTTTATAAAGATTGTTTCGTATCTTGGCAAAAAAGAATATGGAACCGTCCTCATTTTTTACTACACAAGAATTTTGATTATAGGATACTTCAAAATCAGAATCATATAATTGACTTACACTAATTAGATTATGTTTTAAGCCTTCAACTAGCATAACATTATCAATAAACAAAAAAAAACCTTTATCTATTTTACCGATCCCAACTATTTTGCCCTGCTGGCTGTCTCTAAAAATTACTGATCCTCCTTACTTATATTGGAGGTCTAGGAATATAGATCTTCTTCCCTTCATATGTCGCGAGCAACCACCGTTCAAGTACTGTTGGTGATGGTTACTTTTTCCAAGAATGGAGATTTTAGTATATATGATATCCTTCTTAGGTACCCATATTTTCTTGGGTCCTTTGGGGTTAACCTTATAGTTTTTCATCGAATAATAAGAATATTGTTTCTTTTTCTTTCTATTAGGAACAAAACTCTTATTATGAAGAACATAACTATTATTAAAACCTAAACCGCTCTTATCATTTGGATGTCTATATCTTTCAATCATATCATTCATCCTTTTTGTACTTTTTGTAAACGTTGATAAATCTGCTAAAAGACTGTTAATCCTTTGTTTTAGTTGATTATTTCCTCAGATTTATCTACAGTTACTTTCTTTTTCATATCATCTACTTGTTTCTTAAGGTAGACGTTTTCTTTTTCTAAAAGTTTTGTGTTCTTCAAATTTTCAGCAAATTTCTTTTTCAATAACCTATATTGTTTTAAAATAACATGTGAATCTTCTAATAATTCTAAATAAGCATCTTGAAGATCATCAAAGTTATAAATTACCTCATCATCGCATTTTCTTTCAGCTACCAAGCATATATTTGCTTGTTCTGATGCTTCTGAGTAAAATTCAAACTTAGATGAATCTAGATCTTTCTATGTTGCCATCATGCTCTTTTTGTTTTCTTGACTTTTCTTCTGTTTTCTTTTGAGCAACAGGCATTCAGACTTGTACCTTGTAATGACTTAGTTTATTGCACTCATAGTAGATGATAGAATTTTTCTCATTCTTTGAATCGTCTTTGCCATTCTTTTTAAAAGAGAAGTCTTTATTTCCATTTGATTTCTTTTTCCACATCCTCCTAATCTTTCATGAAATGATGTCATCATCTTCACTTGAATCTTGTTCAGATTCAAGCATCATCATTCTTGATTTCTTCAATCTTTAATGCTTTTGAAGATGTGCTTTTACTTTTCTGTATCTTCTGATTCTTCTGACTAGTCTTTAATGCAATAGATTTATCTCTTCTGGGTTTATCTTCTGCATCAAACTCTACTTCATGAATTTTCAGTGAGCCAAGCAATTCATTTAGCTTTAGCTTACTTAAACCCTTAGCCTCTTGTATTGCCGTTACTTTGGGTCTCCATCTTTTTGGAAGACTTTTGAGAATCTTTTTGACATAATCTTGACCATCGTAAATTCTCTCTAGAGCTTTAAGTCTTTAATAATTGTTTGGAATTGTCCAAACATTTGATCAATAGTCTCATCATATTTCATCTTGAAGCTCATACTGATGAACAAAAATATTAATCTTGGATTTGTTCACCTGATTTGTGCCTTCATGTGCAATGGCTAATGTGTCTCACATTTCCTTTACAGATTGACATATATAAACCTTATCATATTCACTTCTGCTAAGAGCATAACTTAAAAAGAACTTGGTCTTTGAGTTTAATTAAAAGCAAGCTTTCTGATCAGCTGACCATTTTTCACGAGAGATGATATTCCCTTCGTTGTTTGTTGGTGTATATGGACCATTGTTAATGATATCCCAAAGATCAATATGTGTGGATTCTATAAAGAGTCGCATCTTGTCCTTCCAATAATGATAATTATCCTTCCAATAATGATAATTATCATCATTAAATGCAGGGTGTCTTGTGACCGAGGCATCTTCTGCTATAAAAACATGTGATTTAGCTATGGATCTTTGTCCTCACTTTGTAACAGTATTTCTTGGAAACCTTGCTCTGATACTAACTGAAGTAAACCACTCGTTAAAATAAAAATCATGTATAATATGTAGAATACACAAGAAGGGGGTTGAATTGTGTTAAATCGTTTAAGATATTAATCTTTAAAGTCTTATTGACTTTCTTTACAAATTCAGACGAATACAAAACAATTCACTTAATTTTGATGAATAATGCAATAGCGAAAATTATTATCTATTTTCTAACAACAAGAAAATTAAATATATAAGGGTAGATAATATGAAGCCGCAATTTACACTAGTTCACCCTTAACTTTAGGCTACATCTAGTCCTCAAAGTTTTGAGATTTCACTATACTCTCTAACATTACAAGTATTATTTCTATACTTGCAGAGCCTCTTCAGGTCTCTCTCACAAAGTATTCTTTATCTGCTTCCTTAGCCTCTCTAGGCTCTAGCCTTCTTTCGCTTGGAAAGATATTATTTGAGTTTCACATTACAGATGTATTTTCTCTCTTTCTTTCGCACTTGATTACATAATTTCTCTAAGTAAATTTCGTAAAATCATATGTTCTCTCTTATATATTGTGTTGTTGTTTACGATTATCACTAGTATTTATAATCTAAATCTTTAACTATCTTCTTGATAAATATGCTTCTTAAATCTTCTAGAAACCATTATTAGTTGAGTCCTGTAACTAACTCTAACTAAGTAACTAACTGACATTCTAGAATATTTTTCATTTGCATCATTTGGTATTATACTTCATCTGGTGCTATGCTTTATTTGATGTTATACTTTGTCTGGTGTTTCCCTTTGTTTGATGTTGTGCTTCATTTGATGTCGCGCTTCATCTAGTCTATCTAAGACGCTTTTTCTTATTCGACTTTTACTTAAGTATCGTCTTAAGTTAACCTTTATCATCTTAAGTTGACCGTCTTGAGTTGACTATCTTGAGTCTTAAGTATCGTCTTGAGTTGACTATATATCATCTCAGGTTGATGATTTGTGTTATTTATCTACGCACTTAAGAAACTCATCAAAATACTCCACACACTTCTATAATTATTATTATTTGATTGTCATCAAAATTAATAAAAGAAGTGAAGTCTTCTTAACTTAACATGGTACATATGACCCATATGTGTCTGATGTAAAGAAGTAGAAGAAGATAGAAATTATCTCTTTTTCCTATATAAGTTCTCTAAAGTTGTATAGAGTAGCGTGTTACATCTGCTATTAGAGCATTGCCAATCATATGAATGGAGTAGAGTTTTAGTATAGGTTATTAAGAAAGCTAAGGATCTCAAATAAAATGAAGACCTTTTCAAACTTGTTTACATTCCAAAATTTTACTTAATTTGGAGAGAAAGAAATAGCAAATTATACAAAGGGGAAGCCACCAAAAAGCATCAATTAACTAACAATACTTTAAATTGGATTGGAGAGATCACATCAGCAAAGAATGCATAAAACAAACTCACTCCAGATATGAAGCTTAGATGGAATATCTAAGAACTTGCTTCTTTCATTTCTTAGGTTTATTGTACTTATTATAAGCAATTTTTAAAATGACTTTCATTATAATGGTATAATAGCTTTGCTAGTGTTAATGAAACATGCCATTCATCTTTTTAAAAAAAAGTCTTTTAAAAAATTCAAATTTGGCTAACATTTATCTCCTCTAAGTTTTTTCTCTTCTTAGGATCGACTATCCTATAGACCATCTCAATCTTACTCCTAAATTTTTTAAAGATGATGTCAGCCTTCTTTAGGTTAAAATATGGAAGAAGTGTTTTTCTTCTATGTAGGCCTACTTAGAATAGGGAGGATAATCATGTTCTTATTTGATGAGACGAATGAGGAGATGAAGGATGACAAGGTTAAGAAACAAGGGCGCATGTAGTAAGGAGAGTTAGCTCAATAATAATGACTTCATCATTATGAGTTACCTTCAACTTCTTCCTTTCCTTATAAGATAAAGCAACGGGTTCTTTCTCATTAGGTTCGTTAGTTTTTGAAAATATCTTGTTCATATGCATAAGAAATAACCTAGATGTTAGTATGATGTTTAAAAATATGGGTGAACGAGAATAAAGAAAATAAAACTATAGAGACTTTTTTCTACAACATATGCCTCTATCATAATTAAGATTTGATCACACAATAGAATATCTTAAAGTGAGAAAAGGATAGTTATACTAACTAGTTTTTAGGATAGGAACTTCCTAGATGCATTACCCTTATCCCATTGGAGAAACCTCTTATATAAAACCTTTTAAATGACCATAAAAATCCACAAACCTATATAGTTTGATAGGTGGACAAATTTCTCTTTCCAACAGTGTAGTCATTTTTTAACTATTAGTAGTTGACATCCACTTCTACCATTTGTTTCCCTACAAGGTTATATTGTTACATAAATTTAAATAGTTCAAGGTTTTGAGCATTTCTTTTATATGGTATGAGATAATGAATCCATTCAGCAATTTCTAAGCATACAAATCCAATTGGGTAAGACTTAGATTTGTGGAATTCATTATTTGATAGATGTTGGGAAGGAGAGGAACCTAAAAAAAAATCACTTGAATGCATTATAGTAGAACCCAACATCATTAGCTATAATGTAATATATGTACTCATCATTGTTTGGTAATCTAAGTGAAATATCCTCATGCTCATCTTCTCAAATTTAAGTCTTTACAGCTTATTAATGTATATGCATGCTTTGAAGTTTTCATCAAAGTCCCTAAGTAAAAAATATGATGAAGAGATTCAAAGGCCAAGCCTCTTAGTAAAATTAACTAAGCCAAGTTTATATGACATTTTGAAAGAAAACCTAGTTACTACCAAAGATGTAGTTAGTGTTTCAACTGACTTATAGCAAACATGGTTTTAGCTACTTCAGTTTAATACTATTGAACTTAAGTCACTATAGCTACCAAAGTTAGAACTATTTACTTCACTCTTTAAACTACTTTTAAGATCCTTATTACTCTTTATAATTTAATCATTGATATTTGTTATCTTAATGACCCTTGGAGGATGGTAAAAATAATCCATATTGAATATCCATTTCCTTCTATAAAAGATTGCTTAAATCAATTATTAAAATTAAATTCACCTCTTTATAAGAAGTAAAAAAATCTTTGAGATAGTTTTATTCCATATAGAATATTCCTAGGAAGACTTTCAAATTGTAAATCATGTCAAAGAATATGTATGCCTCAAGTAGTCTTACTAAAGTAAAATCAAAAAGAATGTTCAATGATGGTTTTCAATCTTTTATAAATAAACATGTGTAAGATACCCTAAATTAGTTGTTCGATGTTTGATGTTTAATGTTTCTTTTATAGTTGTCACTTACAAGATCACCATTTATCATAATTGTTTAAAAAGCGATCTTAAAATAATTTATCCTAATAATGGCAGACCTCTAATATGTATGATTAAGTGATTAATAAATAATCTTCGAGCTGCCTAAAGCTTATCTTGATCAAGCCAGCATCCTTATAAACTTGAGTATTAAAAGTTTCATTTTCAATTTAAATTTTAAGATGGAATTAAGGGGAAAATTACACATCTTTAACAAATGTGCAAACGTGGACCTGATTTATTCAACAAGCCCATTATTCACCTTTAGGCATGTGACATTTAGATACATATAACAGGTCTTACAATATGAAAAGGATAAGTTTATCCTAAGTAGGTTTAATCTATATAAAGGAGAATAATCTTAATTAAAGATACAAATAAACGACATAGTAAAGGTTGGATCTAACTCTAATAAGGATACTTAGAGTCTAAATACATATCTTTAAGGATTATTAATAAAAGGAAAATACCTAAGATAAGTTCTCAAAACCACCTCCACTAAGTTAAATAAATATTTTTCCATGTACTTTGAACCCTTAAAATTTTATTAAATTAAGAGACCATAGTCTCTTTGTAAGGTAGCCTCCCATCATTAAGTAATTGTCTTTGTAGGTCTGTAGACTGAAGACCAACTTGCCAAGCCTACCACAACTTCAATCTAAATCACACCTATTCTAAATAAGGTTCCCCTAGTATTGCTATCATATTCTTCATATTGAAATCAATCATATCGTCTTCCATTACCTTCAAATTTAGAATTATCTACCACACACTGATTTAACTAGCCTTTCTTTCATAAGCAAACCACATCCTTCCACACATACAAGCATTTGTCTATCTTGTGCCTATAATCTTTATAGAAGTGATAAAACTTGTATGATTATCTGGCCTCAGGCCTATGCATTAACAATTTTAGTGAATTGATGAGATCCTTACTCTTATAATGAAACAACATTAGACATATGTGATCTCTTGTCTTCCTCAACCCATCATTTTCTATAAGATATCTACCTTTATTTTCCAAAGAGAGTATTTCACCAACTATAAAAAATTATGATATTGGAAGCATAAAGATGGAAAATTAGAGCTCTGCTAATATTGTCAGCATGGGTGACATTTGAATCCAAATTAAAACTAAGAAGTGTTGACTTTGAGAAGCATACAACACATTCTAAACTTGCATCTCAATTTGTTATCTACAAATGTGCTTGATTAAGAGGGACATTAGTATAATTTTAGATATGAAAAGTGGAACTGTCTAAAGGAGCATTGACGATTGCTTGTAGTGGATTATGTTGCACTCTATATAAGACACACTTGATGGTGTATGTTGGAAATTTACATATCATTCAAGAAAATACTTTACCAAATTTGTGGCTTTAGAGATTAGGGCATGTTAACGAGAAAAGGATCAAGTTATTGGATAGAAAATCACTTATTCATATGAAGACTACAATTTCTCTCTACCCCTATGATTATTGCATGGATGAAAAGCAACATCGAGTGCCTTTCCTTAAGAGGTCTACTATAAGGAAGGCCAATTTGATGTTGGTGCACTCTAACGCATATAGTCCTATGGAGATAGAGTCCTTGGAAGGTAATAAGTATTTTATTATATTTATTGATGACGCTACATATAAGAATTGGGTCTTTATTATAAAAAAAAAAAGTCAAGTGCTAGAGACCTTTCAAAATTTTCATGTCATGATAGAAAAGGAGATGAAGACAAAGCTTAAGTTTCTTCAAACTAACAATGAAGGTGAGTACATCTCCAATAAATTTGAATAATATTGTGCAAGGCATAGCATAAGACATGAAAAGATAGAACATGATCCCCGACAACAAAATGGTGTTGTTGATAGGTTGAATAGAACCATTATGGAGAAGGTTCAATATATGCTCTGAATGTCAAAACAACCAAAGTCTTTTTAGATTGAGGTGATTTGAACTATTGTGTATGTGATCTATAGAACTCCTTCTATCCTTTTAACGTTTGGCATTATTAAGAAAGTATAGAAAGGGAAGGATTTAACTTATATGCATCTAAGGGTTCAGTTGTAGATCGAAACTAAATTTAAAGACTATTCCTTATATGTTTGTTGTATATGGTGATGAAGAATTTGGTTATAAGCTCTATGACCCAAAAAAAGCATAAGGCTGTTAAAAGAAAAGACTTAATCTTCCACAAGAATGAGATGGGTGCGGATTATATTAACAAAGACAATACTATATATTCCTGCTTCTGTTGATCAAGCTACGAGTAAAAAAGGCAAGCATAAGCTTACAAAGGATGATAGCTATCATAGCCAATCTGATGGTGATGAATCACATAAGACACATCTTTTAGATAATGAAAATGGGGTTAATAGGCATCATAAGTAGAGGGAGAAACCTACTCAAAATGTTGGATGATATAAAACTTAAAAGTTCAATGAAAGAAAAAGCCTTGGAGAAGATACCCTAGTTTAGAATATCTCCTAATCACTACTGAGAGAGTTCCAAAGAGTTTCCAAGAAGTGAAAATACTCAATGATAAAGATTTTTAGCTCAAGGCAATGCAAGAGGAGATGGATTCATTTGAAAAGGAATAAGACCTATAAATTAGTGAATCTTCTTAAAAGTAAGAAAGCTCTAAAGAATATATGGGTGTTTAAGATCAAGAAAGATAGTGACAAGCTACTAAAAAGTAAGTCAAGGCTAGTGGTAAAGGGTTACAATTAAAAGAAAGGTATCAATTTTGACCAGATTTTTCCACTAGTAGTTAAGATGACATTGATATGCGCTATATTAGGCTTGGTTGCTAGTTTGAATCTTGGATTAGGAGATTTAGACAGAGCAACCGAAAGGATTCAAAGTTGAAGGGAAAGAGGGACTTGTATGCAAGTTGAAGAAAAGTCTTTATAGGCTCAATCAAGCACCAAAGTAGTGGTACAAGAAGTTTAATTTGTTTGTAACGAGCAATGGTTACGATTGAAAATTAGTTAATCCTTATGTCCATTTTGGAAAATTCCATGTGGTAACTTTATCATCATTCTCTTATATATGGATGATAGGTTAATAGTTAGACAAGATGCTAGCATGATTTGCAGGTTAAAGGAGGGCTTATCTAAGTCCTTTCACATAAAAGATTTAGGTACTACAAAATATATTTTAGGTACAGAGATTACTTGTTATAGGAAGTCAAAAAGTTATGATTATCATAAGAGAAGTATATTGAACAAATGCTTGAGAGGTGTAATATGAAGAATGTTAAGCCAGTAAGTATAGATTTAGTAGCTCATTTCAAGTTAAGGTAGACAGAGATTTAGTAGCTCATTTCAAGTTAAGCAAGAGAGTTTATCCTACCACTAAAAAGCAGAAAAAGAGTAGGTCATTAATTCTATATACCTCTACTGTTGACTCCTTAATGTATATTATGATATGCACTAGACTAGATATCACACACATCATTAGATTGGTAAGTATATTCTTATCCAATCTAGGAAAGGTACATTGGGAATCAATGAAATGGATCTTCAAATATTTGTGGGATGCTTACAGATTGTGTTTGTGATTTGGAAGTGGTGAGCCAATTTTAGAAGGAAATACAAATGTGGACATGGCTAGAAATCTCAATAACATAAATTCAAGCTCAAGATTTTTTTTCAAATAAGTGGGGGGTCTATTTCTTGACAATCTAAGTTACAGAAGTGCATAGCTTTATCTACTACTGATGGATTATGTTGCAACCACATAAGCTAAAAAGAAGATGCTTTGTTTGAAGTGATTTTTGCAAAAATTATATGTAAAACAAGATTAGTACATAGTTTCCTGTGACAGTCAACGTACTATGGATTCAAGAAAAAATTCCATGAATCAATCCCCCACTAAGTATATTGATGTGAAGAATCATTGGCTACAGTCCATAGTTGAGGAGCAACTAAAAAAGTTGAAAAATATTTACAAGGACAAAAATTGTGCCAACATGTTAACAAAGGTGGTTCCTATGAGTAAGCTTAAACTTTTTAGTAAGTTCACAGGGATGGCTTACAAGTGATTAATAGGGTGGTAGATTTCTCCTCTGGAATGGGCTAAAGGAGGAGATTGTTATGGATCTAGCCCCATTCTATAGACGTTTATTTATTTAATTAAATCTAGAATATGAAAGTATTAGTTGTCTTCATAAATAAAAAAGAATTAAGTTGTGAGTAATAGCGTGTGGTATAAAATCTATCCTTTTGAGATTTAAAGATAAATTTGAGACTTAAGTTATATGGGACAGAAACTCATTATGATAGAAGAGTTTTAGAATTTAAGTAGCTTTTATTAACTATAGTTTTATTTAAGTTTGCCTTCTAGAATTTATTTCGGAGTAGTATTATGTAAGGTGTTTTCGAGTAAGAGAGCTTGAAACTTTTATCATCTGTATCCTACTAGTTGATGTAGTGAATTTTATTATCAGTTTGTTCCGTAATTTTCACTTTTATACTGGAGGGTTTCTATGTTAAAATTATGTGCTCGTTATCTTTTGATCATCTTTATTGTGTGAGTAATTTGTCGTTAGTTAAGTGGTCTTGGAGATCTTGTGAGCGTTATTACTTAGAGCCCCAACAAGTGACATCAGAATCTTACAAGTACGATTTAATTATTCAACATTTGTTTATTAAATCTTTAAAGCTTCCGTCTCTTTAATCTTAAATCTCCTTTTTTATGTTAAGATTATAAATTAATGTTATCCTTTGGATTCCTTTATTTACATATTTTTTCAAACTATAATTAGCAAACATCAAATAAAGTATCTTTTATTTTGTATGTCTTATCATACATGGGGACTATAATTGTAAAATAAACAGAAATCCTAATCTCCATGCATTTCTGTTCACCTGTAACAAAAAGAAATCTCCAAAAAGGGAATAAACAAGATTTCTTGTAAACTCTAAATTAAGAATCAATCCTATCAATTTACTATGATTGAAAATTACAATCCAAAAGGAAAAAAAAAAAGAAAGAAAGGAAAGTAAGGCCGAAATTAATCAATCAGTGCGGGGACTGGCAACAGCATTAGCTCCAAGAGCAAAGAACTCACATATGACTTCAAGGGGCATTCCTTTAGTCTCAGGTACCTTCAAGAACACAAAGATCCACGAAAGAATGCACGCAACTGCAAAAATTGAGAACACGCCACCCAGGCCCATTGTACTTAGCAGTATTGGCAGCATATATGTGACGGTTATATCTCCTAACCAAAATGTTAGTGCACATATTGTTATGCATATTCCTCTGACTCTTGTTGGGAATATCTCGGAGCATATTATGTTTGGTGTTGCACCAAATCCCATAACAAAACATGCTATGTATACCATCACACTCGCGGTTGAGAATGTTGCTTTCAACACAGATCCCATGTTCAGAATGCTGCTTAGAACTAAAGCCACCAGTGAGGCTATCAGTATCGGGATTGTGCACAACAGCAATGACCTGCAAACCCATCACTTTGATGTTTCTTAGCTACTCATCAGCTAATGTTGCTTAGGAATTAACACAATTAACTTACCTTCTACCAGAAACATCCATCAGCCTCATTGCAACCATTATGCAGGGGAGCATCAACAAGGTAGTGAAAAGGCTTATAAGCAGAGATGCAGAATCTGGTCGCAGTCCCAGATTTGATAGAAGAACCGCCACACCTGCTTGCTTCAGAATCTGAGGGGTGTAGTACAGAACCCCATTTATGCCAGACATCTGAAATTTTAATTATAGACAGAGGCACCAATTAGTCCAAGTCCAACACATGAATGATTAAATATTCTTTTCTCATCTTGGAAAGTTATGAAATACCTGCTGAAGTATCTGAATCCCAACTCCAACAATTAGTGCTCTCTTAACTCCTGGTTCAAAAATTTCACTCCAGCTTGGCCCTTTATCATCAGGAGTTTTTTCTGATGGTTTCAGTATAGGAACATCCAGTACTTGCCTTGAACATAGAGCATGTTGGCTTACAAGGGCTGAAGCTTGTACAAACTGATCATCTTGTTCAGGAATAGCATTATCACCAGCAGCAACTGAAAGAATCGACATTGAACCTCTCCGAGAACCAACTACGCCTTCCTGATGCAGATACATCCTCTGCACCCCTTCTTCCCTTCTCCCATCTTTCCCAATTTTCTCACACTTCTTGTATGCCAATTGCCATCCACCACCAATTCCCATTGCACTTTCCTCACCACTGAAAAGGCTACTATTTCGCCTCATTCCGAACATGCTACCAGTTGCCCTCATGCTCAGGGTGCTCCCGTTAGTACAACGAACCATGTCCTTGTCCATAAAATTAGACTCGTGCTGCGATAACAATGGACTCCGCAAATTATTATCCTCAGAATCTTCAGGACCACCATGGTCGCATTCCCTTTGGCCCTCTTCATCCCATGCTTGTTGATCGTTGCTTCTCCCTTGATTATTATTTCCCAGTGAATTTAAGAAGCTCGCTGTGTTTGGGAAAAGCATGCTGCGCATGCTTCCTCCTGTAGATATAGGTAAATTCTCATGAACACTTCCAAATAAAGTGACAAGCGGATCCATCATGGGAACGCTCTGATTTCCCACTATACTTCCATGACGAGATGCCATGCCTAGAATACTCTGTCCAGACACAGGTTTTGCCATCCACGAGATGCCGTCCTCTGGCCCATATAGTCTTACCTGCCCTTTCTCATTGCTTTCACCAGCACCCCTATCATTTGCTGGACCAATAATGTACTCTTCTATGCAAGTCTCCTTCCCAACTCCAAGCCCTTCAACTAGCAAAGCCAGCTCACCTGTATATCGATCGAAGACTAACTTCGTTGAGACTTCTGAGTTTCAAGCATTCAACAGGAATCAAAAGCTTAAAAACAATCGAGTTTAATTACTAGAGCTTTATCCTGAATGTCGAAAAGATGGGAACACCTCCCTATTTACCAGGATTAAAGAAAAACTAGCCGATGCAAACAAAAGTTTACGGTTTTTGAAATACCGAAGCAACAGGAGTTCTACATTCTCGCATGACTCATACATATGTACAAGCTAGTCAATGAACAAATTAATACCTGAAACATCTTCCCTGCCACGAAGTCGCTGCAAAACTTTCTTAGCATCAACTATCTTTCCTTTACTGACAAGCCACCTTGGGGATTCAGGCAAGAAAAGAACAGTTAATGCGAGGCTAAGTAGAGAAGGAACTGAAAGAACACCAAGCATTAACCTCCAGCTTGGTGAATCCATCAATGACATTCCAAATACCATGCAGTATGAAACGAACATTCCTCCTGAACCCATGAACTGTGGTAATGTATTCAATTGGCCCCTAATTTCTGTTGGGGCTGTTTCAGATATGTAGAGAGGAACAAGAGTAACTGCAAGACCAACTCCAAATCCATCAAGTAACCTTCCCAGAAGCAGGACATAAACGTTAGGAGCCCAAAACATTACTAGACCTCCAAGAAAATACATAACTGACGACAATATCAGCATTGGTCTCCTCCCCAGGTTGTCTGATGCAGGTCCAGAGAATGTGGTGATGATAGTAGCTCCAATAAGTGACATGGCTACAATTAGCCCTTCCATTGTTGGCTGACTTTGCAAATTGAACTCCTTCTTGATGTAAAGAACCGCCCCTTATCATGCATGGAGATACAAAATTAATTAATAAGCAAATTTCTTTCATTCTGCCTGTTTTCAGAATTTTCTTCCAGGTGATATCAAATTAAGTACAAAGAAAGCGATGAATGTAACAAAATTGAGGATGGATCACCTGAAATGGTCGAATTGTCCCATCCCTGTAACAAATTCCCTACAGCAGCAGCAATTGCCACAAGTACGGCTCCCCTCATCCTTATTTGATATCTATCTGACCACTGCTGCTTGCTTGCTTGCTTGCTACTTCTCTTCCCTGAACTGTGATATTGTAATCTCTACATAAAAACTAAGATAGCAATTGTTCACCCCAAAAAAAAGAAAAGGCAACAATCTCCAGTGGTTCCTGAATTGTTTCCAATCTCAATTCAGACACAAATTACGTTGCAGTGCAAAGAAAGTATGCAAAATGCTGCTAACAAAATTGAAGGTTTCTAGGATTGGTTCTTTGTTTTGATGGATATGTTCATTAATTAAAACTGGAGGTGAGTAATGTAGAGATGGGACACAGGATACGGGTCAACAAGGATGGAATTAGCAGTTCAAATTCATACCACAGCCTAACCGAGGAATGCGCCGTCCCCATCTCCTCTTTTTCTCTCGTCCCATTTTGCCAGGGGATTACTTGATGGCTTTCCCAAGCTTTATGCATCCGAAGGTCTTTCAGGGTAATGTCCCTTTCTGTCAATAGCGACATTGTTGTGCCGATTCTCTTACGGTATGTTTGGTTGAAAGGAATAGCAATTCTATTCCTAAGATATTCCGTATGTATTATTAAATCTGTGTTTGGTTCCAAACAAACACAGAATACTCGTTACTCAGGAATATCTATTCCTAATTTTTGAGGAATAACTAAAACCATCTGCAACCTATCTTTATCTAATCAACGAATACCATTTCTTCTTCGGCATATGAAACTTGTTCTTTCTTACAAATTTATCCTTCTTCAGCTCAGTTCAGCTCCGACAAAACACCACCAACGCTGGAGAAGGCTGCGCGATGATGGCAAGATGAGGGAGCTGTAGGGTAATAAAGAAGCTCTCGCCGGTGAGATGTGTTGGAGATTTATGTGAACAGTAACTTGGTCTAAAGTTACTGTTCACAAAATTCATAAAATGAATAAGAAGGAGGCGGCAGACCAGCGGCATGGGAATTCGGTGGAGAAGACGCATGGTGGCGATGTTATGATGCTCGTCTTGTTCTCTTCCTCGATTCTCAGCCGCTTCAACTCTTTACAAGTCTTATCTTTCATGGACGCAAACTCTCAAATTACCCAAGGTCTCTGCTGCTGACAACATAACCAGGCTTGGAGTTCTCCCAGAAGGCCTTGAAGTTGTGTCCTCCCAAGACGACGACGACTTACAGCTAATTGAGACCAAGGATGAAAAGCAAGAGCACCGCCATGAACTCGTCAATGGAGCGCCAAGCGGCAGGCTCTGTTGATAAAAAGAAGACAAAGAAAATGAATTTAATAATAAAAATAAGAATAAAATTAATTGATAAAATTAATAATAAATATAAAATTTATAATAATAATTAATAATAATAAGAAAAATAAAGATAATAATAATAATAATATAAATAAATAAATAAATTTGAAGAAGACAAAATTTAATAATAACAAGAAATTTAATAAAAAATCAAATTAAAAATAATTGATAAAATTAATAATAATAAGAATAATAATAAGAATAAATAAATAAATTTTTTATATTAATAATAATAATCATAATTAAATAAATAATAAAAAAATAGAAGAAGAAAAAAATTAATAGTAATAATGAATTTAATAATAAAGTTAATAATAATAATATTAATAAATAATAATAATAATAATAATAATAAAGTTATTAATAAAGTTATTAATAATAATAACAATAATAATAATAATAATAATAAGGACATTTTCGCTTTTTTATTACCTGTTCGTTTCTTATTCCAAGTTTATATTTTCAAACCAAACATTGTAATAGAAATTCTTTATCTATTACATTCTTTAAACCAAACAAAGCAATATTTATTATATTCTATTCCTCATCTTTTCTATTTCTAGAAATAACTATTCTATTCCCTATTTATTCCATTCTTTGAACCAAAAATTTATCATCTCGTATGAAGCCTTGTTTACTTCTTGTTGGTTGATTGGCTGCAGTTTTTATGGAGGTCTTATTCCGCTTTGGGGTCGAAACCTTCCATGTAATTGACCCATCTTTTAACTGCAAAAAAATTCTTCTTTCCTTTTCTTGTTTGGCTGGCTTCCACTTACACCCTATTTGGAAAGTCCCGTGGGATTGAATTCAATTCAGGTGTTTGGAATAAAAAAAAGACAATAAATTGAATTCACGTGTGGGTTCAATTCATTGCCTCTTTGTTAATTCAATTCACACCCAAAATCGCGTGAATTAAATTCAATGGAGAAGAGCTGCTCTTCAGTTGACGCAAATCACATGAGATTTCTATTTTGTTTCTTTCGGTGTTGGTGACTTGGTTCTAATAACTAATATATATTATTAAATTATCTTCATTTCAATAAATTTAAAATAAAATTAGATTTATTAATTAAAAATAATTTAAATAAATATTAAATTTTAGATAAAAAGTTAATTTTTAAAATGTTTTATTTTTATTAAATAAATAATTTATTAATAAATATTATATAAGAGATTAAAATAAATTTAATTAATTAAAATAATTTATTTTTAAGTTTATA
>JANVCQ010000232.1:12342705-12368762 GCA_025531925.1 Erythroxylum plowmanianum | reverse complement strand
TTGTTCCAAACAGTGTAATTGAATTCAATTCTAATATTACTAGATTTGTTCCAAACAGTGTAAATTGAATTCAATCCAAACTTCATTAATGTAATTGAATTCAATTCGATAATGAATTCAATTCGAAGGCTTCCAAACAGTCCGTTAAATCTTGAGATGACCCTCTGGGTTGAGATGTCGAGGGTGGGTCACAAATCTCCGTTTCCTGTGGGACCTCTGGTAGAATAGAAGGTACAGGAGCAGTTTGATTTGTGTCATCCACATTCCATTTCAATAGAACTTCGCTAGGCATCATTCCAAAAGTAAGTTCCTTGGAACGACAGGGAAGACCGAAAGAATATTATGCTAGAAGAGAATGTTGAATGACGTCAATGTTATGACTTACCTTACTATTAAATTTGCCTACAAAAATAATTATCATTGTTGAAGCTAAATGACTTGCATGGCTTTGATGGATGATCTATGCTGTGAATTTATTCTGTGTGTTGGTGACATTGTCCTTTCAAAAACTTCATAAACAGTTTCTATGGTTATGTTCTCCACATTTGAGCACTCGGTAGATTTCTTATATCAAAAAGTTGTCCAAAGAAGGAAGGAGGATTGTTCAAGGGTTCAACAGCTTGGGGTGACCTGTTTAGTTGGATACGCTGCTGGTTCTGTTGGTAGTTTTATTTCCAATCCTGCCGACAACATCGTTGCCTCTCTTTATAACAAAGAGGCTGCTAACCTCAAACTGGTAAATAGTTAGTTATTTTCTTTGTTTTATGATGATGACTACCTGATTAATTCTCTCTCTCACACAAGCAGGTTATCAAAAAAATCGGCCTGTCCAACTTATTTACAAGAAGCCTTTCTTTACAGATAATGCTTGTTGGACCTGTAGTGACTTTGCAGTGGTTGTTCTATGACAGTATCAAGGTTTTGTTTGGATTGTAAGTACGTGTTTTCCTTACATAGAATGCTTAACTTTTCTTTGATTAAGCTGGCCAACTCTTTGGTGTTTCACTATGCTATAGTATGAATTTGCTATGAGAAAATTTACCACCATATCGAGACAAGAGCAGTATTATTGGAGGAACCTTTGATGTTATGTCCAAGAGTTTGTTATTCTAAAAATTTCAAAGCTCAGGTTTATTTAGGCCACACATTATTCAAGAGAGTATGAAGTGATATGATTTTGGTGATTACATCTTTAAGTTAAAAACATCCTGCAATATTCACATGGTTGCTTGATTAAGAAACTATAAGATGCACCAGCATTGGACATATATCTGTAATTTAATAGGTAAAATTCTGCTTGTTAGTACTTGTTTGATGCCTTGTTTTGAAAAGGAAGTTGAGGTAGTAGTTTCTGTTCAATCCTTCAGGTATATGTCTTAGTTACTGTACCATCCAATACAAAGAATCTAAATGAATCAAGGATTCTCCTCTTCAAGGAGGGAAATGCAATCGCAGACAACAATTACTGAGCAAGTGCACCTGTTTTTACACAAGGTCCTCATGCACAAGTAAATAGAATTAGGCTGTATTACCTCTGTGCATGATTGGCCAACCATCACACGACTCTTGATTGGTTTTCTTAATCATATTAGCATCTAGTTTAACTAAACAGTGTTTATTTATTCAGAGTTTCCAACAGTTGATGAAAGAACATGGAATCCTATTGTACATCTCTTCGTATTCACTAGCATGGAATAACTTCAACTTCGACATTTGAATCTTGTAGGCCAACTAGTGGAGAAGTTAGAAGCAAAGCAGACGGTTATGGAGCAGTCTAGGCTCATGGAAATTAGATATTTACAGCTGATAGAAAGACCTAAATAAATTGAAACTTCCTAGATTTTTGTAAAGGTACTTTTACTATTGATTGGAGGTTAGTTGAAGTATTTTGTAAGTATAGTTTTCACTGGCTACGCCATGCCAGCAGTATTTTACCAGTTGAGTTGGCAAATCTCATATATAGAAGTTGCAATCTGTAGCTTAGGGAGATAAAGATCCTGGCACTCGCTGCCTTCTGCGTCCTCTGAAGTTTTGATCCTCTTTGATTTACTGGCATTACATTACACGGAACTATTTCTGATAAAAAGGATACAATCGTGTAGAAGGATTCTGATGTACCAAGTTTTTACTTGAAACTAGCGAATGAAAGATTCGTATATAGAAGTTAATTGTTTGCACTTTTTCTTCGCTGTTTCAAGTGACTGGTTTTAAGGTTTTGGGCTACATTGCATTGTCTGCACCTGCTAAAGAAGGATGGATACATGGGATTACCCTTTTTCCTGATAATTGAGTAAAACCATAGCACATGGTTCAAAACGCAAAAGCATATCATACTGTGAACAATCTACCAAAGTTTAGCTGATAATGCTATGATACTTGCGATTCGGTGATAGACTCCTAACCTGACTGTTGAGATAACTGAACATATGAATAGTTGTTGAGCTGGAAACCTATCATCGCAGTTTTGCTTAACATTTCATTTTCCTCTATAGATACAGAAGTTAAAACAGCATATCTGTTGATCGATATAAATAAAAGAATCAAAAAATAAAATACAACAATTGACATTCTGAATCTATTTGTTTTACGTTTTTCAAAAGATGGAGAGCCAATGAGAATGGCAGAGCCAAATTTCTTACAACAATGATGGTTACAGAGTTACTCTAGTCCTTTTATCTCCTATACGCCGGCTCAATTATACAACTCGTTATGGTTCACTGATAACAGATACAAACGAAATAAAACTGCAAATTGAATCTTGAAAAGCAATAAATGGACAGTGCTAAAGAACAAAAATATGAATCTACAATTTCATTTTAGTAGCAGAAGTGTGCCATTTTTACAAAAGGAATTCCCTGTTTGACGTGTAAGTATGAAGGTCTCTCTGATTTACAATCTGCTTGGACCTGTAAGAGCATAAATGATTTTGACATCAACAAATCTTTCCATAAACAGTTAATTTGGACATGTTTAGTTCTTTCCATACGTTTTCATGTTTGTCCAAAATGAAAAAAAGGAGATACTTGGATCATACTTAACCTAAGCACGCACCAAAAAACAGGAGTCACCAGAATGATTGTAAAGATGGTAACAATTTTTAGACCAATAGATCGAACCACCAGATACTAAATTATATTATATAAACGAATGCAAGATGGAGATGTTAACTTACGAGACGCAGAAGTCATACTGTCTAAAAATTGCTGCAATTTCAGGCCTTGACATAGTCCATACCATCACGCTTCCTCTTGTTAGACCTGGAAAAGAAACAAATTTGAGCCCAACTCTTCTTCTGTTTTTTGATGGGATGTGTTTTGACTTCCCTCTTCTCAACCAATTCAGCCATGTATTGGACAACAGCCTGAGGATACCAGAAAATAATTAAAAAGATGAATTCTTTAGAGGGAACACGGTTGTATGTATTCTAAGACCAAGTAATTGATGGATTACCTGAGCACCCTTTTCAACAATATGTCTGGGTGGCACTTCCAGAGGATTTTCTTCCACACGTAGGACTCGCAAACATTTTAACATCCTGAAGGAGTCCGGAAGGACACGTATTTGATTGTTGCTAATATCTAGCTCTTCAAGATTCTCAAGATTCCCTATAGATCTTGGTAGGTATCGTAGATCCGCAAAGTTGTTTCCTATATTCATCTTGACAAGCGAGGTAGCAAAACAAAAGCTTTCGGGCACTGACTCGAGCTCATTGAAGCTTACATCAAGCTCCTTTAAGTTTGTGAGAGATGACATGGTTGTGGGCAATTGCTTGATGTTATTGTATCTCACGGACAACACCTCCAAAGTCTCAATCTTTCCAACTGCTTCTGGTAGTGCTTTAACTCTGTTGTAATCCGCACGGAGCTCCTTCAGCGAAGAACATTTGCCAACTGTGTGTGGGATTTCTTCAATGTCATTGGTCTCCACATTCAATTTCTTGAGGCTAATGAGTGAGCCAATTGACTCGGGCAGGGCAGTCAGTCGATTAGAGCTGAGGTCGAGCTCAGCAAGACGCACCAACCTGCCGATTGTGGGCGGCAAAGATGTTAGCTGGTTACCCCTGAGGTCCAAAAACACCAAGCTAAGAAGATCTCCAATGGATTGAGGAAGCTCAGCGATTCTATTCGAATGCAAATCCAACTTTGTCAAAGAGGAAAGACCTCCAATGGCAGCAGGCAAGACCAAAATCCTATTCTCGGACAAATCCAAACTGACCAAGTTTGATAACTTGGCAATTGAATCAGGTAGCCACTCAATTTGATCCATCAACTTGTTTTGCAGATTGAGATCTCGAGTACCCTTCTTTGCAGAGACTTCAAATAAACTAGCAAGCTTTATTAGACTCAACTTCTCACCCTCTTGACCTACAAGAGGAATTAGATGTATGTCAGAACCCATAAAAACCAGTAAATTCAATATACAACAAAAAGAAAAATCTAACCTGACGAAGCCGTTAAGGAAGAAGGGGGCTTTAGAGTGGAATCCAGAATCTGGGGAGTAGATTGGACACCACCAATAGGATCAGGGTAAAACGATGACTTGGCCTTCTGCACATAACTATCGTCTCTGGTAAACAATTCAGTAGCTGCTCCAGCAGCAGTAGTAGTAATATTCATCACAGGCTCTTTCTCGTGGCGGTAAAAACTGGTTGGAGTTGGAGTTGGAGTTGGAGTTAGAGTTGAATTATCATTAACAGTACTTGTTGTAGCAGTAGCGTTAGAAGAAGAAGAAGAAGAAGGTAAACAGCACTTGGACGCTCTTTGAATAAAATCATCGAACAGGGCATGAACGTTTTCCAGATCGAGCAACTTCAAGGCCTCCCTCTTCTGCTCCTTGCTGTGGAAGTAGACTAAGTTCTTTTGCATTTCAAGGAATATCATGAACAGCTCCTGAGGTACACCAGGGCTCTTGGTCTGCCTGTTAATGGCGTCTAGCCTGGCCTGGTCTTCTTTGTCCACATTCCGGATCAAAGCCTTGGCCGCTTCCACGTCTTCGATTCCAGGCCTCGTGGGCAACGATCTGTGGATTCTCATGATCTCCTCTACTACTTCGTCCACTGATTCCACACGCCGCGTTTCCATCGCGATTCCGATACTGGGAAATTTCCACAACCCCAAAAGAATCAATAGAAAGAGGGAGTTCAAATAGAGCGCCTTCAGATTTATAAGAAACACAAGACAGGCAGTTGAAAGTTGAAACCCTATCTTCTTTTTGTGTGTTCTGGTAAAGTGAATGAATCTGAAAAGGTAGAAGAGAAGCAACAAGAAACAGTAAAAAGAGCAGGAGAGAAGCAGGACAAGGTTGACAAGGGGTTGTCAGGGGATGAGGAGGAACAGGGTTAAGCCCGAAATACAGAGTATGCTGAGTGGTCTTCTCAGAAATCCAGCTATTTCCATTACTATTGCTCACAAGTCACAACACCCCTTCCATATTATTAGTCCTTCTCTCTATCTCCGGTCTCTACAACTTCCTTCTTGCTTTTTGGCCAATTCTTTTTTTTAATTATTATTCTTTTTCTACATTTCGACCGCCCTGTAAGAAAATAACCACCAAACTAACATATGATTTCCCATCAGACACAGTTGGATGTTTTGGGTTAAAAAATATTTAAAAAGTATGGAAGAAAAAACCTACAAGTTACTGAATGATGATACATATAACGCTGTCTTGTTAGTTATTACAACTCCCTTTCTTTTCCCTTGTCTTTTATTTATGGCGTCAGATCCTCTAACACCACCGTATGGTGGGTTTCCAATACAAGGAAAATGATTTCACCCGCTTCCAATGTCATTATGACCAAATGATTTATTCTAACAAGTGAGATCAGCAAACTGAATTTTGCAAAAGGTTCACCTTTCCCATGCCTCTAATGACACATTTATCATTAATCATTCATCACGCCAATTTACGTCTTTTTGTATGATGACGGAATGCAAATTAGTGAAGGATTGTTGCCCTTCTAGGAGGTTCTGTTTTCATTAAATTACAAATAAGTTTTGATATCTAATATTACTATAAAAGGTGTTTGAGTTTCTCCTAGTCAAGCAATATCTCTTTCACTTGTCCTTCTATTAAATATGTAGGATTGTCAATAAAGCAGCTCATTCACTATCTATGATAGCCTTATTACATGCAAACCTTCATTATTGAAGTGTTAGCTCTAAATTTTAATGTCTGATAGTTCTGCTTGTTTGGTGCCTTTCTAGTCTAAGGTTCTACGTTTTTGAGCTGTTAAATTAAAAAAAAAGAAGAAGAGATGTTTGAGTATTTAAATTTCTCTTATCTAATAAACTTCGTCGTTTTGTAAATATTAATACATATGTAATATTCAACGCTATTATGTAATTACTGATTAATGCAAAAGTGATCAATTCCTTGATCGATCCTGTAAAGATGGTAAGCTGGTGGGGATCGTTCTTCTAATACTGCCAATTAAAAGACAGGTGAGCGTCATTACGAGGGGAGTTGAGAAAAATACAGAATAAAAGAAAGGGTAATTAATAGTACTGGCGTCACTATCATATGTCACATTAGTACATTACTCATTTTGTGACTTAAACCAGAAATGCAGGGCTTAATTAGATTAATAGATAGAGATCCAACTTCATTGCAATCCCAATTTGATAAAATTTTAATTGCATACATCAATAGGCTGGCTTTTTGGTACGGTATTATTTTATAAATATCAATTAATATTAAGTATCGTTTTGAGTATTTTTTAAATTTTATAAAATAGTTTTTAAAATTTTTTTAAATTATAAAATACTTTATTATTATATCATAATGTATAGTTTTAAAATTTGCAATTTCAAAAAATCATAACAATACAAATTTAAAATAACAATAATTCATTTTTGTTAACATTAATTTTCACATATTTCATATATATATAATAGAAAAAACTTATTTAATCATCAAACAGGTATAAAATTAAAATCAATACCAAATATTTGAAATAATACAATTTTATCGTATAATAAATAATAATTATATCAAAACATTAAATTAAAAAAATAAAGATCCTTATCCCTCTATCTATTGCTATTTACAACAAAAGTTTGTGATAAGAAAACAATCAACCGCAAGTGAATTTTGTAATAAAGGCATTATTATTTAATTCAATATCAATTAAATATATTATGTAATTATTTAATATATTATCTATTAATAAGAATTTAAACATTATCAATTAAATAAATTATGTAATTATTTAATATATTATCTGTTAATAAGAATTTAAACAGTTTAATTTAATACCCATCAAATTTTCTGTTCTAACCTTATTTTATTCTATGTTATTCATATATTTACGGGAGCAATTTATAAATGTCATAACCGGAACACGGTGAATGTGGTGTGGGGTGGCAGGACTCGTGGGTGTGTAGGTGGGTAGTAAATGCAGGAGTCCACGATGTCTATAGACCTAATGGGGACACGTGTAGCTATTTTGGTACTCTTTGTCCATAAACCAAATATCCAACTGTAGCCAGTGCAGTTGAATTTGATTGTCCGACTGTGATCCTTATCACATAATCCGTTAACATTGGAATCATGTTATTATTATACAAGTCACACACAACTCTTGCAGAGAAATAGGGACTTCACTCACGTGTTATCTGCTTCTTCCGTTGTAAATAGTACAAGTGTGCATGACCAACAAGCTTCGCTAAAATGGAAAACAAGCTATGTTGCTTACAAAATACAAGTATAACCTGGGCGTTTGCTCTGTTAATTAATGCGAACGCCAATTCATTCACTGTTCGTGACCGATTAGGACTTGAGGTATGCTACTTTTTTCTTTTCTCTTTCCTTCCTCTCCTTCACCTTCTTAGATGCCAATCATACATTACATGCTGGGCTAACGAAAATATTAGCAATACACGTATTCTTTTTGATAATCACTAAAGTTTGATGACTTTTGAAGAATAAAATATTATCGCCATTGCATTGCAAACGAAGCATCCTATGGATTTCTTGGAGAGCACTTGGATTTGCGTTGCAGTCCCACAGTAATAAGAATCCATCATTAATTTATTAAAAATTTAAAAGTCTGCCTGGCCCCACCTTTTAAATCATTTTACGGTAAGGGGACAGCTCAAACACAGCCTGTTTGCTTATCTCGTTATAATTTTGTATTATTATGGTTCATTTGGGGCCGTATTGGGTTATGGGGCCCAACGTAGGCTCTTCCCATTTGGAATTTATAATTTCTAACCTTACGACTTGTTAGTAAACCCAAACAATTGAAATCCATAGAACTACAAATTCTGACCCAAATCCAATTCTGTCTTCCAGTACAAACTGTTTTTTCTTGTTATCAGACTCAGAGTATAACTAAACTACCCAGCCGCGCATTGATCATTATGTAACATACACGTCCTTGAGGGCTAAAATTGGAATATAAACTAAAATACAATTTCGCACGAGAATAAATTAGGGCTTAGACTAAAACCCTAGCCTGCTTTTCTTCCTCAAAACAAAGAAGAAGAGTCGACAGCCCTAACTCGCCGACAACACGTTCAAAGCTGCTGTGTCACCGTTCGACACGATCATTACTGTCGGCGACACCACCGACCGATATTAGAAGAGCTAAAAATCCTGTTCTTTGACGTTCGTCTGTTTCTGCTCTTTTTCTCTCTTTCACGTGGTTTTAATTCCCATTGATGTTTTTGTTTTATCGTTTTCTTCTTTTTCGATCTCCATCATGCTAGTTACTTCATGCATGTCGAGTTAACTATCTGAACATTCAATTGACGAACTGCGTCCCCTGTTGGAAACATGTCTACGTATGTGTAGTAACTCAGAAATAAGAGCATTTAATGCTCTCATGTAATTAATAACTGCTTCTTTGGTTTAACATTAAGTGACATCTTCATCGACTTCCTTGCTTATGCTTGTTTTCTGTTCATGATTTGCATGTTCTAACTCTTCGCTTTGCCACACTCGCAGGTTACTTCGCTATCACACTTTTCTTAGTCTTAGTGCAAGAAGTTTAGTCCATGGGTGTTGAATTAGCCCATCAGTACACGCAGTTCAACGACATGGAAGATGTTAATTTCACTGATTCCCAATTGGTTTCTCATGTCAGAGATGCCTTGGTTTTAGTTCAGTCGGTAAGCATTATGATTTCTCCTTCCTCTAGATGTCATGTCTCTCTATGTTTTTTTAGGCTTTTTCCATCACTTACTACTGTTGGAAGATTTCCCTGTGATTTCCTACTCTATACTATAGTTCTCCAATAGTTACTGAGGGAGCCTTTTTGTCCACTTGCCGATACTTGTAACTTTAAAATCATCCCCGATTTCTCCCAGAATTATGATATGAAGTCTTAATTTTCTTTAATGTTTCCACATCACATTTGTGCAACACATAGCTGTTCTCTAGATGTCGAGAAATTATTTTTAAGATTAACTGCATAATGATTCCCCTGCAGGAGTTTCAGCTGCCATTCTATGGTTACCCACTTTCTTCTGAATTTCTGTTCTTAACTTATTGGCTTTCGTTCATGAAAATTCTTTTTCTTTTTCCAATTGTATTTTGGTTTAGCTTTGAAGTATTTGTGTTTTGAAAATTGTTCATATTTCATCATTGTGCTGAGCCTTTTGCTTTCCTTTATTTTTTGGTTATCTGACTGAATGAAAAATTATTCAGGCACGCCAATGGCTTAACCCTTTAAAGCCAACCTGGCTATTCAGGTTGGTGTATTCCATCTCCTGAAATCCATACTTTTGACTCCTTATTAATGTTAAGGAGCAGTTCACTTCTTCGTGTTCCTAATACAATGTCTGAGATTTTTAGGGGTCTTTTACGACTGGAATAATGAGAGCAATGAATGTTTGTTGTGGAAATATGTTTTAAGTTTCTCTAAAAGGGAGCAGTGAAGGATTAATGAAGGAAATGTGCTTTTCTTGACAAATAAACCTTCATTGAGGTTGGGTGATCTATGTACGTCCACATGCTATCTGCTTATGGAATTGGATTTTAATGGCATATATAACTAGGTTTCATGTTTTGGCTATTAGTTTGTGAAACTGGCTATTATTGAAGTTATTGATTTTTGACATGGCTATCTCCTGGCTGTGTACAAACAAAATTGATCAACATGCTTATGGGTTGACCAATTCCTTTGTTCACTCTTTGAACAGGACTCCTCGACCCCTATTCCAAACCAATCTAAACTGGTCGTTTTCAGTTTAGCATTGTTTGGTGTTTCCTTGAAGGTTTTTTTGGTTCCAGTTCTGAATTCTCGAGAACTGATGAATGTTGATTTGGTTTTGGTTCAACTTTAACCTTAACCAAAATCTACCTGTTAGCGTCTTAAGTGTTAAAAGGTAGTGATTCTTGCTGCTGTATGGAAATAGATTGTTTTATTTGACTTTCTTTTCTGATTGTTTCATTAGCTGACAAAAGTCAACTATTTGTTTCTTTGTTTCATTTCCTTTGTTTTTACGGTAGTGAGTTTGTGTTCTAAGCTGGGCTTCTTTTGAATTAGGGTGATAGCGAGAGTTACCACCAACTTGTAGGGGTTATGCATCATTCTCAACGTCTAGCAGCTGATGAGGTGGCTCTGCTGGTGGTAGGTTTCCTACACAATCAATATCTTGTTTGACAATGATACTTGGTGCAGCTCTTTCATGCATTCTCTATAGCTGATTTGACTGTTTCTTTACAGACAAGCCTGAAGGCATTATCTGGGGCTGTTTCTTATATAGACAGTGTTTATCATCAGTCGCTGCTGAATTCTGTAAGTTTTTGTTTTTGTCCTTACTATGAGTGCCAGGAGTAACAGATTGGAATGAGACTCATACAAGATAGCTTTGCAGATTTTTAGTATGAGGATGTGGAACTATGGACCGGATGTCATGGATGCCCTGCTTGAACTAGTTATAAACTTGGTATGCCTTTTCAAGAGTGCTCAAAATATTAATCTCTAGTTTGTGGAAATCTCTCATTTATTCTTTTTTATTTTTTTTAATCATTTGATAGGCTACATCAAGTGGAAAATATCTTGATTCATGCTTGGATATGCTCGTGAGTAATTTTATGCCCCCATTGTATTTAGTAGAGGCACTAAAGCAGCCCCGTGGTCAGGCAAAAAAGGAGCAAGTTCTCTCTCGACTTCACATTGCTCTAAAAGAAATTGCTCGATTGGTTCCTATTGCAGCTATGAGGTTATCTTCAATAGTGGTCCAGAAGATGCCAATGACCTTTAAGAATGATGGTGAAAAGGATAGATTGAAATACCGTGTAAGTTCAAACTGTATAGAACTATTTGCATTATGGATGTTTATTTGACTGTTTCATCTTAATAAATTTCAACATATAGATAGAGCAGTTCCAAATGAATGCAGCTATGGTTAACAATGGCCATGGGTTTGTGGTTTCAGACCTCGAACTTTGTGCAGCAATGCCAACTTTTTTGTGTATCGACTTTTTTCTACTACATGCCACAGTTATTTTTCCAGAAGCGATGATACTTTTTTGGATTATTTTTCTGCTTTACACCTATTTTCTTGTTGCATGCACAAAGTGATTATACAATTCCATTGTCTAATCATTTGTTCTGAACAGTGAAAAATTGTGATTGTGATCCTTTAGTAAGTGATAAATGATACCCATACAAATGACGTGTGATCCCATTCAACAAGTTTATGATAATTTCTTCTTTCATTTGTAATCAAAGGAAGAAATTGACCAAATTTTGTTTTTGAGTTCAAGTTGGCTTTCTGGCACTATTGCTGTCTGGTCTAGTGCCTTATCAGAAAGTGGTGCTTATATTATTTTTCATTGTTTCCTCAAATTTTGGTTCATCTGATAAAAATTTGCTCTTGATCATTGGATCTGAAGACTTGTTTTACTGCCTTTGTAGACTGAGATGTATGTGGACAATATGCTGAGGTTGGAGAGTGGTGCAATTGGGGAATATGATGGGAACAGGATGCTTATGGCAGTAGTGGATATGCTCATAGAATTGGATGTAAGTACCTATGAATTGATTGCTGGGAAATTGTTCTCCATTTGCTCTGTAATCATATAATGTTGGAATTCTGTATGTAGGTTGCAATTGGTTGGGATGACATTCTACGAGATGATTCATCTAAAGGCATTTTTAAAATTGAGCTGGAGGATGACACTGCCAATGATGACGAGGAGGAGGAGGAGTACGGGGATGGTGAGGTAAATTGTTCCTATTAATTACTCAATGAGACAAATTAAACTGGAGGCTAGAATTGTACTGTTTGATAGAGGGAAAAAAAAAACTACCTGAGTGACGTTTATTATGTTCTCTTATACTGATTGCATTTGGGGCATATTATACTAAATAGACTCAACATTATGCAAGAAATGTTTACAGAATGCAAAGTTCCTGTTGGAACTCTTGCATAGACAGATCACTGGCTGATAAGTTCAGCTTAACAACCCAGTGAATATCTCAATAATTTTCAGATGTGATTGTTTTTCAGAATATTTTTAGAACAACTTAACAAGATTAGTTATCTTAGTGTGGCTGCTGTTCCTTTTGTCTGCAAAATGTACCTTGTATGACAGTTGCTTTATGGTAGGTTTACTAAATTTGGTCACGACCTCACTATAAAAAGATTAATTTGTGTTATTAATCACTAGATGCACCTTCCATATTTTTGTTAGTTGTGGCAATTTTGTTTCAATTCTTTTTTTAATATGATTATGCATCTGAAGCTGATTAAGATCTCTTCACAGCTTCCAAGAACTTTAAGTCACAGGAGTTTAGGCAAAAACATTATAGCTGACTTGTTAGATAGCTTGATGGTGAGGACTTTTGAGCATCTAGAATCCTGTGCAAGTGATAATCGTCTGAGTGAGGTACTTACCCGGACCAGAATGCAGTTCATATTTTAAATCTTGTCAACATTACAGGCGTAAAATGACTTTTTCTCTTCATGTTTTAGGTATTTAAAACTCTGGTGGACTCATTCATGTTAACCATTCTGAACACATACAAATCCAAGTTCGCTCAGGTAATGAACTTGTCTTACTCTTTAACTATGATTCTTAATTGGTGCATTAGAGCTGGAATAGTGTAAGTTCTGCTATTTTGTGCTATCAAGAGGGCTGTCAATTGCATATTGTTTCATTCAAAATCTTTATTTAATTGAAAATTATTGCTTGGAAAACTGTGTTGAATCATTCATAGATTAGAAGCATCAACTTTTTAGTAAACTGAATTCTGCATTACTTTAAGCTATTCCTGTTCTGTTAATGATAATGCTCATAACACGGAAGTAACTTTTGGTAATAACAAGTAAATTGTGTCAACTCTTAACATTTTGTTTTCAAATGTTTATTGTTAAGGCTTTTTTCTTGTTTACCTTGCAGTTTGTTGTGTTCTATGCGTGCGCGTTGGATCCTGACAACTGTGGAGTGACCTTTGCACAAACGCTTGCGGATAGTTTCATTTATGGTGATAATCCACTTACTCGGTAAGGTTTTGTGTATTATACAGTTCTTGACTGGGGATCAATCTAATAGTTCTGATTAGTAATCATTTTGGCCTTATCTTCTAGCTTGAAGCTGTTTTCTCACCTAGGTCGTGCTTGCAAGTTGCAACTTTTTCTTCCTTTACTGTGTTCCCTACAATGTGAATTTCTTCACATTCTACGTCATATTTTCTTTAGGTGAAGAATTATGTTCTGGATTAGCCTTCTGAGTGCTATGTAATACATTTTTCATTTGTATGTGCTTATATCTGTGACTGGTCAAAGCAAGCGATCTGGTTTTTCTAGAATGGAGTTCCTAAGTTGAACGTCAACTTTGTCATATTGATTTCATTTATCTCATTTATGTTCTCACCTCCACCTCATACGACTGATGTTTTATGTTGGTTTTATAATTATGTTATTGCCCTTTGAGCTGCAGTCAATTCAATCAATCAACTTTAGTTTGAGTTTCCTTACATTCTGGGTTACATTATCCATGTTCTTACTTCTTTTGTTATTTAATAATTGAAAGATTGATTGTCAGGATTTAGTTTAGAGGTCATTTATCATAATCTACTTTCTTTGGCTCTTTAATAATTGAAAGATTGTCAGGATTTAGATTAGAGGGCATTTTTCATAATCTACCTTCTTTGGCTATATAACGCAGGATGAGTGCTGTGGCTTACCTTGCTAGTTATTTGGCTCGTGGGAAATTTTTGTCAGCTGCATTTGTTGCTACAATATTGAAAAGGTTCTGAAACATCTAAGATGCAATTTTGAACATTCATTTATGTTTCTGGTCTTCAATACCGTTTGGGGTACTAGGTACTGATTTGGATGGTGTTTCAGGCTGGTGCATTGGTGTTGGGAATATTGTAAATCCAAGGATGGTGTTATGAATCCAAAAGGCCACAGAGTTTTCTATTCTGGATGTCAGGTATTTTTTTCTTTTTTTGTTATAACATCTGATTATATGAATAGTTTTATTATGATATCTGTGCATGTTCATTTCCAATTACCCCATCTGTTGTTTCCTGAAAGTCTGCTTTGGGTGTAGTTATAAGTCAAATTGATTTCATAGATGGTGTTAGTCAAACTTAGAATATGTTTTCCCTACTGTTTAACACATATTGGGAGACAAAAAAGATGATTGGAAAAATTGCTTAGGAGTCATCTTAGTAATGGAGATGAGAAATTGCATTTTATTGCCAAGCAGCTGAATTTCTTTGTGTAAGTTTTGACTTCATCTCCATGTCCATATTATAGCATCCTCAGCAAGTACTTATTGGTTATTAAGGTTGCTGACAATGTGCTCATGCTGGTGTTAATTGATGCATTTTGACATTTATTGAGCTTCATGTGGTAGGATGCAAGTTTCTTCCTTTGGTGTGGAGGTTTTTCTTTATGTTCTTATCTTGATACTTGGTGTTTCATTAGGATGCAAGTGTAGAATGATGGTTTCTTCCTTTGGTCTGGGGGTTTTTCTTTATGTTCTTATCTTGGTGTTTAATTATGTGCCACAGGCCATCATGTATGTACTCTGCTTTCGGATGAGGTCAATGATGGAGATTCCTTCGCTCAAATCACAGCTTCTTTTCATGCCTATCGAGTCAATTTTGAAGAGTAAATTGAATCCTTTGAAGGTGAGGAATCTGACATAGGCTTGAAATTCCAATAGTAACATCAAAATTCGGAATTGGTCAATTCTTAATCATGATTCTGTCCATAAAATTTGATGAATCTAATTTTGGGATCGTGTTTGCTTCCCTGTTGTTGCACAGGTGTGTCTGCCATCTATAGCAGAGGAGTTTCTCAAACAGGCAAAAGATGCTCACCTGTTGCAATTGCCTGATTCATTGATTTTTGGTGGTTTGTTGGAGTCGCATTTGTCAAGTGATTTTGGAGGGCTGGAGAGGCTGGACATGTTCTTTCCGTTTGACCCATGCTTGCTTAAAAATTGTGACAGGTTGCTCTAATCTTCTACTATAATTGAGGCACATAATTGCTTTACTTCTGTTTCTTTGTCACTTTTGTTTGAGTTGGAGTTTATTTGAATGAGCTCAAATTTAAATAATCTTTTGAGAATTGCTCTAGAAATACCCTTTTCTTTCTAATTTGTCTCCTGTCATGTTGCTTGACCAAATAATCCTGAGACACTGAATCTCGAGTTTCCAGGGGAAAGAAGATAATTGACCCCCTCACTTTTTTTGTTGTTATAGTCTCCCTAACAGTCTTCTGTAGATTAGTTTATGGTTGGTAATATGTTGAGGGATTAATGGATGATTCACATTCTAACATAGATTTAGCGACAATTTTGTTGATGGAAAGATTAGAATGTGGAATCAGAGAAGGGGTGGCATGTTTAATTTTTTTCTCCGAATATGATTTGATGTTTGATGTATTTTGTCAGGAGTTTCATAAGGCCAAACTTCTTGTACTGGAAGAATGTGAAAACTACTTACGGTGGTGATGAGGAGGATAGCAGTGATGAAGAGATTGCAGAGGATGGTGATGGTTTGACAGACAACGGGGAGAAGTTGATGGGAAGGAGTTATGAAATGCAAGATGTTGATATTGACCATTTTGACTTTGCGATGAGCAAGATGTCCATCACACCTAAGAATACATTTGGTGTTCAACGAATGCAAATGCCTTCAAGAATAAGGCCCTCTACAAGTCCAGAGTCCTTATGAAAACAGAAATAAGAAAAGTGATTAACCATGTAGGGCGTTGGGCTTTATACCGTTATACGTGATCATCCTAGTCTATTGATTTGTATAAGCTGTTGTAAAATTATTCCCGGTTGTTTTTTGCGTTTTTTTACGCCAAGACCCGAGTATAAATTATCTGTTGAGTTGGGCTTTAATTTTTAAGGCTTGCAGCTGTTAAAATTGAAAATTTAATATCGAGAGTTGATTAGCCCTTCCCACTCTTCTTTTTCTTCATTAGATTATCCCTAATGTTTCCATCCAAAGAAGCCGAAAACAATTTAGAAGGTATATGTTTTCTTGTCTATTCTCACATTGAAAGAAGTGAGGGCTTACTGTTGGGGTTTGTACGGTTTCAATGTATCAAATGCTGAGTTGGATTTGTCTTTTTCAATTCTCACTTGTGAAATTATGTGCGATATGATTTGGTTATATTAGTTACACTTATTTCTTTTATTTTGGCTTAATTTTAGTGCTTAAGTGAATTTTAATATTTATTTTGTTTTAACAGTAAAACATAAAACAAAATAAATATAGATTGCATTAAAATTGGAGAATCATTTGTTAAAATCAGGAGCATGATAGAAGAAACTAGGTTTCAAGTACGAGGAGAGGAGAAAGACACGCCGTTCCCTTCTCTGTATTGCCCTATTTTTGTTTCTTTGTAATTTGTTGCTCATCTTCATATTTTCTTCTATTTTTTATGTTGGAAATAAAGTTATGAGTTGCCAATTCTAAATATTCTCATTCAAGTGGATTCACAACTTTAGTTGTAATCATGTGAGATTTTGTTTGACCTAAACTTTATTTTAATTGAAGTATTTATTGTTTTGTGTTCTTTTATTTCTTCAAAAATCATTATTAATTAATATGAAATGTTAATTTGATGTTGATTATTTTACAAATTATCCGTGAATTCTGGTTCATAATTGTTATAAAGGATTGATATAAATAGTTGAATTCAGTTATTCATAATTGTTATAAAGGATTGACATAAATAGTAACTCAGTTTTTTTAAAAGAATTTACATATTGGATTTATAAAAAATAAGAAAACTAAATAGAATAGTTGTAATTATTTAAATTATTTAATTTAAGGTATATTTTTTTCACTAAACTTATTTTCATCATTCAATCGATATGGAATACTATCATACTCAATTAATTAATGATAAGTTTTGGATTGAATTAGGTTTGAGCTAATTAATTTATAAAAATTTGGAAATTTTTTTGGTTAGCTTAATAAGTTTCGAATTAACTGCTTGAATTGTGAAAATTATTCTTTCCTAAATCAATGATCAATGTTACAATTAGATTAGATGTTTTACTTAAATTGGAGTCTAAGTATAATTGAATTTCTCATTTTAATACTTAGTTGATTTATTTTGATTCCATGTTAAATTTAGTTTATTAATTAATAAATCATAAACTCTCATTTTGTTTTATCATTTGAAATTAAGAAACTAATTTTTAGTTTTTTTGAAATTTAACTTAGTTCTACGGCTACTAAAAGAGTTTATCAAACTTAGATAATCCGGTCAATGTTTATGTTAAAATTTAATTATTTAAGTTTTACTAATTATTCCATATTAAAAATTTTATTAATATTTATAAACAAAAATTTTTCATAACATATGAATTGGATGCTCAACATTTAAAAGTTTGCGTCTGGTTGGTTAATGCCAAGTAGAGTTTGATATAAATACATTGTTTTATCATAGAGTTTTTTTTATTTTTTTAATGCCAAGTAGAGTTTGATTTAGGAAATTTAATAATTAGGGAGCTGAAATGTTAAGTTTGAAGATTAAAATTAAATTTTCCTTTGAATCATTTTCATCCAAGAGTGATAAGATAATAAATAAATTATGTTAGGGTTGAACTTTGTGTTGTCCAGGCTTGGCTTTGGCGACCATCCGTTTGCTTAAGCTTCTAAATTCAAAGGTGGCAACTAAACATAAGTCCTTGCTTGACTTAACCGAACGCTATACAGCTCGAGCAAATTGGAATTCCATCCGGTCCAGAAAATAAATATTTAATTCTTGAAAATTTATGTTTTAATAATCATATTCTTTACTTTTTTGGAATTAGTAAGATATACTCAACAATTCAGTTCACCTTTTAACTTATTGTGAAAATTTTAAGAAGAAAAAATATTTAATATTTTTATTTTTACTAAAAATCAACACAAATAAATAATTATGCATAATTAAAGCATAAGATTGATTAGTCAGTTTTTAAATAAATCTATCGATAAGTAAAAATTTAATGATTTTACTTAATGGATTTGAATGATGTAATTCAAAATTTGGGTAAAAGATACTATTTTTATGAATATTTATATAATTTAAATCACAAAGATTGAGACACGTTAATTTCCAAATAAAAAAAGGAATAAAATTTGATTTTGAATGTCATGTATGGAGTTATAATATTATTAAATGTCTAAGTATATAAATTAATCTTTTAATTTCATGTTGAATAAGTCAATGCTTTTCCTTTTATTTTTCTTCAAACGTAAGTTTAATTACAGATTCTAATTCTACATATACAAATCTAACGAGACAGCTCTACATTAATTATGAAGTTAAGTAAGAAATAAGTAGTTATTTTTTTCTCGTAAGAGTTAAAAACATAAGATGATAAGAATAGAGAAACAACTTAATATAATAAAATTAATTAAAGGTAAAGAATTATATTTCCACTGTAATTTAAGACATTCTATAAAAATTTCTAATCTAAAAAAAAACTGTTTTTAATTCTCAAATTTTTTTTAACAAATTTATATTTTAGACTTTGGTTAAAACATAATGACGAAACATACTGATATGAATATCATACATGGACTAATCAAATGCTATCAGTCTTAAATTCGATTCTAATAAATTAAACTAAAGTTAAATTAATAATTTAAGATAATTATAATGTAGTATTAGTTTGAGTCATATTTAATTAGTTTGATTCTAATTTAAGAGTTAGATTGAAGTATCATGTAGGCAACATTTAATTAGTTTATATATGATATTTATGCCAGGTGTATTTGTAATTATTTTTTTAACAAAGTCTTTAAAAATTAAAAAATTATAAATTTATTTATCAAAAATGTTAAATTTAAAAATTCCTAAATTTTCTTAAACTACATAAAATTTATATCTTTCAGCCTTGATAAGATATTTTGATATATTATTTGATATTATCTCCTTTGTTTTGGATTTATTTTGATGCTTAAATAGGAAAATTAATGTTTGCTTTGTTTAGGAGATGAAAAGTGGAGCTTGCACTAAACTAAGACTCTATTGATGATAATCATGAATTTTGAATGAAGTGAAGAGATTAAAGTTAAAGTTTGACTAGAAATTTCTTTCTATTTAGGAATTTAAATTTGAATTTGTTTTTGATAGACATCTTTGCAACATGTAATTAGATTAGGATTATATTAGGAAAATTCTATAAAAAGGATGTTCCTCACAATAAATTGAAGAGCTCTCTTCTTACTTTTCTCTCAATTCTTTGTCTTTTTTCTATTTTTGTTATTGGGGCTAAAGTTATGTGTAGCTAAACTCAATTATTCTGATTCAAGGGGATTTGATATTCTAGTTGTAACTTTGTGAGGTTTTATTCTAAATTTTTATTTATGTTTTTAATTCAAGTATTTCTTGTTTTGAGTTTTCATATTTCATGAATAATTATTATTGTTTAATTTGAAAATTTAATTTAATATTGATTATCCTATCGCTATCTATAAATTCAATGATCTGTAATTGTCATGAAGGATTAATACAAGTAGCAAATATGTTGCTTATGAATTTGCCTATTTAACTTATGATAAACAGAAAAATTAGGTTGAATAATTACAACTTTCTTGATTATTTAATTTAGGGTTATTCTTTTTCACTAAACTTATTGCTATCATTTATTTGATATGGATTATTATCACACCCAATTAATAGATGATAAGTTTTGGTTTAGATGCTAGGCTTGAACTAATTAATTTAGAAAAATTTGAAACTTATTACGACTATCCTAATATGTTCCAGATTAAGTGCTTGAAATATGAAAATAATTCTTTCTAGACCTATGATAACTGTTACGATTAAATTTTCTTGAAGTGGAATTGCTTAATCTTGAATTTCTCACTTTTATATTCAGTTGATTTAATTTAATTTCTTATTAATTTTACCCCGCTTTATTTTATCACTTAAAATTAAAAAGCAACTGTCTAGTTCTTTTGAGATCCAACTTAGTTCCATGCCTACTACAACTCCAAACTTATTTTGGGGACTTCAACAACTAGACCAATCCTTAACTAAATTTAGTTTTAAAAGTTATAATAAGATTTTGTAATATCAAATGTCTAAACGATATAGAAGTTATTCGATGCTTTTAATAAATTAATATTTATCTTTTAATTTATTTCAAAATAAAGTTATATATGTTATCTGTTCTTTTTTAGGTCTTTTTTATTTTTATTTTTAGTTTTTGTTTTCAAATTCAGTTTAAAAAATATGTTTGTTTGAGTTCTTGATTTATATTTCTTGTATTGATTTCTTTCGATTTTTAAAAGTTAAGAAAATTATAAAAAGTAGTTTTAGTTTTCTGTTTTTGTTTTTTATAATATGATTTACTATTAATTAAACATATTTTATTTAATTATTTTAAAAAATATGAATAATCTAACTTCATATTATATATTCAATTAAAATTAATTATCAATTAAAATTATAAAATTTAATTTATAATTTCATTTGATTTTTGTAATAAAATTAATTTTTAATTAATAATAAATTAAACTTAAAATATATAAATTTTAATAAAATTTGATTTTATAATTAAAATATATTTAAAATAAATATTAGTTTATAGATAAAAGGTTAAATTTAAAATTTTTAATAAAATAAAATAATTTTTAATAATTTATTAACAAATATTATATAAGAAATTAAAATAAATTTGTTTAATTAAAAATAGTTTATCTTTATATTTTATTTGACATATATTATTATCAGTAATAGAAAGATAACTACATTGATATTAACAACCAAACAAGATTTTTTTAAAAAAGCAAAAAAAATTGAAAACTTCAACATAAAAAAAAGAAGTGAAACTAGGGGTTCAAAATAACCATACAAATGTGTTCAGTGGATTATCACTTGCCAAAACTTTAAACATCTATATTTTAGTTATACATAAGTAATTATCAAATTATCTTTGACCAAAATACACCTCATGTCAAAATTTAATGAAACAGCTCTGCTTTAGTTATACACGTAAATGATGCAAAACCAAATTCATGAAAAATTTTGTCGAATGAAGACACAAAAGAAACAAAGGCTTACTTTTCAATTTTACGTTTTTCTTAAGGTAAAAGAATTCATAAGCTATAAAAGACAATTTGTCTTTACATGATTAAGCTAAAGAAGTACAAAGGTCATACATACAACTTAAAGGAAAAGCTAGGAAGTTAGAGATTCTATTGTCTTCTTGAGAAAGAGCTCAGATGTTCTTCAATATGGTGGGCTACTAGTGTGTAATACCCATATATACCCCTTGGGAGGATATTGCGAGTGCCGCACATGCACAACATACAGAATACAAAACATTCCAAAATATACGAAACATTTAATATTTGCATTTTTAGAATCTTAAACAAACATACATTACATATCACATGAACATAATACAAATTTGTTTCAAAAACTGAAACCAGCCTTAAATTAGTTATTACAAAAACTTACAATAATTCAGAGTCATAGACTTTATATATAAGCCAAATAAACTCAAAATATATTTTTGAGAAAACAAGACTCAGACTCCATTGGCCATCGAGGTTGGCTCGTCCTAGTCCTTAAATCTTTCTCTTTGAACCTACACGGGAAAAATGCACCATGCTAAGCATATAGCTTAGTGGGTAACAACTAAATTATACTAAATTTGACAATTAATGATACTAAATCAAGTTATAGCACAAGGAGATATTTAAAATTAGAACAGTTACATAGTTAACAGAACTGAGTATCAAAGAAGGCACAATCCCTTCAGTTCATAACATCATTTTGTTTATTTCAAAATTCAACATATATCAGAATACACAATTAAATGACTGCTAATCCATCAATAGAAGTGGGTAATGGGACTTATACAGAAGATATCATAATTGGTATAATATCACAGAAGAGACTTATGTCTCAATAATAGAAGACATCAAAGTATCACAAAAGTAGTTGCAGACCCTTCTAGGCATGCCTATTTATTCACAACTAGGACTTGTCAGTTTTAAAACAAAACAAGATCATTTCAGACATTCCATGTGCAAAGCAAGTAGTCAATCCTATTTACATGCAAGTAGCACTTCCAATGATATAAACATGCATCAAACTCCTCAGAAAATTATTGTCCGGAGTTCAGAACACAATCAACATAAATCAAATTCAACAAGCAGAACAAAGTAAGGTGTGACCATCTAAGATTACTTACAATCACTCCCTTTCGCTTATTGCCTTAAAGTTTCGGCAATATCTGGAAGTGATCGCTCTACTTGCCCTTCTATATACAATCAAACATAAGTTTATATTACCATATTTTCATGTAATTGAATCAGCATTAGTATGAATGTATGATATAACATGCATGTTCATGACAAATTCTCGGGTATATTTTATTAGTAAACTGATGTAAATATCAATTGTACTTTAAAAGTTCCAAAATTCATACATTCAATTACTATTCCAGCTTTTGCTAGAAGCACTTCATTCGGGTCAACTTTGTGCAATCAATAAGATAAAGACAATGATGTATTTCTGTAACTCTTTCTTCTAGACAATTGTTCCTTTGTGTCTTAAGTCTCTATTGATACCAAGATTATTCGACTTGGTTCATTATTTTATGAGTTATGCTCAAAATAACACAGACTATGTACAATTGAAATTTTGGCTAGAGCATGATCATGAATTCAAGTTGTATAGCCCATATCTTTCAATTACAATATCCAAAAATTACAAACTTTATACCAGTTTAAAGCTAAGAGAATAAGCTACAACTTTGGCGAAGATAACTTAGTCTAATTCAGCCTACATCAATAATTCAGCCTACATCAATACAATTTATTCAATAACTACAGGAACTGATTTTTGTCTCGAGTAGTACTACAGTCTCAATCAAGACTTAATTTCAAGTTAGATTTTGAAATGGTTAGAGACAGAATTAAAAGTAGACTTCTTTAAGAAAGTTGTAGCATATGTCTCTAATTTAATATGAATCAATAATCAACTCATTTGAAAATCTACAGACCAAGATATCATCAAAATACTGAAGTATGCTTCAATTTATTAAACCTCTTCAACTTCATAATATCATTCATGAAACCTATCAAATTTCCAGATTTTTGTCTTAAGTAGATTTCGGGTCAGATTTGTATGACCATTTTGACCTAGACAATGAGGTGTTTAGGCAATACCTTCAACTAAAAAAATATTCTACAATGTCTTAAGTGTTCAATGACATCAATTTCATGCATTTTGGTTCAGTATCATTCAAGTTCTAATAAAAAATCTGTAGACTATTTTCATACCTCCATAGAATACAATTCTCAACTTTAGGCCAAATTTCAAGACTCTTTAGGACATATTTCAGTTTCAATTTATTCATGAAAAATTTATTCTTATGTCTCTAGTTTACTCTAAAACAAACTCCATCCAATTTGGATATTCACAGATCAAGTTATGATCTAAATACCTATATATATTCAGTAAAACACTGTATGTAACACTCCAACACATTTCATATAACTCCAATTTCTACAATCTTTCACTACACTTTCTGCATATTTTCATTTTGTCTTTATCACTGAAACTCTTCTTCTAACAACAACCACATTTGCATTGATCCACAAGCATGAAAATATACACCATTCATGCATGCATCTATTAAAACATTAAAACATCCATGTAACTTACTTGACTTAAGCTTCTCTCTCTTCAGCAAAAATTTCAGAAATGGGGAGAGCAACCAAGAAATTTCGGTGGATGGAAAGGCACAAGGATTTAGTAACAATTAAAAAAAAACTCAAGTGGTAGAAGACTTTGCAAGGTGTAACATTGATGTAAGAAGCAAGCATATAAACCAATACATAAAAATGAGCAAGATAGTTGTCTTCAATGATGAATAATAAAGAGAGTGTTTTCATGAAGGTGATATTCGATGAAACCAAAGAAAGAGCTGCAGAAACTTTTTTTTTAATGACTAGGTGTGTCATTTAGGTCTTGACACATGTTTCCATTGTATGTCTTCCATTTGTCCACCAAATATGCTACCATTTGTCACTTAACTATTGGTCCACATGTCACACATTAATTTATCCATTTGTCACTCTATAATTTGTCCATTTGTAAATTAATTTCTAATACAATTGTAACATTCTTATTCGTCCCTTATTTCAATATTTTATCTAGTCTAAAATACCTCCAATTTTTTTGATAAATTTTCAAAATATTCGAAATGTCTCCAAAAATGCGGAATAAATTCTAATACACACCAAGTTTAATTTTCAAGATAATTAATCCATAATTCACCAAAAATTTTGAAATAATAACTATTATCACCAAATAAATTTTGTAACAGAATTAATCCAAAATTCATACTTTAATCACATTAAAAAATCACATATACCCGAAAAAATATCAATGAATTTGTATGTGTCCAAAATTGCATATGCACATAAGTGAAAACTCAATTATGCAAAGCATAAAGTACACTGAAATTTCACAATATTCTAACCCCTAACACGAGGTGTTACACAGTGTTTCCTTTATCTAACAATGAAGCTTGTAAATTAGGATGTACTTATCTGTTTATAACCTTGTTAAACAGACTCTGGTTTCTTTCTCTTTAAATCGCATACATTGCACAATTGAGGCTTTAAGGCAAACTCCATCTTTCCCGTTAAGTTGAATTTATGATTAAATCATACCAAAATTCTAGTCCAATCTAATTCTTGATGGTATAAATTTAGAGTGTGATGAATGCTTAACTAAGAATTTGAAGTATAAATGGTCTATTCTTTTGAGCTCAGTCACACATAATTTACATAGCTTATCATTTAAACCCATTATCCCGTCCTTAGTCTTCAACCTATCTCTAATTACAAGCCAAGTAGTGAAAGAGGCTTTAGGCTTTAAGGGCCCTTTCCACACAATATTGTACTAATAATGAGAGGATTATGAGGCTTAATAATGCATGAGGATTTTGAGAAGTCTCCATTATTACTTAAAGACCAGATGTACTGATATGAGGTATGTGAATTAGGTTGATAGCTAGAAAGGTACTTATGAAACCTGTCAGCACCCCTACCTTGAAAGTGCCAACAATAGTGATTAATTACACTATTAAATCTTGCCTGAAATGGGATACTTGAAAGAAGAGGAAGGACATCTTCCCTGAGATTAAGAGGAACTTGTGAAGTCTAATTGTCAAACCAGAACCATGCTCCTTCTCCATTCCCTATCTACATTTTGATGTAAAAGTAGACAATGAGCCTTTTTCTTAATAGTTAAATAAAAGGCTAGGAAAACTATTCTTTCATAAATTTTCCATAAGTTGGTTTCCCCGAGATAATATTCATTGATCCATTTACTTCAGAGAGATTCTTTATCCTTGAACAATCTTCATATTCTTTTAGCTACTTGCATAGTTTGAAAAGTGTGAATTGGTGTGAGGCCAAAACCCCCTTCTTGCTTCTTCTAACAAAGTTGTTTTATTATGGTCCCGTGGTTATAATATAGTTATAAGGCAATTAACTACAAAATATATGTATAAATGAGAATGTTTGTTGGACCCCGATTTTCTTAGTGAAAATTAGAAATTATTAAATGTATGAAATGAGTAGATTTGTATGGATTATG
>JANVCQ010000232.1:12306212-12334594 GCA_025531925.1 Erythroxylum plowmanianum | reverse complement strand
GTTTGAATTTATGAGAGTTAAAACACATATGAGCCATAAACACTTGAGTGTTGGAGTGTATGACAATGAGAGGACCTGTTATTTTTATATGGTGTAGATTTCCTCTAAGTCTATTGTGTTGTCTTGCTTAGCTCTTACATTTAAAGTGACTTCATTATTTTTACGGATTAAATGTCACGAGCTCCTTCTTATTCTTGTATGTCTTTAATGTTGTTAGGAGGCCGGGAGAAAAATTTTGACACTTAAGAAAATGTTTCCTGCATTTGCATATTTACTTCTTTTTATGTATCCATACTTAATTTATGCATTCTCGGTTTTTCTTAGGCTTTCAAAATTTCTATTTTTAACCTTACTCAAGGACGAGTAAGAGCTAAGTGTGGGAGAATTTGATGCAATCATATTTTTATATTTTTTAGTAACTTATATTTAGTATCTTTCATGTGTTTTATGGCAAGCTATGTCCTATTTATCATGTTTTATAATTATTAGAGCTTTAGACACATAAAATACAAAAAATCCTTAATAGGTTGAAATTAACACAGTTTTTTGGTTTGCGGCAGATTTGAACATTGGAAATTTGGAAAAATTTTATCTCGGGATTGGTGCATTAGAAAATTCTAATATTTGGCAGGCATAATCTTGACTCATTGAAAAATATTTCCACCAGGTTTAAGAATTTTTGGAGCCATCTTTTGAGAGCAGTAAATTTTTGAAAACTGACATAAAGTTGGAGACGTAGAGTTTGCTCTCTGGTGTTTCAAAACTTTATATATGAAGATCTAACTGTTGGATTTCTAAGATCCAAAGCTCAAATTGAAGTCGACTCAATGATCTTTCTGATGAGCAATTTTAAACCATCGAAGTTCTATATCTTACTTTTTATGGTTAGTCGAAATTGGTCCAGAAATAAGACAGCATAACTAGTCTGAGAATGATCAGAGTTTGGGACCAATTTTCAGTGGCTTGTAGCGACAAACCTGTCTATAGACGACTTAAAAAGAGACCCATCTCGATGTAGAGCAAGGCCAAAAGAAATACAAGAGCAGCTCAGCCTATGAAGAATCCCAAAACAGGCTCAAATCTAATACTTAAATGTAGGAACGTGTACAGCTATGAAGGGAGGCTTCCACAATGCAAGTTACGAAGAGAAATCCTATTCCAAGTCTGCTTGTTTTTAGGGGAAACGAGACCTCCTCTAGCTAGTATAAATAGGGTCTCTTAGAATAGAATAAGCAATAGACGTCTCCTTTGTTTTCTGATGGGCGTAAATAACGTTTTCTCTTTTGTCATTTTTTCTCTTTAGGTAAAAAACCTGATTTTCTTTTCTTTTCTTCTTCTTCTTCTCTATAGCCAAAACTTGTCCCATGGTTTCAAACAAGATTTTTGACTTTGTTTCAATTTTAATCATGAACTAAGTTTTGTTTTCAATTGTGGAGGTTAGTAGCTAATTCTTATGGGTTGATTTTATGAGATTTTGTGCTTAAATCTTGATATTTTATGGTTGAATATTTGTGCTCATGGACTGCATGAATGCGAAATTATGTTAGATATTTTTGAAGTCTAGAATTCAATTTATCTTGCATGATTTGTTTGCCAAATAATTGAATTAGGTGTTAGTCATCAATTTGATTAAATAAGTGGCGTTAATCTATTAAAGTTTGAAGATATATGTAGAATTTTAATAGGTTAGTTCTTGAGCATAGAATTATTTAATGTATGTTAGTCATCTTTGAATAATTTTAGATTCGATAAAAGCCATCTAATCCTAATGCTTTCATGTGTGTGTTGTTCATGTTAGTTTTGAATTGATGCTTGCATGAAAAGGTTTTGCATTACATATTAGTCATGAATGCAAAGAATATTATATGGTGAATCTGAATTTTGATCATAAATTGGCTATAAAAAAAATCTTTGGTTTCAATGATTAAAATCAACTTAGGGAATTAGCAAACACCTTTGCAATTGATCTTTAATTAATCTAAATTTTTATCAAACTTTTCTTGCAATTTTTCTTCTTTAAAATTTTTGACACTTTTCTCAAATTTTCTGTTTTTAATTCACGATTCTTCTTTCTTTTCTTGTTAATTTGACGCAAGTAAACCCCCTCATAATTCGACTACATCATATAGTTTAGTACTAGTTTCTTGCATGATAATTAATTACATAATGCATACATATAAGACATTTGCATGTTAGCTTGCATACCTGTCACGTAATTCACCTTTCACCTTCTTCGATCTGCACATATTTAGCATCATAGTCTTGAGACCAAACACACATCTTTTACATCATAAATCACGTGTCTTTGCTTCATCTTCTTTGCCATCCTTTTCATGTGTGAATTTGGTCTATCCTAAAGGGTAGTTTGCATTCGAAATCTTTAACTAGGTCTTGTGTGTCGCATGCATCTAGCATCTTAGGAATAAAATATTGCATTTGTTCATCTTAGCTATAATTTGCATTTAATTTTTATTTTATCCTAGCATATACACTCTTACTTTTGATTAAAAGTTAGATTTCTTTCTTGTATACCACATATTAATTTAAGTAGGGGATTAAATTTGTAGGCTAACGACAACCTACCACTTGCTCTCCAAAATTGTCATCCTCCTCTTCATCTTTCATCGATTCTTCAACCTTATATAACCAACAAAATCGTTTGCATTGATGTCTCCTTGTATAGACTTCATCACAGTTGAAGTAAAGTCCTTTGGCTCTTCGATCTTCCATTTTTGCACAAGAAAGGCGTTTGAAATTTTTCTGGGAAGGAGGGGTTGCTATCTAGGTTTGGGATGGCTTGGAGAGAGGAGGAAGATTTCCTCTTAGGCATCCATGCCTTTCATAAAGTCGGACCAGACTTATGACATTTCCTTGGGCCTATGTAACTCAACTTTAATGGGGATATAATCTTGCAAGCCACTTGATGAATATCTCCATTTTTTGTTTTGTGGTGGGGGATCCTGCTCCAGCTGCAAGTTGCTTCAACCTGTGTTGATAATCTTCCATGGTGCCCATTTGAGGAAGCTTGGATAATTCTCCCAATTTGGCACCTTAAATTGAGGGCCCAAATTAAAGTTGGTAGTGTTGCTTAAACTTCTCCCGTGGAATTCCAGGTCCGTCACAATCCAATTTAATAAACCACACTTAAGCATCCTTATCTAGATGGTAATATGCTATCTCTACCTTTTCATATTCGAGAGTACGCTGGTGTCGAAAGTAATGATTATAGTGGCTTGGCCAAGCCAATGAGTCATTTTTGCCGTCAAAAGTGGGAAATTCTAACCAAGCATAACGTGGTTATTATGGTCGAATTTCGATCTAGTGAGCATCCTATGCCTTCTCTCGTGGCCCTTTATTAACACTATCTGCATCTCCTTGTTGTCCTTCAATCCAGGTAGTAAATATTTCCCTAGAGAGTTCTTCAATGCAATTGGAAAATTTAACTCGATTCCTTTAGTACTCCTTTTGGAGTCTCTGCTGATCCGCTTGGTACTTCTTAACAAACACATTGAACTATTTCTGCACGTTAGTAGATGAGTCGCCAATAACTGTCGGCTCTAACGGTCCTATGATTGTGATTGAGTTATAGGGTAATTAATTGTAAAATCCACCTGTGAATGAGAATGTTTCTCGATTTTCAACCTTGATGACCGATGATTGACTAATAATATGAGATCATTCAATGAGAAATCCCAAAGATCTCAAGAACACAAAATTGAATGAATATTTTCGATTAATTCTCATTAATCCAACTTACATTCTTAAATAATGAATTGCAGATAATTAATAGTAACTACCTCCTGCATAACCGACTCCCACTTGCCACTATTTTCTTAACTACTTTTATAATCTTAAAAGTAAATATAGAAATAAAAAATAAAAAATTAAGCTGCTGGATAAAAAAAGAAAATAAGTTGCTGGATAACATAATTGATCCTTCATCATGTTCTCTACATCCGCACTTGCTCAACACATCTCTTGTATACCTGCCCTTTCAAAGGTCTATTCCATGTTCTATTTGTAACACTTTCCCATTTGATTTTAGCACCATTAGCATTGTAATTTTTGACTAATCAAAGGAAGTTTTGATCCATTTCTCTATCTCCTTAATAATTCTCTTGGGAAGAAGAAGAAGAATACTCCAATGTGTATGGAGATTGTTCAAAACAGAAATGATTAGCTAAACTCTACCTGCTTGAGACAAAGCTTTATTCTACCAACAATTGAGAGTTTTTTTTTTGTATTGCTTCAAAATCTTCAAACAAGCTTGATATCTCAATTTTTGTTTTTGGCTAAAACGGGGACTTCCAAATAAGTGAAAGACATTCCTTATATGTTGAAATAAAAAATATGCGCAAGCCTCTCAATGTTGATAACATCTAACATCTAATGAGAAATATATACCACTCAAGCAATGATTGATTTTTAATCTTGAGATTCTACAGAAGCTCATAATAGATGATCTCCAAAATGCAAGATTAGATCCTATGCAAAACAAAGATGAGAAAAAGAGAATTCTTTGCATTTATGAAGAATTTTAAATCTAGTCTCCAGAAGTTGAAGCAAATGATTATGTTCAATATTTCCATAACAATGAAAAAGAGATAAGGGGAAAGTGAATCCCCTTGTCGAATACCATTAAAATGTTTGAATTGGTTGGTTGGATTGAAGCATTGATGAGGATGCTATTAGGGGTTGAAATACAAGCCTGTATCCATTTAATAAAGAAGATTGGAAATCCAAACCATTCAATGGGCTCAGAAGTCCCTCATGTTCTTGACGCGTTTCGACCATTTCTCTTTCACTTAGCAGTAAATATATCTCCATACATCGCTAGAAGTGAATGAAACAAAACAGGCAACGTAAATGTATTACTAACAACTTGAATGTTAACCGACAATAATAATGATAACAAATATAATATCCCCAAATGTATTGCCAATCAATTTCTATTAACTAAGAGGCAATTTTACCAAGAGTTTTCCTTTCATATGTTGATAATATTGCTCTCTTATAACTACATCCTTGCTAGTCAATCGTTTTTCCCCTCCTGAGATCCAGTTTCCTGAAGATAATGTTCTGCTTCCAAAGCTGCCATGCAACCTGCATCACCACGGACAAGGGAGGATGGTTGATAAATCACACGAAGCAGGATAAAGCGTAAATCATTCAAAAGTCATGGCACTTGGCCCAATCGTGAGATGGCTCAATATTATAAGTTCGGCCCAATTTCACCACAAAATAGCCGGTTAAAGAGAGGAGGAATAAGCGGTTCATTAATTATTTTCTGCACTAAGAGTAATTTTGATGATTGAATAGGCCTTTGATTACTATGCCGTTATAAATTCCATATCAAAATCTGCAGAGACCAGTTATGACAGCACTAAAGGACGATACAAATAGGGTGCATCATAAACAGTTTTACTAGCCTCTTTCTCTACATCCGCTGTCTCTATAAGAAGTTCAGATTGGATGACCTAATCATTTGAAGTTAATTCGTTACCAAGTTAAAACTAGGCAGATCGGTAGCGCTTATTTCAACTTGATGGCATATGATAACTTCAAGTTTTGAATCTTGAGGAGAGTTGGAAAATTATGCACCAGAACTAAGAAAAAAGACTTCCACAAATTGGAATTTTTTTTTCTTTGATTAGGTAATCAAGCCACATGGTCACCGAGCTTGATGTTGCCAGGATATATTGCCGGTTAATCTCTTATGCTTGTTATCGCAAAAAGAAGAATCACCGGCAATTAGGAACCATGGTTTAGTTTGTAGGCAAATCATCAAGCAATTGCAAAGCAACGCTTATCATTTTATTGCACTAAATTGCTTATCTTGAAAAGCAAGATCCTAGAGAATCAAAATAGCAGGGAAACCTGTGAACACAGTAAACAAGATTCTGCAGAAAACAGAGATACAAGCAAGAACCACAGCAAGCAACTAGCTAACGCAAAAGTCAAAGACCAGTTATGACAGCATTAAATGACGATGCCAATTCTACAAAATTTAATCCTAATTATGTTAAGGAAGGGAGAATGGAACGATAAAGTTAAATAAGCATGAAAGAGGCATCTGGATTTTGACACAATGAAAATAACTATGGACCAATACCCAACCTCAATAATATAAATTCAGAGATAGGGTGTAAAAGAAAGGAAACGCAACTAACCAGTGCCAGCAGCAGTAACAGCCTGCCTGTACTTCTTATCCTGCACATCTCCAGCAGCAAATACACCACATACATTGGTCTGGGTGGTTCCTGGCACGGTTACAATGTAACCATCCGGGTCAAGTTCCAGCTGTCCATCCAGGAACTTGGTGGCAGGTTCATGTCCAATGGCAAAGAACAACCCAGATACCTTCAAATCAGAAACATGTCCAGTTACAACATTCTTCACCTTGAGACCACCCAACAGGCGGTCTCCATGGGCCTCCACCACCACAGAATTCCAGAGGATCTCAATTTTAGGGTTGCTCAAGGCTCTGCTCTGCATAATCTTCGAGGCTCTGAAGGTATCCCTCCTGTGGATAATGAAGACTTTTGATCCATATTTGGTAAGGAAGTTGGCCTCTTCCATTGCTGAATCTCCACCACCAATCACAGCCAGAGGTTTATTTCTGAAAATGGGGGCAGCCCCATCACAAACTGCGCAGGCTGAAATGCCTCGATTCCAGAAGACATCAGAGCCAGGAAAGTTGAGACGCTTGGCAACAGCTCCAGTGGCAATGATGACAGCATCACTAAGGACGCACTTGGAATCAGTGAAGACCTTGAAGGGGCTAGAGGAAAAATCAACCTTGTTGGCAGTTTCGGTGAAAATTTGGGTACCAAAGCGGACTGACTGGGCACGGAACTGGTCCATGAGTTCTATGCCAGCGATGCCGTCAGGAAAACCAGGGAAGTTTTCAACTTCAGAGGTGGTGGTGAGCTGACCGCCAGGTGCAATATCATTGGCCATCCAGCCCTCAAACATGATAGGCTTGAGCTCAGCACGAGAGGCATAGATAGCAGCTGTATGAGCTGCTGGGCCACTACCAATGATACATACGCGGGTTCTAAGCTCCTCCATGATAGTTGGTGCAGATTTAGTTACTTGAGAAGTTGTATCAGCTGCTAGAGAAATGATGCTGGCGGAAGCAGCAACACCTATAAAGCTGCGAGCTTTTCTTAGCAAACTCTTCAACCTAGAAGGTGTACGATTCATAATCCCTCTCTCTCTCTCTCACAAACACACTCTCCTGTATTTCTTCTGTTTCTCTATCTCTTTAGGCCTTTTCAAATATCAATAATTAGTTTTAGGGAAAAGTAAACTAGCAAACAAGGAAAATGAAGCATAGAGGTAGCCAAAAATCCCCATGGACACATCAACCAAACAGTGTACAAAAGACACAAGTTTGATTTCTTTCCATCATACCTAATATATTCTTGGTACATTAAAATCTCACGGCCTAATCACTTCAACATTTTCAATAAAGAGAACTAACCTCTGGAGAGGCTTTTCCAACAAGTTTATCCTCGTCAAAACCTATGATGGAACTAGAAACAGAATAGGAAAGGCATACACAGCAAAACAAATCGTTTGATTCAATTATCAACAACTTAATAACAATCAGACCTAGAAACCAGACCCATACATAAGAATGAAAACACAAATCAAGAGCAATGAGTGAGAAGCATAAGCAACAGACCTGAGACAAACGGAAGAAATGAGGAGCTGACGGTCGTCTTACAGAAACAGGGGAAGGCCCAGTGATGGCGGCGACCAAAAACAAAGAGGGTTTTGAGTTTTGATTCTTTGCGCCAAAACTATACCATATAATAGTTGAAGAATAAAGGAAAAGAAGGTCTTTTTGTTATGTCAAGGAACAAATTGAAGAATATGTACAGTACTGTTTTTGCCGTAAGTATATTGGTAGTTTTGGTTCCAAGATGAAAATTCAAAGCCAATGATTCTCTCATTTGGGTTATGCCATCGATCCATTTCAAGCTGAGGCAATTGAGACCAGAGGGCAACTTAACGTACTATATATGTGGTTAGGGCCCTACACTATCCTCCAAGGATATATGTTGGGCTAATTCATGCAAGTAAAGTTCTTGTGGTCTCTGTTAATGGAAGCCCTATGCCAGTCTTTGATCAGTACCCAAGCCCACTCTAACTGTTCAAAACAATTACTTTTCTTTATAATTTTTATTCATCTAATAATATTTTCATTAAATTAAATTAATTGTGACATTAGAATTAATAAATTTTTACTATCAAATTACTTTAATAAGAATTACTATTAAAACCGAATTCTAGTAGTACGCAGCCTTACTCTACTCTTATCGAATAGAAAGGTTGTTTCAAATTGAGACAATCATATATTATAATATAATTTTTTGTAAGTAGTTTAAAATAATTGTCTAAAGTTAAGAGGGTTGTCTAAAAAAAGTATCTAAATTTCAATAAATGGAAGGTTAGCATTTCAACCTTTTAACTTTGTTATCAGGTTCTGGTTCGTTAGTCAAAATAAGTTACATCAGTTCAGTTGCGTTAGGTGATAATTTATTTCACCTACTCCTATGGACATCTTTCTAAATCTAAACTCGGTCACTTACCTCAACAATTTTCCTTTAGAAGTCCAAATTAAGTAACTGACAACCATAGATGAACATATGAAAAGCAAGAAATGAACCACAAGACAATCTCTAAGAATCTTTGATTAATCTCAGAATGGCATATACAACAAAACAAAACAACAGTAATTAAACATTGCATTTGGCTTTGGTCGACGCATGAATAAAGAAACATAATTAATTAATCAAAACGCAAAAAAAAAACAAAAAGCTTCCTATACAAATATCACAGCTTGTTTAACTGCCTTCAAAATATACACAAAACTAAGATGACTCGTCATCGTGTGTCTGTGTTTATATCAGGTATATGTAGACCTCTGCGAACTAGAGCAGACTTGATCCTGCTCAACCGAAGTTGATGACCTCTTTATGAACTCCAAGCACTCTGCAATGGCTTCCGAATAGAAAGAATTTGTCCGTCCAAATGATCTCAACCTGCTTGTGTCAACTCTAGGACTTGCCTTCTTGTTGGAGCCGCTTATTAACTCCGTTGTTACTGAATTCCTCCTGCTGCTACTGTTATTCCTCTTCATATTACTATTACTTCTGTTCATCACCACTATTCCTCTCTTCAGAGATCGTAATAGAGCTTGCCCATATGAACATCTCCACTTACTCAAGAGCCTGAATATGAAAACAAACCTTGCACTTAGCTTTTGAACGGAAAATCTTTTGGGGTAGAGCCTGAACCCTCTGCTGCTAGGTCCTTGACATCTCCTTTCAAACTTTGTGTAGCTTGAATGAGTACCCATGTTTCTCTGCCACTCCGCGGTTCTCTTCTGCAACCAAACGTTCTTCATAGGAATCATTAGGCGGCAATAGAAATATGTTTATATATGCGAGTGGGGTAGGTCCCTTACAAGATTAAATATGGCCGCACCATGACTTTTTGGAAGGTGTGTGGAAATTTGAGGTGGAACTTGGAAAAGAAAATATCGTCTTTTCTCAAGTGGCTCACTTAACTTGCATCATTTATAGACTTTTGGACGGTCTTCTCGGGAATGATGTTACAAAATATGTATATTATTGCGAAGCAAGTGCATATGTGAACTTATATTCTCGTCTGTATTTTTGATTCGGTACCATTTCTTAACTCATAGAGAGAAAACCTGTTCATAATTGGAGTGGTAGGGTCGCAGGGGACAGGAAAAGAGATACAAAAGTTTAAAAAAGTACATAATCTCTTGTCAAATTCGGTGGGAGCTAGTATAATAATCTCCCGCGTTTAAGTTGTTAATGGGGACAGATTGACAACCGCCAGTGATTCCGGGTAAAGCAACAAGGCACTTCTACCAAGAAACCTAGCAGATTGATAAAGCGTGTTAAATTATTAACCTTAAGACTAATTAAGGTCCAGAATTCATTTGTCTAAGACACGTTTTGACTAACGATGTATCTCTTCTTTGAAGGCCAATTAAGCGTAGCATTAGTTCCTAATAGCCTTTTATAAAGCTTTTTTAATAACCAAGTAACAATCTAAAATTTGTCTGCACTAATTAATAAACTACTTTACAAATTAAAAAGAATTAATTTAGAGATAATCCAATCAGAAAGTTTTAACTTGACCACTAATCTTTATTCTCCTATTTTATTATCAACTTAGTTAATGTTTCAACATATATCGTTTGAGTACCTCGAATCGGGTTAATGTCTCTCATTATATAGACGCCACATGAACAAAGTGACAGAGAAGAGAAAAACATAACTGATAGCACTGATTGGTTTGGAGAGACTGTTGTGGGATTAGATGACACAAAATTAGCAATATAGACAACCTAACTCCGTAGGAAATTGAAAAACAACCAACAGCTTGGATACTTCCCGGGATGCGTGGTCATTTGTTGTTGGTTTGGTACTCAGACCAACATTATCGGTTTTAAAGTACTTATTTGTTCATGTCAATTGTGCATGTATTAGTTTGGTGGACAATATTATTACTTTCAATGCACAACATCATTCTCATTAATAATTTTATATTAAGGTCAATATATGTCTCAATTTATTATGCCTTAACATTATATTATCAATAGAGCAATTTTGACAATATTCACAAAAATATTATCATTAAGAAACTTAATTTGAGCATTCCAGTTAATAAGAACAAATTTGTTTTCATGTAAATTTTCATTAATTTAGTTCCTTTAATATCAATTATCACATTTTTTGTAAAAAAGACACATATATCCTCTCTCTTGATCACTCAAAAAGCTTCCCATTCTATATATAAAAATAATATCTATTATATAAACTTTCTCTAATATTCTAAAATAACATTACCTAGAATATTATAGAAAGTTTAAGTGAGCTAAAAACTGACTTTAAACGGGTACAAAAGGAGCCAAGCTCCATAATGAGTGAGTGAGTAGAAAAACAATTAAAAATGTGTGAGTGAGGACATATAAGTCTATATGTCAGTGTAATAAAGTGACAAGTATGTGTTAATGTGGAGTTGGCGAGAGTATTGTGATTGTAAAATATTACAATGAATATATTATGTTTTGAGTTTTTTCAATTGAGTCCTTTACACACTCTAATAAAATTCAACAAGTGGTATTAGAGTCAAGTTGGTCTGCGACTGAACCATAGTATCAAGCAGAAAAAAAAAACATTATGCAAGGAGTCTTTGCCAAAGATTCACAGTGTAAAAATTCTACCTATCTACCATCAGGGGCTATAAACCTAGTTAATTTGGGGCCAAAGTAACTTGGTCAAGTACTGGGCATCATCAAGTTATAATGACAAATATTTCGAGTTCAACAAGTACTATTGAAAAGCCTAATAACTCTAATTATAACAATTAGAGCTTATGAATGCAATACTACTTGCTTGGACAAGACTTATGGAGCATTGTTGGTGGCGACAATACCACTCCACCCATGGATGTAGAAGAATTAAATAAATGGAAGATTAAAGTCGACAAAGCTATATATGTACTATCTGTGACAATTAATAATGACCTGCTACACCACATCAACGGTGCAAAAACACCTAAAGAGGCATGAGATAGTCTAGAAACATTGTTCACTAGGGCCAATGATGCAAAATTTCAATGCTTAGAAAATGAGCTCCTATTAGTCTCGCAACAAAATATGTCAAAAAGTGAATATTTCATAAAAGTTGAATCTCTTTGTGAGAAATTTCAAATTTAGATCTTCAAAATGCAATTATAGAGAATAGAATGAGGAGGATCACTATTTATAACTTATGACTAGAATATAATGCCATTGTCACTGCAAAGAATGATCCCTTACAAAATTGGAAAATATTCTTGTCAATCAGGAGACCTTAGACAACCAAATGTCTAAAGTCTCATTAAAGGATGAGGAGAAAGCCCTGTTCAATAAGTAAAGGGCATATAAAGGAAAATGCAAAATTGTTATGAGACATGGTGATGAAAATCCAAGGAAGTTACAGGATGCTCAATGGAAAAACAAAGAAAGAAGATGTTCTCAACAAGGGGGCAATAGGTTCGAAATAATGAAGACAAAAAGTATCAGCTATAGAACTACCAATGATACAAATGTGGCAAGATAGGACACTTCGTAGGGACTGTCGATTCAAAAGGGTTGAAGGCAATGTTACAACTTCCACCTATAATGGTAAAGATAGTGAAGAAGAATGGGATTTTAAAGCATCTATAGTAGTAGAAGAGAATGAAGAGAATGCAACATCTTGCACGACTGAGCTAATGGAAGAACCTGTATTCGTAAAGTTGAATGATGAGGAAATTAACTGCAATGATGACTAGATTGTTGATTTCGGGTGCTCCAACCACATGATAGGAGATAAGGACAAACTGATCAATCTAACATAATATCATGGAAGACGGGAAGTGGTCACAATAAATAATTCTGAGCTATCAATCACTCACATAAGCCAGACTATAATAGTGCCTTGATATAATCCTCATAAGGTGGAGTTGAGCAATGTCTACCATGTGCTAGGTATGAAGACAAATTTACTCTATGTTTCATAACTCACATCTTTAGGAAATTATGTAGCATTTAGTCCAAAAGATGTAAAGGTGTACTGAAACTTGAAGCCAATAAGTAGACCCATCATAGAAGGACAACATTTGGAGTTTATCTATGTTATGACTGTATAAATGACATATGTAAATAAGACAAGAAAGATGAGACACCTTATTTTTGACATGCAAGGCTTCGGTATGTGAGTTATCATAAACTGAAGGTAATAATGAAGAAGTCCTTGCTTAAAGGTCTTCATGGGCTAGATATTTGTGATGATACAATATATGTTGGATGCCAATATCGAAAAACACATTAATTCCTATACGAATAATCAAAATACAAAGCTAAGATGCCCCTTAATTTGATCCACTTTGATATTTTTAAATGAGTGAAAAAAACCATCCATTAGTGGATCTTAATACATGATCACTTTTATTGACTACTATTCAAGTTGTGTATCACTTTATGAAAGAAAAGTCCAAGGCATTCATCAAATTAAGAATTTCAAAGAAAGAGTGGAAAACGAAGTAGGGAGAGGAATATTATTCCTCTGTACAACCAATAGGGGAGAGTACATATCCAAAGATTTTTTTCAACAACCTATGAGAAAATAAATTCTGCAAGTAGTTCAGTTGTCCGAGCACCCCACAGCAGAATGAGATTGTTGAAAGGAAGAATCACCACTTGACAAAAATGTACAGAAGCATGCTACGTGCGAAAAATGTACCACCTAGATTTTGGGCCAAGTTTATGAAGACAACACCATATGTTATCAACAAATTGCCTCAAACTCGACTGAAATTTATCTCACCATTTGAAAAGCTGTGGAATATCAAACCCATAGTTAGTCATTTTGGAGCCTTTGGTTGTATTTTCTATGTGTTTGTACCAGGACACCTACAAAGTAAGTTTGATGAAAAGGCCATTCGATGCATAGTCCTGGGATATGACAACAAACAAAAGGTTGGAGATGTTGTGATGTAATACAAATCGATGCTATGTATCTAGAAATGTGGTGTTTGATTAGGCATTATCATGGTGATTGCCACAAGCAGTTTTGTTACCTAATTATAAAGCAATAAAGGAAAAGTTACAAGAAAAAGTTCGAGAGTTATTTGATCTTGACAAATCACAAGACTCAGCTGAAGAAGTGAGACCAGTAGAAGAGTTAGTAGAGATTAGTGACATGTCATCAAGGAGAAGCCCATGGCAAATTGGAGTGCATTATACATCTCCTAAAGGAGAAAGATTTAGTCAATTAAAAGATGCAAAAGAATAAGAATTTCTTCAATTGTCCTTACGTAGGTCAACTAAAAAAAGAAGGTTGAATCCCAAGTATGCAAATGCAACATTAACGAAAGAAAATGGAGTAGTTAAGCTAATAAGCTATAAAGAAGCATCACAAAGCTTTGACTGGAAGAAAGCAATGGATAAAAAAATTCAAGCATTAAAAGATATTCAAACTTGTGACTTAATGCCACAACCTAAGAATGCATGGCCAATTTCTTACAAGTGGGTTTTCAAGGTAAAGAGACGACCTGATGGAACAATCAAAAGGTACAAGGCTCAATTGGTTACATAAGGATTTTCTCATTAGTACGGGCTAGACTATGATGAAATGTTTAGTTTGTTAGCAAAGATAACAACAGTAAGTGTCTTGCTTGCCCTTACAGCCAACAAATCTTGGAAACTCTGGTGAATGGATGTAAAGAATGCTTTCTTGCATGGAGAACTGGACAAAGAAGTATATATGGAGCAACCTTAAGGATTTGAAAATAACACTTATGTTGGTTATGTATGTAAATTAAAGAAGGCCTTTTATGGGTTAAAACAAGCACCAAGGGCATGGTATGGCAAGATTGTTGAATTCTTAATGCAAAGTGGATATACAATGGTTCTAACAGACTCAAGCTTATTCGTGAAAAATGAGAATGAAAAGTTGGAAATAGTGTTTGTCTATGTGGATGATCTTATCATTATTGGTGATAATAAAGAAGTTCAATAAATTTGAAGTAATCTCTTAATACGCTTCCAGATGAGGGAACTTGGGAGAGTCGATGCATTTCCTTGGACTTGAAGTACAATAAGTTAAAGAGGGATTGTTCTTGTGACAACTAAATCATACTAAAGACTTGTTGCATAAGTTTGGAATGCTTAATTGCAAACTAGTTTCCACCCTAATGGAGATAAATACTAAACTTTGTTCATAAAAAGTTTGCGAGTTCGAAGATCCAACAATGTATCAATAGCTTGTGGGAAGCTTGATTTATCTAACAATAACACAACCTGACATAGCATTTGCTATTAAAGTAGTTAGTAAATTCATGGAAAATCTAAGAAAACCTCACTTAGATGCAATTCGACGCATACTTAGGTATATTAAAGGAACAATTGACCTAGGACTACTACATAAAAAGTGAAGCACATTCAAGGTAGTGGGATACTATGATGCTGAGTATGTTGGAGGCCATGATACTCAAAGATCAACCATTGGATATGTGTTCAAACTTGAATATGGAGCAATCTCTTGGAGCAACAAAAGACAATCAACTGTCTCTTTATCAACCACTGAGGTTGAGTCATGCAACAAAAAATGGTAGCAGAAGAAAGGGAATGGATAAAACAACTAATGGTGGATCTCCATCAATTAATGGACTATCCAATAGAGCTACATTGTGAAATTCAATTAGTAATAAGTTTGTAGAAAATTTGAAGTTTCATGCAAGAACTAACCACGTAGGGGTAAACTATCACTTTGTTCTAGAAAAAGTGATACAATGATAGATCGAGATGAAATATGCAAAGGCAAAAGACCAAGTTGCAGACTTATTTAGCAGAGGAATCAATAGAAAAAATTTGAAGAATTTAGAAGGCAACTTGGTATGACTTCAGGAATGAGAGAGTAGTCGGTGAGGGGGAGTGTTAAAAATACACTGACCACCTTTCTTTTGATCACTTTAGAAGCTTCCCATTCTATATACATAAATAATATCTATTATATAAACTTTGCCTAATATTCTAGAATAACATTGTCTAGAATATTATAGAAAGTTTAAGTCGATTGACAACCGACTTTAGATGGGTATAAAAGGAGCCAAACTACATAATGAGGGAGTAAGTGGAAAAGCAACAAAAAAGATGTGAGTGAGTGCATATGAGAGTGTGTTTCGTGCAATAAAGTGACAGGTGTGTGTTATTGTGGAGTGGAGAATTGGTGAAAGTATTGTGATTGTCAAATATTACAATTAATATATTATGTTTTTTTAATTGAGTCCTCCACACACTCTAATAAAATTCATCATTTTCAATAGTAACAAAGTACACTACATATCTTTTTTCAATCGATTGATTACTACTTAAAAGATTATTTTATAAATATTAGAAGTTATAAGTAAATCACTTATTAACTTTATACCTTTTGAAATATGCATGATAAATCTTTTTTTTTTCATTTTTAGGCATGCATCATTGTCTTTTTTTATTTTACTTTGGAAGCTTCTATCAATAACCTTAAAAAGATTCATTATAAGTTACATATACATGCACCTAAAATCTGCAAGTCATGAATATTTATTAGTTGAAGCAAATAAGGAAACAATACTAAAGAGAGGTTCTTCAACTTCTAGATCACATATATATATTTTCACTATCTTTACTTGTTATGTTGTCTCTTTTCTTTTTCTCTTACAATATTTTCAATGTACTCATCTGATTGCAAATACTTCACTTCATATTTAGCCTAAACCAACAATAATTGAGAGTATGATTTGTCTTTTTACAATAGGAACAAGCGCAAATTTACGCTCTAGCCTACTGACCTCCTTTCCTTCTTTTTGATTCTTTACTTAATGTTAGCTTGGTTATATATTATGTTCATCTTTAAGGCCAAAATTTTGGCCTCAAACCTTTTAAGATTGCTAATAAGGGTCATAAAAACAAATCCCTTTGCTTTTGAGACTTCTTCAGGTAGGCTAAGTTGATTTACTACTTTCATACATTTATTAATATATTTTTCAATGTTTCAAGCTCATTCATTATCAATAGCTTAAATTTTTTACACAAATTTATTGCTTAAAAGTTACCTTGTCCTTTCTAACTCTTGGAACTCATCTTTAATCTTGTCTTTAGTTTCTTTGCCTACTTTATATGCCATAATCCTAGCAAAGATTGCTTCTAAAACTAGAGTATATATGGCTACTAACACTTTATATCTCTTAGATTTCTCCTTGTTGTGCTTTTTGAAATATACCATTGGATTATATGAAAGTTGAGGTGGGATAGCCTCCTATCTCAACCACATCCCATTGATTAAAAGCTCTTAATTACGCCTTCGTCTTGACATTTCATACTACATAATTCTTTTGGAATAATGGAGTTGTTAATGTAGGAAAAAATTAACTGAAGGAATTCCATCAACACAAGTCCAAAAGTTTTGAGTTTTCTATTAAGAAGGAAAGAGAAAGTGAATCCTCACCTGTTTTCACTCACACAAGTTGTTAAGAGCCTTTAAAACTGTAATATTTTGTTGAAGTTATTGTAATATCATAATATTTTTCTTACTAAGATTCACTGAGGTAACAAAAGAAGAAGTGAACAAGCAAAAGCACTTTTATTTCCCTATTCATTTTATTTTTATCACAAAAGATGAAATGTAAAACAAATAAAAGAGTATGCTAAAAAACTCAGAAAATTTGGACACAAGATTAGAAGAATGTCGTACATTTAAGATGGTTAACTTGTTATATAGGTACAACTAATGCAACTAACCATAATAAGTAAGTAAGTTTGTTAATGTTATTTTTTATGCATATGACTTGGGACACTATTGTGTTTTAAGGCATATTCTCCTTCAGTAAGAACACAATAGTGATAGTTTGTTTATGATATGAGGGTGTCTTATAATCATAATAAGTAAGTAAGTTTGTTAATGTAATTTGTTTATGATACACTCGTGACAATAGTGATAATCATTTGGTTTACGACATCTTCACTTATCTAGGTGAGTTATGGCATGTTGTGATAATGTTGGAGGGTAACTTGTAGGCCATCTATAAGTTTTTAAAGCTAGGGAACACTCGTGGCCAAGATAATAAAAAACATGAATTTTGAAATGTTTGCATCATGATTATATACATTAGTTATTTCAATTAAGATGTTACTGTATTTATTTTAAGTTGCTATTCTGATGATGCTAAAAGTAGTTAAAGGTGTACTTATTCAATAGATATTAAAACAAAGACATTTAGGATAAAAGTGTCGAGAATATTATGTGATTTAAGTAATTTTTAAAATTCTCAAATTTTTTTGTGATTTTTAATTTTTCAGAAAAACTCTTTCATTTAAACTTTTGTTAAAAATAATATCAAAATATATTATAAAATGTGGGAAATGGTGTTACGTTCCTAAGCTTGACATTATTCTGTACACACCATCTGATTGCATCTCTAAAGCTTAGAAGAACCCTCACACCTAGTTGAATCTCAACATCAATGGCAGAAGGTATGAGATTAAAATTCTGCATTTCTGTTTTTATTGTAATAAACATGTATATGGTTTATTCTCATTTCTAACAGTTGGTATTAGAGCAAATTTACCTCTGCCTTAATGTAATTGAATTTCTATGATTATATGCATGACTGGGTGACTTTTTACTTACAAATATTGATGTTGGAATAGTCAATATATTGTGAAATTGATCTTACATTTCTAAAGGAAAATTAATTATGTTTAAAATGGCTTTTGAATCAATAAAAATAGAGTTTTAGAAGTCAAGATATAGTTGGATTTGTAAAATGGGTAGGATCTGGTCTGAGTTGATCCGATTGGAGGTTGAAAACGATTCACAGTGCGTGCATTTTTTATTGTTTACTACAAATGTGGGACTTTCATAACAATTTTTTGGGCAATCTTTTTCTTTAATAATTGACCCTTTCTTTGTTCTATTAATTAAAAGAAAAAGTTTTCATGGGGGTCACCATCAAAGGCTTTGAATTATGTTTACTTTAATTGTTGCATGAAGTCTGAAAAAATAATTGCTTTGCATGAATTCCGTAGAAACTTGAATTTTGTGAGGCCCATCATTAGAAAGCTTTGCATGAATTCTAAAAAACAGAACATTGTATTTTGCAGGACCATCATTGAAAAGTTTTAGGTTTATACTTGTAAAGAATAAATTGTTTGGAATTTGGATTGAAAGTGGTCATTGTTTATATTGTATTTACAGATTGAATTCATAAATATTTCAACTTTGACAGATTATTCCAATTTTGTTGAGCTGCATGACTTCAATCACTGTTTGATTTTAAATTAATGTATATGTTTATCTTTATGTAAATATATGATATTGATGCATCATTAATTAGTTTAAAAGGATTATATGGAATTTTTATTATTAATATTTTTGGTAAAATGAGGTGTCATGTGATCAATATAATTTTAATTAGTTCAAGATTAGCCACAACATCTTTGATTAAGAGAAATTGTATATTAAGTGCTATGGATCACATATAATAAAATGACATAAATTGTAATTAATCATATTCAAATATAATAGATTTTATCCCACAGGAATATTTGTTATATTTGCATGGTTAATTAGGATGATTATTTGCTTCAAAAGTTAGTGAAATAAGCATGTTTATTTGAATTTTATACAATTATACAATCTGTGAATTTTTCTGATATTTAATGTGATATTCTTGAATTGAATGGTGATAACTATAAAATATGCAAAGAAAGGATTCTCCTTCAATTAGGGTTGTGGACATTGATTATGCTATTTGAAAAGATGAATCACCTGCACCTACTGACACTAGCACTTAGGGTGAAATTGCTCTTTATAAATGTTGGGAGAGATCTAATCACCTTAGTATGATATACATGAAGAACAAAATTAATGCTAGTATTCGTGATTTTATTAGAGAGTGTGATCATGTTAGGAATCTACTGAAGGCTATTGATGAATATTTTGAGTCTTCAGATAAGGCCCTAGCCAACACTTTAATAACCAAGTTACCATCAATGAATCTCATAAATGTTATAGGTGTGCGTGAGCACATCATGCAAATGAGGGACATTGCGACTCATCTAAGGTCTCTTAAGTTTGAGATGTCTGAGTCTTTCCTTATGCATTACATACTTAATTCCCTTTCACCTCAATATAGACCTTTTAAAATCTCTTACAACATACATAAGGATAAATGGTCTATCAATAAACTGCTAACAGAGGGCACATATGGCTATAGAAGGAAGGAACAGAGGGCAAGCCAGACAAAAAGGAAAAGGTAAAATACAAGTCCACACTAAGATAAAAAAGGATTTCAATCCCAAGTGTCACTTCTAAAAAAAGGGCATATAAAGAAGGATTGTGCCAAATTTAAGGCTTGCTTATGATGAAAGGTATTTCAATCTCACTTGTTTCTTATGAATCTAATATGATTAATGTTTGTCATAACACTTGGTGGATTGATTATGGTTTTACAATCTATATTTCCAATACCTAGTAAGGCTTTCTAAACCATAGGAAGCCAGTAGGCAGTGAGCAGTGCATCTATTCAGGCAACAAGATGGGTTCACATGTGGAAGTTGATGGGTCTTGCAAATTAGTTTTGAATCCTGGTTTTGTTTTAAATTTGGAAAGAATATTTTATATTCCAAGTTTCTCTATAAATTTGATTTCAGTCTCAAGGCTTGTATCTTAAGGTTATTCCTTTAACTTTTCAAATACATCATTCAGTCTAATCTTATTGGGAATGGTATAATGGTTGATGTTCCTTTTCAAATTAGTTTGTAAGAAAATATTTTTCACAATATAATGCATGTTGATAATAATGTTGGTATTAAAAGATGTCTTATGAATGAACAATCCTCTATGAAAGAATTAAAAAATTAGTGAATGATGGGGTACTTAATACTCTGGATTTTACTAAATTTGATGTTTGTATGGATTGCATAAACAAAAAATAGACCAATAAGGCAAAGAAAGATGCCAAGAGGAGTTCATATATATTAGAGATCATATATACAGAATTTGTAATCCAGAAATGGACTCGTATAGTCAGAAATACTTCATCTCATTTATAGGCTATTACTTCGTAATACATGTCCCTCTACTTACTTCATATCAAAAATGAAGCATTAGATGCTTAAAATGAAAGTAGAGAGAAAACACGGTAAGCAAATAAAGATCGTGAGATCGGATAGGGTGGAGAATTTTATGGTAGATACACTAAGGATGGACAAGTAGTTAGTCCATTTACAAAGTTCCTTTAAGAGCATGGGATAATAGCTCAATACACGATGCCTGGGTCTCCGAACTAAGATGATGTAGCAGAAATTATAAATCGAACATTATTAGACATGGTGTTGAGTATGTTTAGCAACTCTAAGCTTCCTAAATCCTTGTGGACTAAAGCTCTTAAAATGATAGTGTATATATTAAATCGAGTTCTAACTAAGACTATTTCAAAAATATTGGAGTTATGGAAAGGTTGGAAACTGAGTTTGTGACATATACACGTTTATGGATGACCATTAGAGGTAAGAGTTTATAATTTGTAAGAAAAGAAATTGGATATAAGGACTATAAGTGAGTATTTCATTGGATATACTGAAAGGTACAAAGGGTATATATTTTATTGTCCCTCTCATAGTACTAGGTTTGTGGAATCAAGAAATGTAAAGTTTCTTAAGAATGACTTGATCAATGAGAGTGATCAATCTCAAGACTTAGTTCTTGAGAATGATCATTGTGTAATACAAACTCCTACTTCAAGTAATAAATTGATTGTCATCCATAACATCCCTCGAAGTCAAACAGGTGTTGAACAATTGATCATTGAAGTTCCAAAAGCTGCTGAAGACAATTTAGCAGATCTGATTGTTCAGCAATCACTAGAGGTTATTGAGCAACCAGTTGTACAGGCTCCTCCACAAGAGGCCACTAATACAACACTAAGAAGATCAACTATAGACAAAAAATTTGCAGTACCTAGTGATTACATTACGTATCCATAAGAAGCTAACTATAATATTGGAGCTGAGAATGACCTTGAAACGTTTTCATAAGCCATAAGTTGTAATGAATCTCAATTGTGGTACAATGTTATGGTAGATGAAATGAATCAAGATACAAAGGGACTTATTAGGAAATTTTGAAAGATAAAAAGCTAGACTTGTTGCTAAAGGATTTACTCAATAAGAGGAAATCAATTACATGGAGACTTTTTCTCCTGTATCTAAGAAGGATTCCTTATGAGTGATTGTGGCATTGGTTTCCTATTTTTATTTGGAACTACATCAAATGGATGTGAAAATGTCATTCCTTAATAGAGATATAGAGGAAGAGGTTTACATAAAACAATCGAACCAATTCTCCTCTAGTGATGGTGAGCATTTAGTGTGCAAGCTTAAGAAATCTATATATGGATTGAAACAAGCCTTTCGTCAATCATATTTGAAATTCCATGATATCATCTCTTCATATGGTTTTGTAGAGAATATCATGGATCAATGCATATCAGAAAGTTAGTGGGAGTAAAATTTGTTTCCTTGTTTTATATGTAGATGATATTCTTCTTGCCACCAATGACAAGGGTTTGCTATATGATGTGAAACAATTTCTTTCAAAGAATTTTGATATAAAAGATATGGGTAAGACATCTTATGTCATTGGCATTAAGATCCATAGGGACAAATCTCAATGCATTTTGGGTCTATCCCATGAAACCTATATCAATAAGGTCTTAGAGAGATTTCAGATGAAACATTGTTCATCGAGTATAGCACATAATGTGAAGGGTGATAGGTTCAATTTGATCCATTGCTCAAAAAATGATCTTGAAAGGGAACAAATGAAAAATATTTGATATGTATCGGCAGTAAGGAGCCTAATGTATGCTCAAGTTTGTACAAGACCTGACATTGCATTTGCTATTGAAATGTTAAGAAGACAATACAGCAACCCAGGTATAGACCATTAGAGAGCTGTCAAAAATATGATGAGGTACCTTAAAAGGACCAAAGATTAAATGCTTATATATAGGCGAATAGACAATGTCGAGGTAGTTGTCTACTCAAATTCGGACTTTGCTGGTTGTATTGATTCATGAAAATAAACATCTGGATATGTGTTTATGTTTGCCAGTGGAGCCGTATCCTGAAGGAGTTCAAAGCAGACTTTGACTACTACTTTTATGATAAAGGCTGAGTTTGTTTCTTATTTTGAGGTTACCTTACATGGTGTATAGTTGAAGAGTCTCATATCTAGGTTTAGAATTATAGATTTCATTTCTAAACCATTGAGAATGTACTATGACAGTTTAGCTGCAGTTTTCTTGGCCAAAAACAACAAGAGTGGTAGTCGAAGTAAGCACATTGACATTAAGTATTTGGCCATTAGGGAACTTGTCAAAGAGAGCAAAGTGTTCATTGAAAACATTAGCACTGAATTGATGATTGCTAATCCTTTAACAAAAGGTATGCCACTAAATAGTTTTAAGGATCATATTGCTCCAATGGGGCTCAATTCTATTATGTGATTTATTGTATGAACTTTTATCAAAACTCTTATTAATTTTGTTGTGTTCTCATTCCGGTGTACATATTTTTATTTTGAGAATAACAATTATTATAGAACTAGAATAAACATAAAGGTCTATTCATCCAGTTAAAGTGGAATAAGAAATAGGATGCATCATGATAAATGGAAGATAATAATCACATTTAGAGGATTTATTATCATGATTTGTGCATTTGGTTTCTTTAATTGACTAGAGGATTCATAACTTTTAGATACACTATACAACCCAGGTGGGAAAATGTTGTCCGTGGGTGGTTACCCAAATAATGCGGCAATTTCCCAATTCAGGCAAGTTGTATTTGTTGGAGTTGTTTTTAAAACCTCATGTCTGCTATCTCCACTCGTTGTTTTAATAGGAAGACAATGCATAGTATAAAATGTGGGCAATGGTGTTGGGTCCCTAAGCTTGGCATTATTTTGCACACACCATCTGATTGCATCTGCTAAAGCTTAGAAGAAACCTCACACCCAGTCGAATCTTAACGTCAATGGTAGGAGGTATGGGATTAAAATTTCATATTTTTGTTTTTACTATAATAGACATGTGTATGGTTTATTTTCATATCTAACATAATCACAATAAATTATTAATTTAGGCTAAGTTTAATTAATTGGAATAGAGTATAGAATATAATTTAGGTCACTATCAACAATATTTTATTAGTTTACGTATGACATTCATGTAACATATATTCTACCATCATTTGTTACAAAAATATAAGAAAAAGTTCTTTAAAATAAAAATTAGAGTTTTTTAAAGATTAAATTTTTTTAAAAAAATTATTTATACCATAAAAGGCATGTATCTTTTACTTAGACAATTTTTTAACAATGTTATCTATTTTTGTCTTAGTTGATGTTAAACGTGACCATGCATTTTGTGTTATAAGTTGATGTAAAAGTTTGTTGCTTTGATTATTGTCTTAACTAAGCATTGAATATCGTGAAGGGCCCATGTAGTGTAACATCGGACTCTCTGAGCCCTTTTGTATTGTTTTATACTTGGAGATGCTACTATATATTGATACATACATGGTTGTATATGAGTTCAAAGATGTATTTAAGTCCTTTGGGTGTGTATGTTAATGATTTATAATGTTATATGATCTTACATGAACTTAGAGTTCATCGGTATGTTAAATCTTGGAGATTTCTGACATATAAGCTTTTAAATGTGTAAAACTGAGTCCATTGGATGGATATGAACAAGTTGGTTGAATTAAATGTGTTCTAATGCCTTGAAGGTGATTAGACATTATTTATAGACTTATCGGACACTTATAAAGCTTAAACGGAAAGATTAATGTACATAAAGGCCTATTTGCCAATTGTTAAAAGTTAAAGGACTTAAATGTAATTTTTCAATTATTGAAGGACCAATATGAAATTTTATAAAGTTAAGGGGCTTAATTATTATTCTCAAAATTCCAAAGACCAAAATAAAAATAAAAATTTTTAGTGATTCCCAAATTTTGGCCTTAATTGCAAATTTAGGAAAAGTTTGGAGGGTAAAATGATAATTTCACATAACTTAAGGGCAAAAAGATAATTTTACCTTATTTTGGTCAAAGAAGAGTCAATATTCTAAACCCTTCTCCATGTAAGGTCGTGCATCCCATTACTAAAGACTTAAAACATGTTGTTTTAATTAAAAGAAAGGAGAAGAAAGGAGAAGAGAGGAGGAGAAGGCCAAATTTTGACTATTCACTAAACCCCACCCTTTGTTTTGATTCTCCTACCAAGGTATTCTAAGCTAATTTGGGGTCAAGTAACTCAAATATATTATGAGATTTGAGAATTTCTCAAAGAATTTGAAGATATCACCAAAGGAAGGTTTAGGTAAATTTTGTCTTATCTCTCTCTACATTAGGATTTTGAGTTTCGTGTTAAGATATGTTGTTCTCCATGCTTGAATGTGCATGAAACATAGTTTAGGTGAATGAAATGTGTCATGGAGATGGTTCTTTAAGTCAAACCCGAAATGCTCCTTTTTGGTGAAAGTTGTGAATTTTTAGATATTTTTTGAAATTGATGATTTAAATGAATTCTATGGTGTTAATTATACATGTATAATGTGAATTGAAGATGAAGAATGAAGAAGAAGTATGTTGGATAGGCTTGGTTGAAATGATGGAAAAAGGAATGGATTAATGTGATGAGTTGTATAATTATGATGAATATGGCTTAAATGAAGGGAATTGGGTTGAATGGAGTAGAGAAATGTGTTGTTGATTGAAAGTATTTGTTATATAACAAGATAGGAGCATGAATTACCATGACAAAGCCTTGAAAATATGACTTGACAGTCATGCACATTAGGTGTTTGATAAAATGTCTAACTAAACTTGGCTTAGGATTTAAGGGTTCGTAATGATATACATTGAAAGCGGTATTCATGTTTACTTGGAGTAAACTTCAATTGTTGCTGAGATTGATGAATAATGATCTAATGTGCTTGGATAAAAATGTACTTAATTATGTTTTGAAATGAATAAGTATTGGATTAAAGGCATTACATGCCTTAGAAAATACAAAAGAAAAGCTAATGTGAATAGTAAGGAAGTAACTGTGTGAGAAGCTTAATGGTCGAATCCTATAGCTTAAAGAGAGTGATATTGTGTTTTATACAATTATGTGATGGTGTATAAATATGAAATTCATGTTTAAGTAGTAAATACATTGTACGTTTTTTTTAATGTATAAAGGCTCGGGAACTGTAAATCAAAGAGCTCGTATCGAGGATTTTTGAAGGTAAGGGAGTGTACACCTTCTTTTTAGTGAGTTAGGGAAACCATATCTCTCAAATGAGATTAAAATATCCTAAGACATGCATGATGACTTGTATGTGAATTTTAAACCTAAGTAATGCATAGTAAAGTTGAATCTCAAATAGATGCTAATATACTTATGTATTTAATAAATGATATTGTTTTGAAACTGATGTTTTTATTACGTATTTTGAGAAATGATATTGTTTTCAACAAATCTGCACTTGAAGTACAAAGGATAGTGTTTTATTTTATAAAACTACATTTTTGAACAACTTTGCACTTGGAGTGCAAAAGATGACTTTTATTGCATGAAATAATGTTTTTGAATTTACATATGCATAATCGAGTCATGTATGCTGCGTATATTTGTTCTCTTTTTGCTTAAAGTGACACGATTTCATTTTATCAGTTGGACCGATAAATAAAAGTATGATACCTAACTTGATTTTTGTACTTAATTTTTGTATATGATTTTTGGGATTGGTGAAGAAACGCTTAGCCAATTGTGTGCTAGGCATAACTAATTAAGCGACTCCCGTACTCTTAATACTAGTACATAAAAGTCGAGTCCCCATATCGACACCTTTTTATGGGACTTGCGGGTGATTCCACACCTAGGATCTGGACACCGCGAGGTCATCACCTAGGGTCATGACGCTTTTATCGATTGTAGCTCAAACTCACTACAGATGAAAGTCGAGCCAACATCGAGGATCGGTGGGTGTGCACACTAGTTTGGCCGAGTAGTGGTATCACACATGATTGTTTTGGCTTATTTTGGGATTTGTTTTCTGACGAGTTTTGATTTATACATGTGATGTTTTTCTGCTTTTGTGTATTGCAATTGGAACCTATGTTTACAAGATGAGTGATTAACATGCTAGGCCTATGTGGTTCTTAGCCAATGTATGTTAAGTCATACGCTAGGCCTATATGTTTCTATGTGATGTATGTTTCACTTCATAGGTTATCTACACCGTCTTGGTGTGTATCGAAATCTATTTGCGCTATATGTTTTTCTACTCATTGAGTACATAGTGTACTCATGCCCTTCGTCTTCTAACCATGCAGGTTAATTTAATGAATTTGAAGCTCTAACTAGATCGTGTAGTATTTTGACAATTTCGGGATATTACCGCACATTGGTAGTTTTTGTTTTGTACTTTAGTTGCATTGTGACTCATGAACTGTTTTACTTTTTTTATTGTATTGATTGTGTTGATACTCTTTATGACTATATAAATGTAACTCTTGACTGTTTTGTTATTGTAAAAAACCTTATGTATGTACTTTTGATATTGTTGTTGAGATTACTTTGAGTGGACTTTAAAATCTTAAAGTTTGGTAAAATTTTTGATGTGAATATAGAAGTATGTTTAAAATTGTTTGCAGGTATTTGATTGAGTTTTGAGATTTTAAAAATACAGTTATTGTACTGCTCAAATTTTTTTTTTAAAAAAGAAGAGATATTCAGTTAGCCTTGCATGGTTGGATTAATAATATCGTAAATGTCTTTAGCCCAAGTATGTGGCGGTTGTCATGACCCAATGTGACACCAGGTCGTGACATGTAGTCTTTCTAGAATGGATAAATGGTATACCATCTCATGCAATTAATTAACAGCACAAGATTTTTAGAAATACACAAAGAAAATGAATCGTAAAAGATGAAGGGTAGATGATACAAATGCAGGCGAAAGAAATGGGTGACTGACGTGTTAATATTGAAGTACTTTTGGGCCAGTAATTGGAAGGCCTACTTATAACTTGGCTCTCCTTCCTTGGCAGTATATCAAAGCCCAAGTACAACATTTGACTAATGAAGAATCTGCGTCGCTGAAAATGACAAGAATTGGCCATTTGTTTGTAAATTCCTTTCATCGGGTAGAACACATGTTGATCGAGTATGGACCAGTGTTTGGAATACCGTTCCGTACCGGCCGGTACGAGGATAATGGTACCGGGGTAAAATTTCGGCCGGTACCGGACGTTTTCGCTTGGTACCGGCCGGTACCAAAGATACTGAAAAAATCCGGCTAGTTCCGTAAAATTAAAAAAATCTAGGGACTAATTTGCAAATAACCAAAAAATAATCCTAAAAACTACCCTCCCCCCTGACCTTCAGCCTCACCCTCATCTCTTCTCTCTTCTCTGTCGCCGCTCGCTCGTCGCCTGTGTCGTTATGTCGCCCTCCGTCTGCCCCTCCGCCGCCTGAATCTCGCTGGTTGTCCCTCTCACGCCGCGTCGCCGCCCCTCCCTGGTCTGAATCTGGACTCTGGTGGTCTCCTCGAGTCTTCCTTTTCTTGTCCGTCCGTCTGTCGTCCTCTGGTGGTCTTGCCGCTCGCCTCCGTCGCCTCGTCCACGCTGCCTCCTCCGTTGGACAATAACTCTGGTGGTTTCTTGATGTTCACAATGAATAAAGAAAATAAGAAGAAAATGCTTTG
>JANVCQ010000232.1:12266576-12283736 GCA_025531925.1 Erythroxylum plowmanianum | reverse complement strand
GACTCCATAATGGTTGTGACTTGTGAGTCCCATTCTTTTGGCAATGAACGAAGAATCTTTTTCACCTTCTCGCTATCCGTCATATGCTTTCCAAGGTTGCCTAATTCATTGATAATTTCTGCAAAACAATCAAGCATAGTGGAAATAGACTCGTCTTCCTTCATGACAAACATTTCATAGTCATGGAGAAGCATGTTGATCTTTGTTTCTCGAACTTAGTTGGTTCTTTCGTGAGTGATACGTAGTCTCTCCCACATTTCTTGAGCACTAGTGCATGAGTTCACTCAATTTCTCCCCTCAACGGTGAGAGCGCAATATATCAACTTCATGGCTTTTGCGTTGATGTAGGTTTGCTTCCAATCATTGTCATCATATTCCATCTCCGTCTTTACCTCACCATTTTCATTCAATGGAATGTGTGAACCGAAGATTATGATCTTCCAATACTCCACTCCCTCACTTATAATGTGGTATTTCATAGGATTTTTCCAAGAAGAATAGTTAGTATCATTAAAAAGAGGAGGGCGATTATTTGTGTTACCTTCTTCCGCTATGTTGTTATGTGTCAAACTCAGTGTCATCCCTTGATTTTTCTGCTCTAATACCAATTGAAAACGATCTAGAAGGGGGGTTGAATAGATCTTTTATTCTTTTCGCAAAGCTCTACAAAACAAAGAATTAAAACATAGGAAACAAACACGTTAATCGAAATGTAAAAATGTAGAGAAGAGACACAAACACAGTGTTTATAGAGGTTCGGTACTAAAACCTACGTCCTCTACCTAAGCTTCCACTTAGGATTTTGTCAAAGCTCTTTACTACACACTTTTTAGTTTAGTGTGAACTATTACAACTCAACTTGACTTCCGGCTTAAGCTACACCTTACAAACGATTTGTTTTCCCAGCACAAATCCTACCTCTCAAGTGACTTTTCTCTAATCACTCAGCTCACAATAATAACAATAATAGAAATGAAGTAGTAAAGCTCAGCACAGCTGAATACAATTAGAATATGCTAAGAGCAAAATGAGAGCAATATGAAGATAATTTGAACTATGGCAAGTATGCTTCACTTTTGGACTTGTACATCCAATCCCCTGGAGTTCCGTCCTTTTATATGCAGGCTTCAAGATATTTTTGGACATTGTAGAACTCTCCTAGCTGTTGTAGAATGTTCATAGCCGTTGTATGAAGATTTTTGTTCCGTTTGAAATCAATTGACATAGTCAATTATGTTCAGCTACAACTGATAGTTGACTAGTCGGTATGTAATAATCGACTAGTATATTATAGTCAACTTGTCTTTAAGGAATAATCGACTAGTACCAACGTTTTCTATGAAAATTTTATCTCCGCTCTTCGAATAGTCGACTAATATGATGATAGTCGACTAATCCATTTATCCAACTGACAGGTCTGATTGTTAATAGTCGACTTGCAACATGATGGTCGACTAGTCCCAAGCTCCAACTGACAGATCTCACAAAATCTCCAATCTTTGACTCTTGAGATGCTTATTTTGAATTTGTCATCGAGATCTTCTAATGAAATACACGTTGTGATACTCAATATTACAATCTTGATTAAATTTCATCTGCCTTGAGAATTGGTGTACCATCATTTTAAATACCTGAAATTATTTCTTAACCAATTCTTTAAGTTTTATTATTATCAAAACACAGAAGGATTTAATTTGTTAATCTCCATTGATCCAACATTTCTCATAACCATGATATAATACCACACGTAAGTAATTTCATATATATGACCAATCTAAAAATTCATGGAACTTACATATGTACATTCATATAGAAATTCTATTCCAATATAAAGGCAAAGTTTCAAAATATCCACCTTTCTCCATCGTTTGGTAATGTAGAAATGATTTACATAAGTAAACTCCTCACTCAATCTATCTCTTTCCTAAACTTCTCCTCTCACTTGCATACTTGATGGAGAAAACCCAAAAAGCGAAGACAAACTCAAACACTTCCATAATTGATATCCATAAGTCAAGTTTAAAAAATTCCTATCATAATAATTAAAAGGTCCTTTAATAAATTATTAAACTTTCTAACTTCTTTTTAACACATAAGGTTAATTTCTAACATGGCATATAGTTAATCTAACATGGCACATAGTTAAACAAACATGAAATTTAATTATCATTACTTTCATAAATAAATAGTTCATAATTTCTATTTTAAAAATATACTAAATAATTTATCAAATATAAATAGTAATATGATAATTACATATTTTAATTAAATCATGACAATTATACAAATTTAAATTAAGTAAGAAATAAGATCAAATACTGTTTGAGATAAAAACAAATATTTATTGCATAAATCAGAACTCAAGATTTCTCGTTCCCGAGGACACTTTGTCTCCCAAGCCACAACCGTTTCTTAACACAGTGTTTGGTTAGCGTCCTCAGAGGCGAGGACGGAGGACAATGACACAAAAGTTCTGTCCTCTATAGTGTTTGCTCAGGTCATGGTGCCCCGTAATCCATCAGATTATGGGAGGGTGAGGCCAATCCGATCTGTCGGTTTTTTTAGAAAAATTTAAAAAATAATATTATTTTTGATAAAATAACATCGTTTTGACTCATAATTTGATCAACTTAGGCTAAAATTGAACTCTTTTTGATATCTCTAATTATAATTATCCTCGTGCTTTGATTTAAAGTAAATAAATAAATCATATAAAAATAAATAATATTTTTTAAATGTTATTTACAATAGGTCATGATTGATTGTTATAATCATACAATGTTATTTACACTTTTAATAAAACAAATAAATTTTTTGATAAATTAACTCTTAAAGTTAAAATATATTTTTCATTAAAATTTAAATATTTTAATATTTATTTTCTCATAAATCAAAAAGATCTTTATATATTATATAATTATTTCTTTATATTTTATTAAACAAATACTTTTAGAATAATTTTCAGCCTCTTTAGAATAACGATATTTACATAAAGTTTAAAAGTTGTATTATAATTTGTAGTTGTGCTTTCCTGATTATTTTTGTTATCAATTTTTTTCTTTTTAGCAATGAATAAAAATATTATAGCCAATTGAATCATTCTCAATTATTACAATATATAAAGGAACTAAAAATTTTAAAATTTTTATTTACGGAAGTTGATTGACTATTTAATATTTAATATTTAATATTTAATATTTAATATTCTTTATCTTTATCTTTATCTTTATTAAAGTAATGATAGTAATTACAATTTAATTTAAATATTGTTTTTTAAAAAAATAGTTAAAGGCAAAAAACATAATATGCTAAATGTAACAAAAACTTACTCTACAAATTATAGAATTGAAACACGTGAAGAAAGATAAATCTAACTTCGGAGCTAACAATTCCATAACGACAAAAATAAGGGCACAAAAGACTTCAAGATAGTGAAACGGATGGAGGCTAACTGCCTACCTCTCAAGCTAAGGTGGGGTTGGAGGGACGAATTGTTGAGGCTCCAAAGTTTGCACAGCGTATGTGATGCGTCTCCTGCTGTCAGCCCTCACTATTATCTAACGTTTATCATTATTGTTGGGAATGGGACGCCAATACGCCAATTCGATAAGATGTTAAACATGTCGGAATTATACAAAAGATCGTTGCAAAATATCTCTCGCACAATTTTGTCCTTTCCCGTAAAAGTCGTTGTGGGTCTCTTTTGGACAACTTTGTTATTTCTTATAAAGTTAGATGACCATTAATTATATTTTTTAATTTTTAATAACTTATCGATTAAGTTATGTAATTTGATTCAGATAAAAATAATAAAATAACATAATAAATGATCTAAATCAATGAGTTGAAATTCAAGTTAAAAATAGATCCCTATCAGTGTAAATCGGATCTATATCATTCTTGTAATAAAGAAATACAATATGAATGCTATATATAAATGTTAAGGTCTTCTATAATTGTTCATATAATCAATCATAAGCATAATGATTTTCTGATTCGTTAAGAGAGCTTACGCTTTGAAAAAACTGTAGAAAGACCTTATCTATGTCCCGAAAAGAAGTTCCTGTAAAGGCAGCAGTAAATTCGCGTTCGTTTTGGTTTTGAAAAACTTGTTTGAAATTACGGAGACCAAAATCAGGTATTTCTTTATTTATTCATTTCTTACCTTTTCACGTTCGATCCGGGATACGTAACTAAGGTACCGTTACGTATTACATGTGATATCAGAGTGGTGGCGTGATCAGTTAATTAAAAGCAAAAAAATTTTGGTTCTCTCTCATAAGGTTTTCGGAAATTTAACTTCTGTTTCTCAATTTTTTTCTTGCTTTTTATTGCATGAAAGTAGTATACATGTGTATAGTCTTGAGAAATAGGCTGAAAACGAGTCTAGGAGAATGAAAAACTAGCCCAGAACTGGCCAAAAATTGTCATTTTTTGGCAGACCAGACGGGGCACAGTATCGCCCTGAGGGGTGATACGTTTGACGCATGTGCATGCTCCAACCACGGGTCGACACGTGGGTGGTCCGTGTCGCGCCATCAGATAAGCGCACGTGGGTGCACGTCTAGCGTGTGTTGAGCATGCACCATTCACTGTTGAGTCGCGTCGCTAGGTGTCAACGCTACAATACGTTGACGCAGTGCTAACGTCATACTAACGTCAGCTGTACGGATTTTTCTACAGTGTTTTTAAAAAACACAAAAATTTTAGATTTCCCGTAAGGATGTCCCGAAGTGTTTTGGGTCATTTTTTGAGTTCTGAATCCGATTTTAAGCAAATTTTTATACTTTGAACATCATATGAGGGAGATACATGAGGTTCTCGTATCTCAGGTCTTATGTTCAGTGTTCGGGATCATATGATAGTTACTAGGAAAAGGAATTGAGACATTTTGAAGCCATTTTTAAGTGAATTTTTGTGCAATAAACTTGTCATAAGGGAGATATATGAGGTTCTCATGTCTCGAAGTGGTCGGTTCAGTGTCCGGTGATACATGATAGTCACTCTATTAAGATTTTTCTTTTACGAAAGTCTCAAATGAAGTTTTCAGATAATGTCTTTAGCATGAGTGTATGACAATGAAACTGTGCATTTAGATTTTTGTATTTATTAATATTACATTATCATATACCATATGCCCATAAAGAATGTGAGGATAACATAAAGATGTATCCCTTGTGTCTGTAGATTTTTTGAGTGCTGATGAGAATGTAGTCACCAAAATGACCTTTCAAGTCAGTATTTTGAATTGTTCTATTTGTATGTTGGGGAATGTCTCTGATTTTATATTTGGTTATTTTGGCCAAAGATATTGGCCTTACATAATATTTTGAGATATGTATAAAGGCATTAGATGGAGGAAAGTTGTTTCTCAAGTGATCTTTTCTCCCAAAGATGATAGTGTCATAAGAGTTGATAATTTGTACTCTGATCGCTTTTATGTGGAGGTCTAGTCGCATATATTATGTATTCAACCCAAAGGTGTTTCATAATATGTGAGATCGGATTTTCAGTAAAGATACTTTTAATGACTTTGAGTATTATTATCTTACATTTATGCTGATTGAAATATTGTTATTTTATAGTCACCTTTTCGGTCAATAAAATTAGTGTCACCATTGAAACCCTGACCAGTTTCAATACAAAGAAGTGGACGGAGGATGTATTGAATGTTATTGAGATAGCTGAGATTGATGTGGCCATACGAACGAATAGGCCATCTCCACCTACATCCATGAGCTCGAGAGTTCATAAAGTAGCCTATAAAGTCTGGGATTGGTTTAGCAGATTAAGTCTAATAACCATTAGGAGATCCATACCTGACCATCTACTAAGTAGACTTTTGGACACAAACATAGCGAAGAAGTTTCTTGGTAATGTCTCCTAGAGGTACGCAGTCTCACCTAATGTTGAGACCCTTTGATGAAAGAATTATTCTCTATGAGATATACAGGAGAAGGGGGAGTAATAGAGTACATATCGAGAATGATTCATTTTTACAGTAGATTGAAGATGTTGAATATTCCTCTTCCTGATGTCTTCATTGTTCACCAGACTCTTAATACACTCCCTCCAGAGTTTAGTAATCTGGTGATGACATATTATTTGTAGGATGAGGAATGAGACTTCAATGTTTTGATTACCCATTACGTTGCTGAGGAGGAGATACTCAAGTTTGCTACTCCTACAACCCTCAAAGCAACTAAAGGGAAAGCAAAAGTGAAGCCCACTAACTTCAAAGGTAGAAAGACTAAATATTCTCCACATGCTGACGCTGGTCAATCCAATGTTGGTAAAGGTCTGCATGACATAAAAAAACCAATAGTATAAGGCCTAAAAAGAATGACTGAGACCATCAGGAAACTCCTTGGCTTATCAATTTATGAATCTAATTTGCGATAGTCGCATTAAGTATTTGGTGGCTATATAGTAGAACATCTGATCATAATGCTTCCACGATGCAGTGTTTCATATCCAGGGTAATGTCAAATATAGGGAAGGAGGAACTGATGGTTGACAGCAATGAAGAAATAGAAGTAACATCTATAGGGAATGTATTTATTGAACCTTGTTGTAAGGTTTATTTGGGTTTTATACGACACATTTTATATGTGATCTTTTGATCAATTTTGGACAAAGTGGGTTAATGTTTTATATTTAATGCTTATGTTGTACAGTTGTTTAATGAAAAATATAATGGTACTACTTTCTTGTCATATGGTTTGTATATAATGTGTCTTACCCCGAATTAGATATATGCTTCTTCTTATCTTATCATACAAGTTATGAAATGAAGAACCCTGATGAATGAGAAGTTATACATGATGTGGTATAAAAGTTTAAGCCACATTTCTAGAGCTAGGGTTGAGAGATTAATCAAGGAAAGCAATTCTCGATTCTAGATTATTCTCGATTCTAGATTATGATGATCTGGGAATATGGATTGACTGTTGTAGGAGTAAGTTGACTAATAATATTGAGGTTAACTCATGCTTTTGACTTGTTGAATTTGATACATAAAGATATCAGTAGACCTTATACAGTTGCATTGTGTAATTCTAAATGTATTCGGACATTTGTTGATGATTATTCCCTTTACAGTTATGTGTTCTTGTTTAAAAATTGAAAGTTGAGAACTAAATGGAAATTTTCATCAAAATAGTCATATTTGACCGTGAAGGAGAATATCATGACAAATATGGTGTTTCAAGACTTTAAAAAGTCTAGTTTCCAGATATTTGAAACCAGTTAGAATAGTGACTTAACTGCACCCTCAAGGAATTGAAGAAGTCAATGCAGAACATAACTAAGCTACTTAATTATTTAAAAGTTTGGAAACTCAACCTTGCACGCATTCGTGTATGAGGCTGCGTTACTGAAGTAGTATAATCCTTATAAAGATAAATTGCATGCTTGTCGTGTTCATTGCTATTTAGTAAAATATCTCAACCATTTTAAGGCTATAAATTTTACTTTAGAGAAAGAGGGACCGAAATGGTAGAATCAGAAACAACTAAGTTTCTAGAATACGATGTTTATGATGATGATGGGCCCTTTGACCCTTTGGGTGATAGTAGGGTGGATACTACAGTTATCATGTAACCGCTACTCATACAGTTAAATTCGGTGGAACTAGGTCTTTGTATCTTGCCTATACAGGAACAGGAACCCATACTTATACACACAAAGGTTCCCGGAGATATAAGATCTAATTCATCTATGTAAATATACTAGAGTGAGACGACCTGCTATCCCATCTGATTTCTTAGTCTATCAGGTGAATATGACTATGCTATTAAACATGTTCAATTACTTTTACAAAAGTTGTTTCTGGACCCAATGCAGATTTTTGGCAGGATGTAATGACTTATAAGATGCAAGCCATGAAGCATTGTAAGGTCTAGGATCTAGTTGATTTGCATCGGAACTGCAAACCCGTCAATTGTAAATGAAGTTTTAAGATCTAAAGGATTTCAGGATAAAGTTAAGTTGTTTATGGGCTCACTCAGTTGCCTAACTATTTACTTAGAGAGAAGGGTTGACTTTATGTTACCTTTTTTTCCCATATCCTCATAGGACACATTTTGCGTGATTAAGACAATTGTAGCTCATGATGATATAGAGTTACATCAGATGACTGTCCAAACTGCTTTCCTAAGTAAAGATCTTTATGAAGTGGCCTATATGGTACAACCTGAAGGATTTCAAGATCCAGATAGAATTGACACAATTTACATGTTAAACAGATCAATATATAGTTTATATCAAACCTCCTAAAAGTGATACCTTACATTTGATAAGGTTTGGCCTCTTTCGGCTTCATGAAAAATAAAATTAAAAAGATGCTTGTACTATGAGGTCAGGAGGAACAAAGTTATCTTCCTATTACTACATGTAGATGATATATTGCTCACGTCAAATTACTTGACCATGTTATATGAGGTTAAGCAATTTTTGGTCAAGAACTTTGACATGAAGGACCTTGGTTCAACATCTTCTGTACTAAGTATTCAGATTCATCAGGACAGGTCTCAACACTCATCAGAAATCTCATAGAATGCATACATTGAGTATGTGTTACAAATGTTTAATACGGTTAATAGTAAACATGTCTTAGCACCTATCTCTCATAGTGAGAAATAATCTTTGGCACAATATTCAAAGAATAAAGTAAAGAGAGAGGTTATGAGGATTGTTTCGTATACTAGTGCGGTTGATAGCCTGATGTATGCTTAGCTATGTACTAAGCGGGACATTGCATTAATTGTTTGACTATTTGGTCAATATCTGATTAATCCAGGTGTAGACCATTGGAATGCAATCTAGCGAGTGTTGAGATACTAAAGGCAATTAAGGATTATATGTTGACATATAAAAAATTCAATAGATTAAACCTCGTAGGGAATTCAAATTCAAATTTGGCTATGTGTCCGGATAATCGAAAGTTCACTTAAGGTTATAGTTTTAAGTTTGCAGATGATATAATGTCGTGGAAGTGTGTCAAGTAGACACAGGTAACTTCCTCAACTATGCATGCAGAGTGCATGATATAAGACTGCTTCACATACGGTTTAACTCAGAAACTTGATTTCTGAGTTGTTTGTGGTTGATTTAATGGCTAGACCATTTGGTTGTGCTGTGGTAATCTTCTTGTTGTGTTGTTTAATAACAACAAACAATATCACAGGGTCTTAGCATTTAAAGGTCAATTATTTGGTCATAAAGGTGTTGATATAAAAAGGTGACAATAAGATTTGGAGCATTTAAAGACTGAGAAAATGTAAGTCGATTCTTTAACCAAAGGACTTTACCCACTTGTGTTTGTGACACAAGTATATAATATGGGTGTTTTGAAGTCTTTAGACATTGTTAGTTAAGGGATCGTTATGTTTGCTCCATGTACATTTGTACATTTTGATGTATTATGACAGTATGATGATTCATCAATAAGATGATTATCGTTTATCCTCGGTAATATATGTTATCATATATTGTCATAATATATATAAAAGTCTTAAGATTTGTATTGATCTTAAGCATTTAAAGGTCATTGGGCATATATACAAATTGACCTTGTGCCTAAGTTATTTAAACGCATACAGTTTTAGTACGGATATCTATGAAATTTGACTTAACATAGGGGTCGAGTACAAGTTTTTAATCCCATAAATGTTCTCTAATGCAGTTTAGCATTCAGTTGGTGAACATAAAGGTTTTCTTTAATGTTGTTTAGCATTCGGTGAGAGAAAATAACTTTTCTCTAATGCTGTATAGTATTTGGTGAGAGAATACAGGATTTCTCTAATGCATTTTAGCATATGCAGTTTAACATAAAGTTGGAGAAATCGAGACCTACAAACGAAAATGATATAATTTGGATCATAAAAGTAACATCCTAGTTTGTCACATTCCATTTTCTCATTCATATTAGTGAGATATTAGGTATACGTAATTGTATTGAATCTGTGTCCTACATGACACATGCATTTGATATTTTTCGATATCGAAAGCCTTGCGGGACAGAATGATGAATTTTCGTTATCTTTGAATCAAATGTTTCATTTTTAAAACTTAGTCGAAGCAGTGTGACTTAACTGAGTTTTTAAATTGTTTTTAAACTAGAGTCAAAACTGCAATTAATACTTATCCAAAGGGGAGAATGTTGGACAATTTTGTCATTTTCTATAAAGTTGGACAACTATTAATTGCATTTTTTGATTTTTTAATAACTTATCGATTAAGTTACGTAATTTAATCTAGATAAAGATAATAAAGTGACCTAATAAATGATATAAATTAATGGGTTGAAGTCCGGGTGAAAATTGATCTCAATCAATGTGGACCGAATCCATATCGACCTTGTGACGGGAAAGCCCAATATAGATGCTATATTTAAAGGTTAAGGTCCTCTAAAATTACTCATACAATCAATTGTAAGTATAAGGATTTCTGATCTGTTAAGAGAGTTTACGTTTTGAGAAAACTGTAGAAAGACCTTGCTAATATTTTAGAGAGGAATTCCTGTGAAGATGGCGGTAGATTCGCGCTCGTTTTGGCTTCGAAAAGTTCATTTGAAATTACGGAGACCGAAATCAGTTATTTCTACATTTCTTCATTTTTTTACCCTTTCACATTCGATTCAGGATACGTAACTAAGATACCGTTATGTATTACAGTCTCGTTGAAGCATTTCCTAGGTTTGATCGTACAATCAATATTGAAACATCGTAATCAGGTTAGTACATTTTTCACATAAAAAGGGACAGCAATGGCCTTTGCATACGATCTATTGTGATCGTCGTTTTGGCTACTAGTAAAAGGAATAAACACCGAATAGCATCTTTTACCTACTTTGAAAGGATTTTTGAATTGATTGGAGTTGAGCTATCCAAAGAATCATCCTGCACTTGGTTCTCCAAGTTGGTTGAAACTTTGTTTAATTGTCTATTTTAATCTTTATATATATTTATCTTGTTGTAACTTTTCTTAAATTCATGAAGCATGTTACGCTTTGAGGTTTGCTCTGCCTGGAAGATTGGGTGGGGGCTAACATGATTGTGATTGCTGCTTAATTTAATTATCAAGTTTGCTCCCTTTGCGAATTGCCATTCTCAAGTTGATCATATAAATAAAATAAACAATTGTTACAAGTGGCACAAAAGTTAAACCCACCCAATCAATTCCAGTAAACACTCTTTATCTTTTCAGTTAGTATAATGATTGAAAACGTGAAGAGGCGAATTGATCTTGCTTATCAATAATACTATATTCTATGTCCAAAGTCCAATCTTCTTTATGTTTTTTAGAACACTCTTTTTCTTTCTCTATTTATTGACCTATGCCTTAGCTTTGAACAAAAAGAGATTACTTACCACCTTGTAGTTAGATACATATTAATTAGTGTAGATCGAATTTTTAATTAAAGTCTATTCCTTAGAAAGACTTAAATTCAAGATAAAGTTTGACTAATTATAAAATTTTCAAATTTTGATCCAACTCATAAGTTAATGTTTTATAACAATTTTAATAATTATATAAATTATGATATATTAATATTTATTTAAATCTTAATCTATGAAACTGCATTAAATTTAAATAAAAATAATTAATCAATTGTCAGATAAAAATAAATATAATTTATTTAAAAATTCATAACAAGAGTGGAATCAAGTAAATAAATATAAATATGTATAATTACAGTAACGTTTAATGATAAAATATTTATTTAAAAATTAAATAAAATAAAACTCTTTAATATCATCATCGTTCTAAAAAGAATTATCATTGTTTAGTATAATAAACAATTCAAATAAAATAAATAATTCAAATATAAATATTTACTTAAATAATTTTGAACCTACTATTCTTTTTTAATAATTATATAAATAAAATTATTAGATAATAATTATAAATAAACATATTCATGTATATAATTTTTTTAAATTTAACTTTTTACTTCAAATTAAACCATAAATTAATTTTTAAAATTTAATCACTTTAATTTTTAATCTTAACTCATCAAACCACGTTAATTGACTAAATTTATAAACACCTGTTTATAATTATTGGATAATATATCTAAAAGTGTCTAACCTTTTAAAGAATTTTTTCAACTTAATGACTAACTTTTTAAATTTTGTATAAGTCAATGACACGACATGTTTATTGAATACTAGGTAAATATTTATTTATTAACTAGACGATGGCAAGAGTACTCAAATGTGGATTCGATGACGACGATGACTTTGCTACTATCTTCGACGGCTCCAACACTAAGACAGATTTCAACCCAGAAATCGAAACCGACGATGAAGTCCCTCCTGTTCCTGCCGCTTCTTCCTCTCTCTTTGAAGATGGGGAAAAGGTTCTCGCTTTTCACAAGAAACAGATTTATGAAGCCAAGGGTCACCTCCAGAGGACGAAGAAGGCAGTTCCAAGTTGCTTGGAACCAATAATCATCTAGTGTCTGACTTCCCCATGTCCACATTAAAAAGGATGCTGCTCTCAAAGCCACTGACTTTGGCCTCTCTGCATTCTACAAGCCAGGAATCCGCGAAGACAAAGAGCGTCGCCGCGCTGTTCGCGACATGACTGCCCCTCCATCGCCAGGGTCGAATGAGACTCCTCTCCACGCCACGCCATGCCACTGCAAGCCTCGGTGAAGGTAACATATATTTTTATTGTTTGAGTAAAGTATGCAAGGCACGAAGCAACAACCCCAACTGCTAACATACAATTTCTAGGTGCACGCTTTCATCTTATGCCTCTTTATTTGGTCAAGCAAGTGTATTATCGGGTGTCTTAGGGCGTTTTCTGGTTAGTAAGTTGTTCTTTTAGTTGTCTTCTTATGCATCCCCGGACGTTTGTGGTGGTTTCGGGTGTCAGTCCCTATTGTTTTATATATATATATAAAGGGAAAAGAGAGTACAACAATTACATAGTGAGTCGGGGGAAACCGATCCCCGACCTATCCTCTAGCAGGATACTGTGGGACCCAATGGGTGGAACATCAAAAAATAGGACACCAATGTCGGAAAGAACCGCCTTGGCTGCGAGCCAGTCTACACATCTGTTGCTCTCTCGGTAGATGTGCCGATGAACAACAGACCAGTTCCGGTTAAGAAGTTCCCGAATACCCAGGACCAAAGAGTTGTGTGACTGGGAACGGGAGGAAGCAGAAGAGAGGAGCTGGTGGACCCCCAGTGAGTCCACTTCCAACTCAATCCGACGGAAGCCCAACCTCCAAGCCATCGAGAGACCATTGTAGACCGCCCAGAGTTCCGCTGACAACACGGTACACCATCCTATATTTTGAGAGAATCCCCCAAGCCAGTTGCCGTCAACATCGCGGATGAGGCCCCCGACGGTTGCCTCTAACTGGGTACGATGGCAAGCTCCATCGGTGTTTAATTTAACCCATCCTGGCTGCGGCCGACTTCAACCCATGAGTTGCTCCTGACGGGGACGGAAGCCGGGGGGAGCCAGGCGATGCCTCACCGTAGCCTTCTGAACCTGATCTGCAAAGGACAAAATAATAAAAGAGGGTGAGTTGGGTCGCACAAAAGAAGTATCGAAAACAGACTTGTTCCTCCACTGCCAGAGGAACCAGCAAATCAAACCAAAACAAAGATACCAATCCTAGCACTGTACTCGTCGATGCTGGTGTAGATTGGAGAGTATCCACTCGCTGGTGGGAAGCTGGAAGGTCGGCAAAGTGATGTGATCCGGAAGGAAAGCAGCCCAAACTTGACGAGCTAGATAACAATCCCTATCCACATGAAGAGAGGACTCCTCGCAGAAGCAGTGGTGACAAGTACCATCGATGGTAAGGTGTCGACGAACCCGGTGTTGATTACTTAGCAAACTGTCTTTGGCTAGTAACCATAAAAAGGTATGCACCCTCTGAGGGCCCGACCACTGCCAAATAGCCCGCCAGACCTCATGGGAAGCTGCATCCGCGTGACCCAGTATCATGGAGTAAGAAGAGGCGACAGTGTATTTACCATGATCAGAGGCATCCCAGATAATCCTGTCCTGGCCTAGAAACGGTGAGGGGGGAAAGATGCCGGCAATGGTTCGGCAAAGCGCAGGTGGAAGATAGGTGGGGAGGACAGTCAAGTCCCAAGTGCCGGGGTCGGCCACAAAGTCCTGGACGTGAAGATGAAGAAAGTGTGCTGGGAGCGGCCGAGTAGAGTGGGAAAGGAGGGGACCGATTCCCGGGATCCAAGGGTCTAACTAGAATCTCGTCGTCAAACTGTTACCGATTCGCCAAGTGAGACCTTGAGTCATTATATGCCACGTCGCCCGGATGCTCCGCCACATCATCGAGCCCCCGGAGGGAGGAAGGGTGGTAGGAGGGTGATTCACATCAAACGCATATTTACCAGAAAGCACCTGGACCCATAAAAACATCCGGAGTGGTGATCAAGGCCCACCCGAGTTTGGCCAGGAAAGCATCGTTCATTTCTCGAATTCGACGGATACCGAGACCCCTGAGTTCTTTGGGCTTACAAACCTCCTCCCAGCTGACAAGGGGAACCTTCGTCCTGTCGTGTGACGAACCCCACAAAAATTGACGCATGACTCGTTCGAGGGCGTCACATAACCCACGCGGTAAGCGGACAGTTTGCATCGTGTAACTCGGAATAGCCGCTATGACCGATTGAACCAAGGTGAGACGGCCAGCGAAAGACAGCGAAGAGGAGGACCAACCTGACAGATGGTTCTGGACCTTGTCAGGGATGTGTTGGTAGGTGGACTTGCCTACGCGGTGATGCAGAAGAGGGACCCCAAGGTACCGTCCAAGGTCGGAGGTTTGAGGGAATGCTAACTCCCTGCTTAAAGTACGACAGGTCGAAACGGGGACATTGTGAGAGAAAAAACACCTCGATTTGGCTGTGTTTACGCGTTGACCGGACGCGTTGCAGAAAGAGTCGAGAATGTGGCGAATATGCTGTACCTGCTGAATAGAAGCCTCCAAGAAGAGAATGAGGTCATCGACAAAGAATAAGTGGGAAAGGGGGGACCCATTTCTACTCAACGTGACCGGACTCCATTGACCGGAGGACACTGCATGGGTGATCGCATGTCCCAGTCGCTCCATGCACAAAACAAACAGGTAAGGGGAAAGAGCGTCCCCCTGTCGAATACCGCGAGAGGGCTGAAAGGCCTCACTAAGCTCGCCATTCCAGTTCACTTGAAAGGTGACAGTAGTGATACATTTCATAATGAGAGAAATAAAAGCATCGGGAAGACCCACTTCTTGAAGGGTGCCTCGAATGAACCCCCACTCGAGTCTGTCGTACGCTTTCTCGAGGTCCACTTTGATGGCCATCAGCCCCTTCCTACCAGACTTACGTCGCATGGAATGAATCCCTTCCTGGGTGATGATGATATTATCCGTAATAAGACGGCCAGGCACAAAACTACACTGAGTCGGGCTAACAAGCATCGGAAGGTACGGTTTGAGCCGATTGGCTAAAATCTTGGTGAGAGCTTTGTATAGCACAGTGCAAAGTGCTATCGGACGGAACTGTGCCATAGACGTGGGGGAGGGAGATTTGGGAATAAGGACAAAGATAGTGCGGTTAATCTCGGACTCCCATACTTCATGACGAAAAATACTCTGTAGGAAATGGACCAGGGAGGTGCCGACGGTGTCCCACTGGGATTGATAAAAAAGGGCAGTGAATCCATCAAATCCGGGAGCTTTATGTGGATCCATGGAAAAGAACGCCTTCCTGATTTCGTCGGGGCATAGAGGACTAGAGAGGTCCTCATGCATGTGCAGCGGGGGGGAAGGAAAGGCTCCAGGAAGAGGGCCAGGGAAGGGGGACTGGTGGTCATGCCGGTATAATTCCTCCAAATGACTCTGAGCAATGCCGCGGAGAACTGCAGGATCGGTGACTGCAGTACCATCGGCATCAAGGATAGCATAGTGTTGGGATTGACGACGCCGAGACCGAGTGAGATCATGGTAATAACGGGTATTCCTATCGCCCTGATCGAGCCATTAACTTTGAGACTTTTGGTGCCAGAAGAGTTCTTCCTGATAGAGGACAGACTCTAATTTGGTCCGAAGGGTGGTCTCGAGAGCATGAAGGGAAGGAGAATCGGAGTCCTCAACCATGGGCTGGAGTCCCTCAAGACGAGCCATGAGTCGTTTCTTGCGATGGAAGATATGTCCAAATTCCGTGACATTCCAGTGTTGGAGAGATTTAGAGAAACGGTGGAGCGCGTCACTAAAGTCCGAGTTGCTCGGATGCCAGTTATCTGCAACCACCTGGGAAAAAGAATCGTGGGTGAGCCACGCGGACTGAAAATGAAAATGACGGCGCGGAGGAGGAGGAGGGCTAGGATCATGGAAACGAATAAGGAGAGGCCGATGATTCGATTTCAGAAAAGGGAGGTGGGATACCCGAGTACTGGGGTATTTAGAAAGCCAAGCGGGAGAACCGAGAGCCCGTTCGAGACAGGCTTGGATATTTCCCCGCTTTCACGTATATCGGGGACCGAAAAAACCAAGATCATGGAGATGACACTGGAATAAACAATCCCGAAAGAGAGGATTAACCGTGGGGTGAGTATGAGAACCCCCTCGTTTGTCTGTACTCTCCAATTTTGCATTGAAGTCCCCACCCACAAGCCAGGGTAAGGCGATGTGCGGTGCTAGGGAGGTCAGGTAATGCCAGAGGAATTTCTGTAATGCGTAGGTCGGGCTCGCGTAAATAGTCGTAAACTCAAATGATTGGTGATCCCACTGCACTCGAGCATGAATAAACTGGCGGTGAGCAAGACGGACACAAACATCAATAGTCTCCGACCAGAGTAGCCAGATCCCCCCAGAGTAGCCCGTAGCCTCAATTCGAAAGGAATTACTGAACCCCAGAGAGCGAATAACTTTCATAGCACGGTCACCGCTAATACGGGGTTCAATCAAAACCACGAGCCGTGGTCTATGAAGGCGAAGATAGTTCTTTAAGATGGGCTTGAAGGTCCGCCCTCCAGCCCCTTGACAATTCCAGATGAATATAGTCATAAAAACTATATAAATAAAAGAGGATAACTAAATCGAGCTGGTCGAAGTCGGGTCCTCTGGCCTGTCAGAGCAAAACTAGGATGAGTCGCTGGAACAGGATCTTGATCCTCCATCAGCGAGTC
>JANVCQ010000232.1:12236448-12266476 GCA_025531925.1 Erythroxylum plowmanianum | reverse complement strand
ATAGGAGGGGTTGAGGGCCAGGCTGGGCAGGGGAGCCCAAGGAAGCCCCCAACTTAGCAGCAAACGTCGTCGTGTTGTTGTGTGGCGGAAGACTTCGAGAAGCTGCGAGGGTCGCACTTCTCTTCAGTCTCTCGTCCCTTCTGGACGACTTCCGTAAGGAGGACTTAGGCTGATAGTTAGAGATGGATGCAGTGAGGCCAACTAGGGGGCTTGGGGAAAGAGACGTTGGAGGGAGATCCGTTGGGGCTGCGGTAGGCGCCTCGGGGGAGAGGGCCGAGAAGCGCGAGCCTCTGGAGCCTCCATTTGACGCCTGGGTTGGGTTAGGGCGGCACGAGCCTCTTCTTTGTTTTTTTTACTGTTATGTACTGGTACTATCTAGTCGTCTAAGGGAGGTGAAGCTCATGAGTAATGCCCGACCTTGCTGAGTAACGAGCCAGAGTGGATTCTGCTTATAGGTTTCGGTTTGTAGCTCTTGTTAGATCTAATAAAGAAGGTTGTTAGGGGACAGTCAAGGTCTGCAACATTGCTTCGATTTGGATGAACGTTTCTGAATAGAGTCTGCCACCCACCTTGAGCCGACTGCCAACTCTGCTATACTTTAGTGCCGACTGACATACTTACAGTCAATCCTTTTTTTTCCTGAGAACCGTTGGTTGTCTACTTTAAAACCTTATGAGTTTATTAATACTAGACTTCTTTTTCTTAGTTTTATTTTCAACTTAGACTCAGCAATTTTTTATAAAAGCCTCCCTTCCTTCTCCTTAACTTTCATGCGTCTTCAGTTGGAGTTCTCTTCCCTAATATTGTCTCTGCAGTAGTTTCAGGCCTACTCCTATTTATTTATTTCTATTACTTTTAATCTAGTAAAAGTAATAAAAATAATTAATTTTTATTCTATTATTTTTATTCTTATTATTTATTTAGTTTTTTCGATTAGTAATTAATTTTCCCAATTAATTGTATTTTTATTTATTTTCTATTTTTTTATGAATTGTTTCTGTAATTTGCATCATTTGGATATATTGTCTCATTTGCATGTGGGTCCATCGAAAATAGTCTCTCTATTATGTAGGAGTAAGGTTGCGTACTATCGGACCTCCTAAGATTCCGCTTTATTGCGAAATTTTGGACTGGCTAATGATGATTAGTAAAAATTAAAATTAAAATTAAATTGTAGAAGTTTTAAAAATATAATCATTTAATTCCATAAGATTGAAAACTTTAAAATTAGTTATCCATATAATCATCATTCATAATGTCTTAAAGAGCCAGCTCTCCATAGGATATACATACCACGTCAGCTGGTCAGTTGCAGAGTTATACATTGCCACGTAACTTTTGTGATCACAATCGCAATTCTCCACGTCATTGGTTTGCGGTGGGCTCCACTAATTAATGGTTTTATGATTAAAACCTCAAATTATTGATTTTATTGGCTTATTTGGGACGAAAATTTGGTTCATTCACGTTAGTTATGTTTCACTATTTACAAACGAAAGTTGAACAAACATTATAGGTTGGGTGATATCTCTAAGCAATAAAATGTGTCTACCTAAATAGCTCTATACATGAAGAGTAATGTGTATATATGTGAATCTATTTGTATATATCATCAATTTATACATCTACGTCTATACGTTAATGTTCATATAAAGAGAGTATCGCTTTTTAGTCTCACAAATAAAAAATATTAATAATATATCTTTCTCTGATTAACTTATAGTCTGATATTATGATTATTTGTTTCTTTTATGGTTTAATTTTTTTTAAAAAAAAGTAAATCCATTGTAAAGTGCCGGTAGCCGACTCATATACATAATTACCAAGGAAATTGAATTACGTAAACTAGGGAGGATTACGTGAAATATATACCGCAGAAGTGGATATTCTGGTCCGCGTATTTTTCTTAATTTCATCGTCTCTGCATCTCGACCTTTCGTTCATTCCTTGTTTAGGGTTATTTTTCCTTTAAATGGGTTAAAAACAACGAGTAGGAATTGAACCTTTCAAGTTTAAATTCGATTCTGCGGAGGATGCTTCGTGGTAAAAGATGAGGTGATTATTTACCGTACGAGAATCTGTAACAAAGTGCTTAACGAGGAAGGTTCATCATATAAAAGATTGGAAAATAATTGGAAAGCAAAAGGCAGTTAAAGTTCTGAGGAAGGTTCTTCATAAGATTGGAAAATAAGCAAAAAGCAAAAACAGAATTTTAAGATGCTCTTCGATCCCATTCAACATTCAATTAAGATTCTCTTGAATCTTAATGACCATGGTTTTGACTCGCATACCTGAGTTGTACTCTTCTCCATTATTTGCTCAATTTTCATTTGATGGTCACTGTTTTCCCCCACCATCTGCCACCATTCCTTTCATTTGACTGAACAGAAACTCGACGTCATCATGCCATTTTTGTTTCCACTTAAATAATAAGCCAAATTAAAATATTATTAACTTATTATCGTAATATTTCAATTTCAATTTCAATTAAATCACAGGTCCAGAGAGGCATACAATGAAACAAAACCCGTGGATGGAAGCGGGGACGGCAATAAATTAAAGAGTTTGTCCTCATGCTCATGACTATACGTGCTAGGAAGTTTCCCGTCAAATCATACGGAGGCCTTTTTCACTAGCCGTTTTTACTGCCAAAACTTTATAATGACAAGAGCAGTAATGGTTGATTGGATACAGCTCAGGTGGGAACAGGTGCTTTTCCTTCCAACTCTCTTTTCATCCTATATTTATGTAGGATTCATATAAATTTGTTATTAAAACTCAGTAGCACATGCTTCTAGCAGGTTATTTGGCAAAGGTCATCTCATCCCCTGCCCAGCTGAGGTACCTTCGTCCTTCCCTCGTTTGCATTTGATTTGACAGCTACCTTATTCACAATCTTTTCCTCTTTTAGGTATTAATTTTCTCTTGTTTTGTATAAAAATTTGTGAAAATTTCATATTCATAACGATAACAAAATAAGAAGGTTTCTATACCAAGAATTAAAAAATAACTTTAATTAATGGTATCGAGACATTCGAATAAAAATTTTAATATAAGAAGTATAATGAAAAAGGATTTCTCTTATTTCATTGTCCCATTATTCCAGTAGATAGGCATATCTTTGTCTTTCAAGTTTTACCGTATTATTCTTTTTATGTTGTTATTCTATCTTTATCTTGGTAGGACAAATCCGTTCAATAATTACTAGTAAAAAAGGCTTAAAAGGACCGCATTCTGAAGGCTTTCGGATTAACATGAATCGAGTAACGCTGAATGACTAATGAGGCAGGTATCATGGCGTTGATTCCTACCCCAGTTGAGCGCTGCATATTCTCGTGCGTATTTACATCGCCCAGCCCTGTTCAGACTCCAGACATCAACTAGTTAGTTCCCTCAGTTCCTTGTTTATTTGTTCAACTTGCGTTTTATTGTCTTTCTTTCTAAGCTGTTTTCTTTTCTGTCCTGTGCTTCTCCTCGGGGTTTTTCTTTTCTTTTATGAATCAGCAGGTTGTTTTTTGTGTGTATATAGGAAGGTTCATGTCGGAGGACATATGACAGTACCGGATATTTAAGAAGGCCATCTATTGGAATTACGTACGCCTACTGTCTGATTCTTCGTTACTATTGTCCATCTTTTGGGGAGGCACTTCGCTACATACGTTGAGATGGGTTTCTGGTCATTGTTTGAGGTGGCTTCTATGCCAATTCTACAAGTCTTATTAATAAGCGTTTTGGGAGCTCTGATGGCTACCGACTATTGCAATCTTCTTTCTGTCAGTAGTCGAAAATCCCTCAATAAGGTGCACTTCAAACCTTTCAGACTTTCCCTGTTTTCTGTTTTCCTTTTCCTTCAAGGCACAAATATACATAGAAGAACCCAAAATAAAGGAGGCATTTCTTTGGGGGGTACTGCAGTAGAAAATTCCTGATATACCTCACCGATATGAAGAAGATCGCCCTTCAGAGTCATAACACGAAAATATAAAAATACATATAAGCTTGAGTAATGATGAGGCATTTTGATTCTTGAATTGCAGATTGTGTTCGTGGTGTTTACGCCCTCGCTCATGTTTGCTTGTCTAGCGGAGACTGTGACATTGCAAGACATTATCTCATGGTAGGCTAAGTCTTTAACATTAAATTGTCGTCAACAAGAAACATGAACATTTCAAACAAAAACATCTAGGCATATTCCGTAAAAAGGGCAGAAAACAGAGAACTTTAGAACATATGGCATGCAGTTAGGATAGTTTTACGAGCTGCTAGACAGTAAGAGAGAAATAAAAAAGTGTAAAGTTTAAAAATTGCGCCTAAAGTTGAGACTTTTCGCGTGCCTGACACTGCTTTGAGCTGCAAAGCTGACATTTTTTACGACAATCTGTTCAGGTGGTTCATGCCCATTAACATAGGCCTCACTTTCTTGATCGGAGGGATTTTGGGTTGGATTGTTGTTAAGATACTAGGACCCAAGCCTCATGTGGAAGGGCTTGTCATTGCTTCATGTTCATCAGGTAACTTGCCTGATCGATAGACAAGTTGAGCTTTTTCTGTTCGTTCAATGGTTGAATCTCAATAGCTATGCGTTGTAATGCTTTTTTTGGATAGGAAACTTGGGAAATCTTCTCCTAATAATTATCCCTGCAATCTGCGACGAGGATGCAAGTCCATTTGGCAGGCCAAGCACCTGCCGCGCCATCGGACTCTCGTACGCATCTTTCTCTATGGCGGTACTGAGACTATTAACTGTTCTGTACTTATAGGACAAAAAATCCATGTTATTCAAATATATATCTAATTTATCATTTATTTCTTTGGGCTATATTTTGTTTAGCTTGGTGGTTTTTTCATCTGGACCTATACTTACCAACTGGTACGAAGTTCAGCTATGAAATTCAAAGCACTTGAAATAGCCGAGGAGTTGTCAAAAGAACCCAACAAGGATTTGGAAGCTTCTGATGAAACTCACCTTCTCAAGAACAGCGATCAGGGCCATGCTGCTGTAGTTGTGTCATCAGCCAATGCAATTGACGTTACAGAAAGCCACGCAGTAAGCATGCATCCTTTTACTTGGTAGACATTAAGCATAAAAGCTATTCTGTATGGTGTGTTTAGACACCTCACAAGCACACATAAAACTGAAACAAAACCAACCGTTTGACGTTCTTATTTATTCAGAGTGCTTCCCATGAAGGCGGCCACGAACATGGAAATGGGCAGGGCTATTGGAGTAAAATTCTAGGATTTTTACATCAGTTATTGGAAGAGCTCTTAGCGCCCCCAACGCTCGGTGCAGTAAGTTTTTCTTTTTTACATGAGACACTTGTCCATTAATTGGGAGGTGTCGAAAGTAATTTAAACCCCTTTATTTTTGTCTTAAACTCGCACAGTTGTCCCCACCAACTTAAATTCATTTTTCCTTGCTCAGATTTTAGGACTTGTCTTTGGAGCAGTTTCATTTCTGAAAGAGTTGATAATTGGCGATAATGCTCCATTACGAGTGATCCAGGACTCTGTCAAATTACTTGGGTATGCACCATGTGTACTATAAATGTTTCTTTCTAACATTGCTTGTTCAGTTAATTCCCATGTTCTGGCCCAACTCTGAAAGTGGATATCTTATTCTTGTGCTATAGGGATGGAACTATTCCTTGTATCACGCTTATACTGGGAGGCAACCTCACTCAAGGTTAAAAATGCAAATCATTTTGTAGTGTTAAAAAGATTAAGGAAACACAGTACAAGAAAATCTTAAAACGAATCTTCTTATTTATGTTTGTTTTCCCATTGAAGGTTTAAGATCCTCGAAGATAAATCCAATTGTCATCATCGGGGTGATTTGTGTTCGATTTGTGATACTCCCAGCAATTGGTATTTGGGTTGTTGAAGCGGCTAGCAGCCTTGGCTTCCTACCAGCAGACCGTCTCTTCCAATTCGTGCTCATGGTTCAGTACACTCTGCCACCTGCCATGAACATTGGTAAGCCTTCTGTCTTCCACCCATCTTTACTTATTTCCTCTTGTATTTTTCGCTAACGCTCTCCTCCTTAATTCATGCAGTTTGTTTTTGTTTTCTGAGATGTTAATATAGTAAAGTTTCAAACCGACTGTTATGGTAACGCAGGTACCATGACGCAGCTGTTTGATGTGGGTCAAGAAGAGTGCTCCGTTCTCTTCCTGTGGACATATTTGGCTGCTGCCCTTGCACTCACTTTATGGTCCACGATCTATATGTGGATTCTGTCTTGATCAAATCAGTGAAATGGCTCGTAGTGCATTGTAGGACCTGTCGTGGCAAAAGACGCATCACAGAGGAAAAAGAAAAAGAAGCTTATTGTTAACAAGTATATGTAGATAATTTTGTTCAATTTTCTACAACATTTATTCAATTGTAGTGATTAATTATTACCAAATGGCTTCATATATGGGTTAGTGATGATGAAAGGAAAATTCAGTTAAGATATGAACATTATTTATAAATATAATATAATGTTCACTTAACAGTACATAAAAGTAAAAAAAATTCTTCAGAAGACCTTGAACATGTAGGAAAGAAGTATGAAGCCCATCCAGTGCTAAGTTTCAATCATGAATATCTATTTTAAATTTTCTTATTAATACCATATATTTATCTTAATTATGATGAATCAGACTCAACACTGTATACATGTATTAATCATGGTGTGAGACTCAACACTGTATATATGTATCTTAATCATGATCCCGTGATAAAGTTGAAGTTGAATATCTCAACGTACGATTTGTACGTGTTTGCTCCAGAAAGTGAGCATCTTGTTTTAAATATTGTTATCCGAGTTTAAAAATAATGGGTAATATTTTACCAAATTTATTTTTGATTGTCTCTTTGCCAAATTCCGGTCGTGGATGAAAACTAAATTATAAACTTATTTGGTAAATGAATAATCAACTTTTTCTTTACTGATTTAGAGGCATTTGGTTGTTTGATTATGTCAAATTATTGATAATCATGTCAAATTGAACTTAATCCGCTATTTTTGAAAATACTCCTACGAAGAATGTTTTGCTCCGATGACTGAGAAATTAAGGTCCCGTTTGGTGAATAACTTATCAGTCATTTTTGGTTGATTGAAAAATTTGTCAAATAGCTAATAAATATGTTTGGTAAGGGGCGGATCTAGAAATTTTTTTGAGTGGGGGCAAAATTTTATTAAGGACAAAATTTTATTTTTAATGGGGGCAAAATTTTAACAAGAGTAAGATTTTATTTTTTTTATGGAGACAAAACTTAAAACAATAGTTTTTTTATAAAGGATTTGTTGGAGGCAGTGGGGGCAAGTGCCCCCACTTGCCTCCATTGTAGATCCACCACTGTATTTGATCATCAACTAATTAGGTTGGTTGATTTAAACTCAATCAATGATGATTTTTAACCTTACCTCAGACCTTAAAGGTATCAAAGACAAGATATAACTTTCTATTACTCTTTCTAGTTTCTATTATAATTTCTTTCTCTAAAGAAAATAATTTATTTAAATTAGTTTTCAAAACTTTACTGAAATTTTGATTACATCTCTTTCTTAAATAAAAACTTTAGTCGTAATTAATTACAAAATTGACTCCTATTTTTATATATTATGCTATTCTAAATTTGATCTACCAAAAAATTTTAAGATAAATGCAATTTTAGAATTACATAAAACACTAGATAATATACTTTTGATATATTTTTACATTTATTAATTATGAAAAATGAACCTTCTTTAATATTCTACAAAATAGTTTATAATAATTTTTAAAGTCATGCCCTTGTAAGTCATATAATCATCAACTTAATTTTTGTGAAATTTAAATTTTAAAATCTAAATTCTTATGAGAATATTCAAAGAAATATTAAGATATAATATTCATGTTTTTATAAATCTTTTTTAAGCCATGCTCTCATAAGTCATTTTACTCATAAATAGATAATACTAAACAATTAATTTTGCCAAACATCTTTAAATAAATAATTAAAGTTATCTACTGATCAAATCAACTGATAAAATATGTTGTCAGCTAATAGCTAATACAATCCATTGGTTGCCAAATAGAGCCTATGTATTTTGCATTAATATCATAAGATGGTATGTAATAAATCAGATCCACACCAAAACAAACTCTGTAGAGATTGATATTCAATGTAATTCTAGAAATAACAAAACTTTTTAACATTAGACAAGACACAAAAAAGAGGAAACAATAAAATCTTTGTATAATTGTCATTGCCATCGCTTAGGAAGGAAGCTTCACGGTGTTGATAAAGTTTTTAAGATAACAAAACAACATGTAAATTCCGTCGTGATGTTTGTTTAGAGCAGCATAACAAGAATTAGAAGGAAAGATACATAAAATCACAAAAGATATACAGAGAGAAAAACAAACTTCATTCCGTTTCAAAATGTCCATATAGCCATTAGAGGTCGACTTTAATACACGTGATCGACTATCTAGTATACACTAGTGTATGATTATAACCCTGAGGCTTTTATGTAAACGCTAAGTATAATATTAGTAATAAATTTTAGAAAGAACTTCCTTTGCTTCTTGTCTAAACATCATCTTCTTCGTTCAATTCTGCAACAATTCCCTTTCCCATAACTTCCTTGTCGATCAGATTAATTTCTGGGAATCACCTTTGGAGGTCAAAAAGGTATTCCCACATTGCATCGGTGTGCTTGCCATCCGACCATTAAATTAACAATTGAGTTACTGCACGATTATTTCTTTTTGTCATGCATTTGTCCAGTACTACTAAAGGCATACGTTCAACAGGTGTAAGGAATTTTGGTAATGATAAGGAAATTCTACCTTGCTCCGTGTATGCCTTCTTCAACTGTGACACGTGAAACACTAGATGTATCACAGTCTCTGGTGGAAGCTCCAGCTTATACGCCACCTTTCCGATACGCTGGACCACCCTGTATGGTTTGTAATAGAGTAAAGACAACTTCTTCTTTGAAGGGAATGATGTTTATATGTCTGTAAAAATAACACCATAGCATTGACCTTGAATTCAGGTTCTAGTAGCCTAGAGTCCACATATTGATTCCTCCAATTTTGGGTCCTCTGTAGATGGAATTTTGTCACGTTGGTCATCACCCCTCTGTTCTCTACCTCCTTGGAGTCCCCTGCTATATAGGGTGTATAAATTGGTGGTGGATATTGATAAAGCAAACACACATAAGGTAAGAGTGAATTGTGTGTAAAAAAACATTAGCAAGGTGCTTTAAAAATGATAATGTCCTTCTAAACAAAATACGTCTATAAATAGGAGGCTCCTATCAACTTTCGAAAAGATCCTGTTAACATTGAAAATAAAAAGATCTTATTAATTGAAAGGAGCCTGCTAACACACAAAAGAAGAAGAATCTGCTAATTAATAAGAGTCTGCTAGCGATCAAAAAGAAGGAGCCTGTTAAAGATCAAAAACGAAAGGAGCTTGTTAGTCGATAGGAGCCTGTTAATGCTTAAAAACGAAAGGAACCTTTTACGATATAAAAACAGAAGGAGCCTATTGTAAAACCGAAGGAACCTCTTGAAAACACAAACTTTGGAAATTTAAAAGTTAGGAAGAGAGAAAGAATGATACAGTTGATTTATACTGGTTCAATTTATGACGAAGGCTACGTCCAATCCCCAGTTATTCAACTTGAGTATTTCACTATAAAATCCAAGTAGTAAATTCTCACGAGCCTCTCCAAGCTCATAAGTACATATTTTTCAAGGTTCTTTAAATTTTCATACTTGTAGTATTTAACAAAAATACAACAAACTCTTAACAAGAAATATATAAAGGATTTAACAGTCTCTCTCAATAGAGTGATTTCACTTTCTAAGGCATAAAAAGTTTGATATGACTTTCAAGGATATTGATTGTTGCTAAGGTATTTCATAAGTTTGTTATATGTCGTAAATGTAGTGGCTCTTCCTTAAACATAAATGTTCCTCAACTAGTCATTACTTAATCTACAATATCATTTCTACTGAAATATTCGATATTCAGACATTAAGATGAATGTTATTAGTACAAACTTTTCAGATATCATGGAACTATTTATGATTAGGTAAGTTCATAAAGAAGGTTCGTGCAAGAAAAGAAGCAATTATTTTATAATTTTATTTCATTTTAAGAATTATGCCATTGTCTATCATTAAAATTGTTAAACATAACCCTTGAGCTAACATATATCCATATAAGATTTTAAATGTTGTAGAATCGATGGGAGTGTGATACATAGTATTGTACCACCACTTTACCAGAGGTATCCATTCGCTCCATCTCTAAGGTATTTTACTATAAAAGCATCTTAAATATGTTTCGAGAATTTTATTCATCGCTTTCATTTGTCTGTTCATCTGCGGGATAGGTGGTTAAGTATTTCAGTTTAACTCCTCGCAATCGAAGGAGTTTTTGCCAAAAATTGCTTAAGAAAATAGGATTCCTATCGTTAATGATCGATTCCGACATATCATATAACTTAAACACATTATTGAGGAGCATTTCAACAATGTTACAAGTAGAGTGGGGGCATTTAATAGGAATAAAGTGGGAAAATTTTTTAAATCCATCCACAATTACTAAAATGATTGACTTTCCCTTTGATACTGAAAGTCCTTAAGTGAAATCGACACTCACCTCCCTCCACGTTCCTTTTGGTATCTTAATAGGTTGTAATAATCCAGGATAAGCAGAACTATCATGTTTATTCATATAGCAGTTCATGTATTTCTGAATATGGTTTCGAACGTTTCTAGCCATTCCTTAAAAAAAACATATTTTTCAGCTTCTTTATTGTTACCACTACGCCTGCATATCCTCCTATGGTGTCATCGTGATTAATTCCTATGACTTGTTATTGGAGGTTTTGTTGGCACTCACCACTAAATGTCCCTTCCACCTCAATAATCCATTCTTCTATTCATACACGTTGGACTTCATATTGTCAGATTCCAACTTCTTAATGATATCTTGAATCGCTTAATCCTCTTGCTAACTTTTCTTAATTTCCTCTAACAGCCCACCATGTATTTACGTTACTGATATCATCAACATCTCTGCACTGGTGATTCTTGAGAGGGCATCTGCAGGTGCATTCTCTTTCTCATTACGATATTGCACTTCAAAGTTGTAGTTAAAGAGTTTCGATAGCCACAATAGTTAGAAAGGAGTGGATAGACATTTCTCTAATAAGTATTTAAGTCCTTGGTGATCTGTTTTAACGATCAATAGTTTAAATCTCAAATAGTGATGCCAATACTTAATCGCCTTTATCACTATCAAGAATTCTTTTTCGTAGGTGGATAATTCGTGGTGTCTTCTAGCTAATGCTTTACTGAGGAAGACAATAAGATGACCTTCCTATTGTAACATAACCCTGATCCCCTACCCACTTGCCTTTGCCTCCACCATAAAAGTTTTTGAAAAATTCGACAATGCCAATAATGGGGTTGACAAAATTGATCCTTTAATTTCTCGGAGGCTGCCTTATCCTCTTGTTACCATTCCCAGTTGGTTAGACGTTCTCTCTTTAATAGTTCAGTCAATGGTTTAGCCATCATCCCATACCCTTTAATAAACCTCTAGTAGTGCCCAGTAATACCCAGAAATCTTCTTAATTCCTTAATTCACTTTCTTTAATGGTTTTAACCTTCCAAACATCCTTTGCCACTCCTCTTTCTAAAATTGTGTAGCCTAAATATTCAACTTGGCTTGCCCCAAACACACACTTGCTCCCTTGTAAGCACAGTTGATTGTCCTTTAATGTCTACAAAGCCAACGAGATATGTTCTATATGCAATGGTAGTGATGTGTTATAGATTAAGATATCATCAAAAAATACTAGAACAAAAAGACACAAGTATGGTTTAAACAAATTGTTCATTAGCCTCTAAAACACTGAAGGAGCATTTGTCAAGCCGAACTGCATGCCTAAGAACTCGTAATGCCCTTCATGTATTTTAAGATTGTATTCGGAACATCTTCTGGCTGCATTCAAATTTGGTGATACCCAAACTGTGGGTCCAATTTGGTGAACCAACTGTCTCGATGCAATTTGTCTAACAACTCTTTGATAAGTGTTATAAAAAATTTATCCTTCATTGTATGTTTGTTCAACTCCCAGTAATCCACGCACATACACCAGGAGTTGTTCTTTTTCTTGACAAGAACCATCGGTGATGTACAAGAGTCGTAGCTATGGCGGATGAACCCCTGTTTCATGAGATCCTTTATGGATTGCTCTACTACATCTTTTTGTGTTCCCGAGTAATGATATAGACTCACATTAATGGTATCGATTCCTTCCTTTAAAATAATCTGATATTCAGATAAGACTGCGTTAATATCATAAAATGCACTCCACTGTTCATCCTTCATTCTCATCTGTTGTAGTTGATATTCAATAGGGATCGTTAGTTGCGTTATGAACAATTGGCCACTCATTGAACATTATAGAGTTTTATGGAATTCCTTTCCGGAAATGACCCTAGATCTACCTATTAGGTTTCCCCTCAATGTCACAAGTCATCTTTCTCAGTTAAACGTCATCATTCTATCTCTGAAATTACATAATACATCGTTTAACAACCAACCACTATACCCCTTATACAATGTCATAACCCCCCAGTGATAGCACCAAAGCATCTAAGGTGAATTGCATCCCTTACATGGTCTAGATAAAATTCTTTCAACATTACCAACATTCTAGTTGTATTATGCCTCCCACCGTAATGGAAACTGGATCTATCTCTTGAAGGCCATAACCCCTTCCTCACAACTGTTGTGTCAATGAAATTATACATACTACCATTGTCAATCAGTATGTGAATTCTTCATTTTTGATGCATTAATCTCATTTGTTTAAACTCCATCTCTCCAGATAACCCCAATATAGCTTACATTGAAACAATTGGACAGCCTTCTTCTCTAAAACTTTCTTCAAATTCTTCCTTCTCTTGTTTAGGTGACGTTTTTCCACTATCCTCTTCTCCCAAAATTACGTAAAATTGTATTTGTCTCTTCTTACAATTATGGCCTAAATTACATTTCTCATTACACTAAAAGCAGAGACCTTTGCCCTTTTATCATCAAAATCCTTACTACTAATGGGTTTCGAGGGTTTAAAAGACCTTACCGATGGTGAGAGTAATGTTGAAATTGGTGTAGGTAGTATTCCTTCTATGCTTAAACTTTGGTTTATCGTTGATGTTTGCAACAACTCTGAGGTGAGATTAAAATTTCCTTCATTATTTACGTTCTTCATTGTATTGACTCAGTTTAGAATATTATTTCCTGCTAAAATTAGTATCACCTCTTAATTCCGAGCCAAAGTGTAAGCCTGATGCAAGAAATGAGGTTCGTGTAATTTTACATTGACACCAATTTTAGGCTTAAGACCCTTAACAAAAAAATAGACTAAATACTCCTCTGGTAGAGAGAGCCTGCTTGATTAATGATCAAATTGGGCACAATAATCTAATACCTTTCCATTTTGCTTTAAGTCATTGAAATCACCCACCAGGTCGTCAAAGATCTCTGCATCGAACCCCTATTTGAGAGTTTTAGTAAACTCGCCCCATTTAACCATCTTTGTCTCATCACGATTTCACATGTATAAGTGATACTACTCTTGAGCTCATTTGTCCATGTGTAGAATAAGTATATTCACGTTTTTCTTTTCTGAAGTTTAGCCTAAATGGAAAAATTGTTCACAACAGTATAGCTATAAGTTAAAGTTCTCACTATCAAACGATGGAAACTTGATCCTACTCATCCTCATCAGTGTAGCGCTTTCGATCTCCATTGGTTATTTTGGGGTGTAGGTTCTGCTACTTCGAATGCTTCCCCTTGCTTCTACACTTCTTGCAAAAGCATGGTTTGGAATTCCAACATCTCTTTTTCTACCTTCTTTATTCTATTTTGAATCTCTGACAACATCCTCTCACTCCTTTCTTGTGACTCCAACAACATGTTTTCATGCTTGTTTTGTGATTTTAGGAACATTTTCTCATTTCTGATTTGCGCCTCCATAAAACCTCTCAAGTTTTTTTCCAACCTTCACAGCTTTATGCCTCTCGTGCCTTCTGCCATAATCGTTCCTAGATTCGACCGCTTTGATACCAATTGTTGATAAAGTTTTTAAGATAACAGAACAACATGTAAATTCTATCGTGATGTTTGTTTAGTGTAGTAGAAAAAGAATTAGAGGGAGAGATATATAGAATCACAGAAGATATAGAGAGAGGAAAAAAAACTTCATTCGGTTTCAACATGTCCATATAACCATTAGAGATCGACTTTAATACACGTGATCGACTATCTAGTATACACTAGTGTATGATTACAACACTGAGGCTTTTATTTAAATGTTGAGTGTAATATTATTAATAGATTTCAAAAAGAACTTCTGTTACTTCCTGCGTAAACATTGTCCTCTTTGTTCAATTCTGCAACACACCCCTCCCACCGTCACTGCTTCCTCCAGTGACACTTGAATACCGCGAAGTGCTTTGTTACCTCTTGTCAGATGTTGATGCTTCCACCAGTTACAAAGCTTGAAGGAGGGGTAGATGACTAAAAAATGTGTTTAGGTTTACATATTTAAAGTTTGGGCCAAATGGATCAATCTTTACCCTATCATAAAATAAGCTCCCATATATCCATATAGACTAGGAAAAACGTAAGTGAGTTGATTTTTTTATTGTGACTTTGGACAATGTCTTTTGATATAAACTATAGAACATATATGGGCACCTACGTTCTGGATTCTAGGATAGTAAATATGGCCAAGTCTGATAATGTCTTGAGTTGTAAAATAAAATAGGATATAGATCACTTAGGGATGGCAATGGGTACGGTTCGGTTCGAGTATTACTCAACCCATATCCATATCCACATCCACTTTTTATGACTAAACTCATATCCATATTTATATCCATCAGTTTTTACGATTTACTACCCATATCTAAATCCATTGGATTTATTGGGTTTTTAGATATCCATCTGATTGTATAGCACATAAAAATATAACTTTTAAATAGAAAATATAATGAGCATATTTTTGTGAACGCTCCAAATTAAAATTACTTTAATAATAATAAGTTAAGATTTTGATTTGTATGTCTTAAAAAACCATAAAATTGGAATAATAAAATCATAATGTCTAGTATAAAGACAATACATATTTTTCACAATCAAGAATTAGAATAAAGACTGAAATATCCAAAGTTTTAAAATGTCTTTGCGTGAACTCGAAAACTCTATCTCCATATCATTTGCATTATTATTATTCTATAAGAAAATAAAATATGATGAAAAAGTTGAGGACTGAGGAGTAAAGTGGAGATTTTAAAGTTCTTTCTTCCAAAAAATATTAATATTTTATTATATTTAATCATAAATATTCAAGAAAAAATAGAAAAATAGAGTTAATAAAAAATAGGTAGGATATGAGTATCCATCCGTTTGGGTTATTATTAAACCCATATCCAAATCTATTTTTTAGCATCCATTTAAAATCTATATTTTAGCCTCCATTTCTATTTTTTAGGTTGGGTACTACAGATATTAATCGGGTTGAAAATCCACTGCCATCTCTAAGATCCCTTTAAGCTATATATTTGGATTTATAAGAACCTATTAATCAATATTCATATATATACACATTATATTTAATTAAATTGAGAAAAAGTTTTGATCATATATATTATGGTTATGAATTTAATAATACTATAAATAAGTTTTTAAGTGAATTATAAAATTTAAAATTGATTGGTTTAATCTTAATTAGAAATAAGTTTTTAATTAAATTTAAATTATTAAGTTCATAATTTGAATAAAAATAGAAGTAAGTTTCTAATTGAATTAAAAACAATTATTATTACTCAAATATTTATTCATTCAATATATATAATTAGAAATAAGTTTCTAATTAAATTAAAATAACAAGATTAATATTATATTATAAATAAAATTTGAATTTAATTAAATTTAATTAATTCACACAACATATTTAATTAAAAATAATTTTCTAATTAAATTGAAATTAAAAATAATTTTTTAATAGTATAAGAATTAGAAATAAGTTTCTAATTCATAATTTAATTTGATTAGTTCTATAATAATTAGCAATGTGTTTCTAATTAAAAATAGAATAATTATAATTTTATATGAATTATGTTTTATTTATGTATTTCAAGTTTGGTACTATTCAAATTATCAATACATATATTATATGAATGTTACTTGACAATTCTTCTTAAGTATGATAATGGTATTCATTTGTCATATGAAAGATGATTGAGAACATATATGTTCTTTTGATTTCGTAAATAATTAAAAATAAATTATTCATAAAATATATATATATATGACATGCCATTGATGTGCAATTATATTATTTCTTTTTGTAAAAATTTTGTATTTTAATTATGACGATTGCATCAAAGAATATTATCGCTGAACTCAACAATGATAAGAAATTTAAAGGCAAAATTTATGAGATTTGAAATACGAAAATCTAATATATACTAGAAAAACAAGAGGCTCTTGAATCATTAAATATAAACATAGACATTTCTGAGGAATGCAATATGGCCCAACACAAAAGGAACTATGATGCTTATGAAATATTGAAGATAAAGCACTCATTGGCTCGCATTATGTTGCTGAACAACATAGATAATGATATCATACATGAGGCTTGTAAGTATGAAACTGCTAATGATATGTGGTTTACTTTAGCTTCAATGTTTTGGAGGCACCTCAGTAACCAAAGTAAGGTCACTCACTATTAAGTTTGACATATAAGAAATGACCAAATCATATTTAGTCTTAGTGTCAATTTGTAATCCGAGTTTATAAGTCTTTAATGAGAGTACCTCGTCTAGCTAATAGTGATGAGAAGACAACTATGAATTATTTTTATGATATTATGGAGAGGGCGTAGGAAGTAATCAAGGACAATATGAAAAATATGCCTTTTTTGTATACACATTATCTTGCAGTCATTAATGTGTAATGGGAAAGATAATTGTATTCTCTATTGTTTGCAGTTGGGGCATTTTTGAATCTTAATATTTATTTTAGACCAAATTTTATAAAAAAATTTGAAGTTATAGGGGAATGCTATTAACTATTACAACAATTATTACCCATGAGATGGTGAAAGATCTCCTACGCTCACATGTGGAGGTTCATAAGGATGTTTTTGGTAATTTTGGAATACCAATTGATAAATAGCAATACATTTATCATCATTTTATTTTGGTTATAATATTACTTTTGGTGTCTTACAGTTGCATGGTGGAATCAATTTGAGATTGTATTCTAGAATTGCAAAGATATGCAATTCGAATTCTGTGTCAATGCGTTAGTGTAAAAGGAATTGGAACATATATTAATTCCTCTATTTCAAGACAATGAATAGATTGGAGCATAAGATTGAACGACTTGGTCTTTGCTTGATACAACTTAAAACTTTATGTTATCATTATTGTTAAGTTGAATATAATTTCTTGTAAATTCCTAATAATTTAATTTTATTTGTTTATTATGACTCTTAATGAAACAAGTAGTTCTGTAGATCCAGTTACCTTGATTATATCAATCTTTTAGCGGGTTGGTTTCTCAAGAATCATGTTTGATAGATGAGAGTGACTTGAAATATAATCTTATATATAAAAGTAATAATATGTAATTAGTGCAATAAATTTGAATGATAGTAGGCTTCTCTCATTAATGAGAATTTTATACCAATTGATAATTGAGGTTAATACGATTAGAATGGATATTCGATTGAATGAAGTTCTATGCTTTCATTTATTTGAATTTTACTTATATTTGATGTATATGTTAATTCTATAAATGCAATATAAATATAATAGTAAATCTTTTTTGTTTCAGATTTTACAATTGATTATTTCCTCGATTTTTACTCTTGTTGTTAATTGTATTACTCAAAGAGTTATGTATGTTTATTATTTATTATTTGATGTTTTGATATAATATTATTTATTATATGAGGAAATTGTAATATTTTAAGTACTTTATATTGTCTTTAATTTTATAATTGTATGATCTTTTTTCATATTAATTGTGATTATTATTTATATCTCAAATATGTGAAAAGTAATATGAATAAAAATTTATAGATTATTGTTATTTCAAAATTTTTTATTATAATTTTTAGAGATATAATTAATGTAAAATCATAAACTTTGTAGGACAATATATTGAGAGATTATATTATACATTTAAAAAGTTTAAAAATTAATTTATAAAATAAAAATTACTTAAAATAGTATCCGATATTAATTAATATCGGTATACATTAAAAACAAATTTGGCATCGGTACTATAGAGGGTAGATTTTAAGTTGAAGATATTATGGTGACTGAGCTAGCAGTCAATTTCAAATGTTGAATAATTTCTTTCTACAATGCGCCGTCTAAACTGGAAAACTGTAAACAACCAAAGAGGGTAACCATGTCGTCCGGAATTGGGAGATCCTGTGAGGAAGCATCGAATCTCCCTTTCATTGAAATTGGATTTCCCATATAAGCTCCACAAATTTTCATCCTTTGGCTGCTCCTGTGTGCCATTTTAAACCATTTGAACAGCAAACCCCTTTGTCAGCTCTCAATGACATCTGGATATCAGTTGTTGGATTAATCTGTCCCTATGAAACTTGTTTCATACCTAGTGTTGCTGTTCATTTCTGGGTTTTGGAGCTCCATAGTCACCTCTCATACCAGAGATGTGTTGCATTCTGGTCCACGACTGGTTGACTTCAAGGACTCCGTTCGACCCGGAGGCAGATCTCTCAAATCACTCTCGTAAGGCCATCACCTTGTAACCGTCGTTCATTCATCTGAATTTAGAATATTTTTGTTTGTATCTGAAGATCGCCCATTTGTTTCCTTATTTTGCACGATTAAATTAAAGAAAGATGTTAATTCTTGTATTTTTCAGAGGAAGCTCTATTTCTTTGCTAGATTTTGCAATGAATCGTAGCTAGTTTTTTATGTACGAGTTGCAAGTTCCTAAGGTTAATGACCTTTTATATTTCTGACTGTTATTGAAGACCTGGATATGGCACAGAACCTGAACCTGCAAAAAAGCTATCTTTTGCTAGCCAACTTATTTTTAATTCGATTTTTCTGGGTCTTTAGGCATGTTTTAGTGTTTTTTAGGGGGTTCATTGTAACTCTTGTTTCTTCTGGAGGATGATCTATTGGCAAGCCATGACAAGTGATTGTCTAAACTTCCTAAGACACTGTCATATTTCACTTGTATGATAACCTCTGCTTGTATTTCTGACAATGGCATGCTTGATCTTCTTCATATCGATCTTCTGGAACGTTCCTGTCCTGTATATGTAGTATGTGGCATTTGTGTAACGTTTTTCCCGTTTTTATTGATCTTCTTTTATTTCTATCTAACTCATCGGTGTTGTCCTAACTTTCTTCCTTTCTTCATGAATAGGAACTATGAAGATTCTACAGAATTAGTTGCTCTCCTAAATGGAACAATAAACTACAAAGATAAAATTTCTGGGAGAGTGCTGTGGTCATTTTCCTCCGGAGCACCTATATACTCCTCTTATCAAGCTCCTCTCAAGCAGGGTAATGGTAAAGAAAATGCCTCTGGGCCAAGTACTGGCTTCTTTGTTGATTACGGAGATGACTGGCAGTTGTATGCACACTTTAGTGGAATGGTATGCTCTTTATAATTTACAAATAGGATGTTTTGCATCAACTACCTGCTGATGTTTACTTTTCCCTAAAGGATAATTCCACTGTAGGTTTCTCTTTTCTCCATGCTGAATGCATACATCTTATTGACTAACTTACTGTTGCAACAACAGAAACTTCCAATGAATATTGAGGATTTTATCAAAATTACACCACATATATCAGAGGAAGGAGAAGTGATACTGGGATCTAAGAGAACTACTGTGTTTGTGGTTGAAGCCAAAACTGGAAGAATAGCCCGGGTGTATGGATCACCTGATTCTCCTTCCATCTTGCAGAATGGAGAAGAAGATAGTTCGTTAGATAGTGATGATAGGACCTATATGGATCTTGTAATATCTGACTTGAATGACACAACTCAAGTAATATACCTAACAAGGACTGATTACACATTGAAAACTTATGGTCCAAGTTCAGACAAGGTTTCATGGAGTATTGAAGTGGCTGTAATTGAAGCTTCATTTCTTTGCAAAAACATTGAGAAGAACACAAGCTATGAGCTTGGTTCTGAGGTTGACAGTGATTATGATAGTCTAGTGACTTGTCAACCTAGAAGGATGTCAATTCGGAGACAGGATAAGCCACACTCTTCATATAGGGCTTTTTGTCCTGATGAGAAGCTACAATTGCCTGGGTCAAATCCAATACTTCCTCCACGGCATGGAGTTGAGGATCATTTGGATAATCATCACAGAAGAATGATGCTTCCAGGTTCTGCTCCAAAATCAAGTATTGAGCCCAAAAGCAACGTTGAAAGGATAATTCCTTTGCCTGATGAGCCTATTGGTGTAGATGTCCATGATTCAATTGTGCCTTATAATGGTTCATTCCGTTTTCTACTTAACTGGCCCTCTGTAGTAACTTTCATCTCCATTCTTTTGGGCATCGGCATTTACCATTTTGGCTTAGGGAGTAGAGGATTTTCTGTAAAGGAGCAGTTAACTGGTGCTAGCTTGAGATGTTCTCCTTCAAAAAGGAAGAAATTTCGAAAATCAGGAAAGGATAACAGTGTTTTTGAGGTCACAGATATGTTCATCTCGTCTGAAAATCGTGATGGATTTGGAGCCAGTAAGCGAGAAAACAACACATTGTTTGACCTTAACAAAGTTGTTGACGGTAGCACCGATGGGCGTAGAATTGGTAAACTACATGTATCAAATACAGAGATTGCTAAGGGAAGCAATGGTACTGTTGTCCTTGAGGGTGTATATGACGGCAGGCCAGTTGCTGTGAAACGCCTGGTCCAAGCTCATCATGATGTGGCTTTCAAAGAAATTCAGAATCTTATTGCATCAGATCGACATCCAAATATTGTTCGATGGTATGGGGTTGAGTATGATAATGATTTTGTTTACCTCTCTCTTGAGCGTTGTACATGCAGCTTGGATGATTTGATTCATGCATCTTTGGATACCTCTCAAAACCTACTGTATAGAAAGGACCTAGATACCAGAGCTTCAACTGATTATACACTTCAGGTGAATTCACTGGAATGTATTATGAAGGATCTTAACTTATGGAAAGCCAATGGCCATCCATCACCTCAATTAGTAGCACTGTTGAGGTAAGTTCAAAATATCATGTTACTTCAATAGACCTCCATGTTAAAAATCTACTATTATCTAGTGAAATGTATGACTACTTTATTACTCCTCTGCTCAGATTATATCTTTTTTTTATTTAGTTCATCGTTCATCAGTTTCCAAGTTTATAGGAATTTATATGTGACATCTGAGCTGAACTAAACATATTTTACCTGTTTTCCTTTTAAATCCAAAGCAGGGATGTGGTATCAGGACTTTTGCATTTGCATGAATTGGGAATAATTCATCGAGACTTGAAGCCTCAAAATGTGTTAATAGTTAGGGACAGATCTTTATGTGCAAAACTTTCTGATATGGGCATTAGCAAGCGCCTCCTTGGTGATATGTCCTCACTGAGTCTTCATGCCACTGGTAATTGAGGTTTCTCTAGTTTATGTTCCATGAAATGCAAACAAGGTCAATGGCTCATTGTCCAATTAGTTTTTCCATACATTCACGACCATGTTGTGTATCTTTCATTCTTTATGAAATTTCTTTTGACTAACTTTATTATGGATGAATCAATTAGAGCTGTATTTAGATGCTCTCTATCTTAATATTTTTGGTAGAGCATGACTTTTAGTTGTTTTTCCTGATATATGCAGGGTGTGGCAGTTCTGGTTGGCAAGCTCCTGAACAACTTCTTCATGGACGCCAAACGCGTGCAGTGGATTTGTTTAGTCTGGGATGTGTTCTCTTTTTCTGCATTACAGGTGGTAAACACCCATTTGGAGATCGTCTTGAGCGTGACATCAATATTGTGAAAAACCGAATGGACCTCTTCTTGTTGGATTGTTTGCCGGAAGCTGAGGATCTTATTTCCCGTTTGTTAAGACCTCATCCTGAACTGAGGTGCAATCACTTCTCTTTCAAATTTTATGCCTGGCGACTTTGTTCCATATGTTAACTTTTTCCTGCTTAATATGAAAAACGTTCAAATTTCACATCATTCCAGCCTGCAAATTGCATCCTGCAAGTTCTTTTATTTATTCCTTGAATATTTTACCAGGCCAAAGGCATTGGAAGTGCTGCACCATCCTATGTTTTGGAATTCTGAGATGAGACTGTCATTTCTACGTGACACCAGTGATAGGGTAGAACTGGAAGATAGGGAGTCTGCTTCTGATCTCTTGAGAACATTAGAGAGTATTGCACCAACAGCACTGGGTGGAAAATGGAATGAAAAGATGGAGCCTGCATTCATCAATAATATTGGCCATTATAGAAGATACAAGTATGGTAGTGTACGAGACTTGTTACGAGTCATGCGAAATAAGTTGAACCATTACAGAGAACTGCCTGTAGAAATCCAGGTTTACTTCTCAAACCAACAACTTTATAGTACTAAAGATTGTTTTTGTCAAACTTGAGGTGTAAGTAGGTTTCAACGCTATATATTTATGAAGTGTACAACTATGTTCTGTCGTGTAAAGAAATTAAAAGATGAGTACCATGATGCTTTATTGATTCATGGGACTCAGCTGACACATTCTTTGAGTTGAAAGTATCAAGTGGCAAAATCTATGCACAAGTTTCCACAGGCTCTGTTAAGAGCAGGGGAAAAGGGTGAATGTTCAATGACTAGTGTCCTCCACTCTTGAATGTGAAACATGTGTAGACTTGAAATTACTCTGGTCATTTTATTGTTCTCAAGTGCTAATAAAGGTATTCAATATGATCTGGTTCACTTTTCTCTATGCGTAAATCTTATCTTTTATGTGTTTTGCTCTGCTCAGCGGCTTCAAAAATAAATCTTCTTTTATCTAAGAATATCGGGATAAATAGCTGGCATTTACCTTCATTCTTGGTGGATTTTTCAGGATCTTGTTGGACCTGTGCCAGAAGGTTATGATAATTATTTTGCAAGCCGATTCCCAAAGCTCTTGATTGAAGTTTATAGAGTTGTTTGCAGATACTGCAGAGAAGAGGATTGCTTTCAAAAGTATTTTAGGGGCAGTACTCTTTGATTGCATTGCATTTTCTCACATGTGAGGAGTTGTAAACAGTTGTAAATAGACGAAACAATGTATTATGCAAAAGTAATTCTAACTAGTTCCGTGTACTCATGCACGAGAAGAAACATAAAGCCGCAGTAATGTTTTATTGACACACTTTTCGTGGGTGAGCTGCATGAGATCAAATCCGCATTGTTTCCACCTTCCGCATAAATGAGGAGTGTGCAGCAAGACCCCTTTATTCCCAGATTTGACTAGTCCAAAATATCAACTTTCTAAAGCCTGCAACATAAATGTTTCCCGTTTTCTCGCTTGTTTCTTTTACCTTCTTTGTTTAATATCTAAACGTTGCAAGATAATTGGTGTTTACTGAATTCCTTAGGGGCGCATGTTCTGTTTTATTTTTTATTTTTATTTGTTCCGACAACTAACTGTCAAAAACGGAAAACTTGCTATGATAATTGGTTGTTCTTGGATTTTGATCTTTCAATAGTCCATTCTCTTTGGTTTTTGAACATCTTTTTTCATCAACAGATGACGTGTTTAATATTGTTAATTATTGTTTACAGTGGTGCTGTGGAGCCATTTAGCGAAAAAGCGGATACAGTTTCGTTTTATGATTTGACGCAGTGCAGAAGTAACATCATCTTTATCATTAGAGGCCGTCCAAACTTCCTCCTTGTAATTTATCTATAATTCAGTCCAAGAGGTGGACTCGTATCATATGCCTTAGACATCTGCCTTCTTTATCATGGAATTTAAAGTCATTCCTCGCTCTTCATGGTATATATTACATGGCTAATGCTTGGTCTACTGGTATTGGTCGTTATGATTCCTTTCTTAATTGGCTGCATTGCTTAATGTGCACTTGAAACTCATCTGGATAAGCGTGGCTCATCTTGTGGGCCTTTAGTGTTATTGGTTCTGAGGTGCATAATTCAATGTAACAATTTGCTTTCACCCTTTCTAAAGTGAGACTCTTCATGCTTGTATTGAAAATTATTGTTTATGTTTTCAAATTGATTTCACAGGTTTACAAGATATATCAATTAACAAATGCCACTTTTTTAGTGAAAATTTAATGTTCAACTTGAGGAGTCTTCCTAACTGTGCACGGTTGATGGAAAGATAAATGCCCTAGTTATTATGATACTATCCTTCTAAATCCTTGGTGTGGTTTGCCTCTGATCACTGTTGATGTTTCTATTAAAGCCTTTTCCTTTTAGACCATTAACACAGAATTATTGATTAACTATGTTTTAGTTATTTTATATTTGTGGCTTTATAGCATCTACTATTTGCACAATATAGATTCCTTATGTATGATTTTTCAACTCTGCATTGTTTTTATTTATATGGATCCTATAATTGTGGTAAATTAGAGTTATTAAAGAGCTCTTCTACTCATATTGGAGGAGCCTAATTCTAAAAGGTAACCACACCAGTGTATATTTTGAGATATCTTCCTTGAATAAGACTTTGTAACTTTTTTTTATAAGAGTTCATGATACATATAAAACTTTTTAGAAAAGATTAAACATATTTTGTGAATACTTTTTAAAGTAGCAAAGAATCCATTGTTTACTTATGTTCTAGGGAGCTTCTCATATTTCAAGTTTTGTTTCATGCCTTTATAAGTTAGTATAACATCATAACTTGGAGAAAAAAAGTTGTATGCTTTAGATAGTTATGACCATTTCATGATTGTTTTACCTTTTTCTTCAAAGAGAGAACATTATAGTTTAATCAGTAATTATTAGATCCTTATGTTTAAGTTATAGAATCATGCAATTGTTGGCAGGCCTTAACTGATGCTTAACACTCTAGCTGATATGAAGATAGCATAGTGATGAGGGAATAAGGAAAAGACTCGTGAACAGTTAAGAAAAAATGAGTAATTCAATGAAAACTTAAGAGTAGGAGAGTGTTAACATACATTGGTGCGTATTGACAAAAATATTTAATGATGTGTGAGATTTAGATGCAAGAACAAAGATTTGGCATAAGCTACGCTTATGAATTTTATTATATAATGGCTTAAATTAATGCTACTTAGGTTATGGAGCAATATGAATACACCATAAAAATGCTTGGATCCACCATATATAAAGATGACTCGATATAACTAAACCAAAGGCTTATCAGGGCACTTGTCTTTAAAAGGTGATGGTATGATGAAACATAGCAAAAAACGTAGATGTAGTGGGCTAAGAAAGTAGAAGTCCTACCTCATAAAGTGGGAGAACTTTTTTAAGTAGTGAGAAAGAGGCCGAATGGCATAGAAATTGGAGTGGCATCTTCCAACCCACATTTCATGTGTTAAAGTATACTTAGTGGCCTAAAGATGATAATTCCCTACTAACTTAGTGGAGTTAGCAAAAGAAGTAGTAACTCCCTACTAATTTGGTGGGTTAGTGGAGAAAATGGGTGGTTTAACTTACTTGGTTCCTAAGTTCTTATAAACATATATAAAGACATCTTTATTAGTTCATTTTACACAACATTAGGTACATTTAATCATCTGTAAAAACTTTAGTACTTTAGAGAAAGTTCTTGTTGAGAGCTTTGAGGAGGAATATCTCGAGTGAATGTATTATTGAGTGCTTTAATTTAAAAGTAATTTGAATCCTTATATTGTTTTATTGTGTAAATATATTAGTAAAAGGTTGGCTTGGACGAATTATCACGACTCGGTACAACATCAGGCCCATGACAACTACCGCATATTCGAGCTAAGGACACTCATGATATCCTTAATCTGACCATGCAAGGATAACTGAACATCCTTTCTCCTTCTTTAATTTTTTTTTGAAAAATTTGGGCAGCACAATGACTGTAATTTAAAAATCCCAAAACTCACTCAAATAACTGCAAACAATTTTTTAAACACACTTCTGTATTCACATGCAACCACAACTTCAGGACTTTAAAGTCCACTCAAGGCAATCTCAACAACAATATCAAAAGTTGATACATAAAGTCTTTAACAACAACAAAACATTCAAGAGTTAAATTTATAAAATCATAAAGCATATCAATATAATCAATCTAATAAAAACAGTAAAACAGTTCATGAGCCACTATGCAATTATAGTCTAAAACAGAAAACTACCCGCATGCGGTAAATACATAAAATGTCAAAAAACTGCATGATCCACTCAGAGCTTCAAGCTCACTAGACTAACCTGGATGGTTGGAAAGCGGAGGGGTTGAGTACATTATGTACTCAGTGAGTAGGAAAGACATCTCGATACATACCAAGACAATGTAAACAACCTATGAAGTGAACATACATAACATAAAAATACATAAGCTTAGCCTATGACTTCAGTACACAAAAGCAGAAAAACACCACATGTGCAAATCAAATCTTATCAGAAAACAAATCCCAAAATAAGCCAAAATAATCATGTATAACAGCACTAGTCGACCAAACTAGTGTACAAACTCATCGATTGTCGGTATTGGCTCGACTTTTATCTATGGTGAGTCCATATTACAATCGACAAGAGCGTCATGACCTTAGATGATGACCTCATCGATGTTCAGACCCTAGGTATGGAATCACCTGCGAGTCCCACAGAAAGGTGTCAATACGGGGACTTGACTTTTATGTACCAGCATCAAGGGTATAGGGGTTGCTTAGTTAGTTGTGCCTAGCACACGATTGGCCAATCGTTTCCTCGTCAATTACAAAAATTATATACAAAAATTAAATACAAAAATCAAGTAAGAAACTATGTCTTTATTTATTGGTCCAATCGATTAAATGAAATCATGCCATGGCTCTAAGCCAAAAGAGAACAAATACACGCATTATACGTGACTCGATTATGCATATGTAAATTTCAAAACATTATTTCATGTAACAAAAGTCATCTTTTGCACTCCAATTGTAAAGTTGTTCAAAAACGTAGTTTCAGAAAATAAAACATTATTTTTTGCACATCAAGTGTAGGGTTATTGAAAACAATGTCATTTCTCAAAATACATAATAAAAACATCAGTTTCAAAACAATGTCTTTTTATTAAGTATACAAGTATACTAGCATATATTTGAGATTCAGTTTTACTATGCATTACCGAGGTTCAAAATTTATATACAAGTCATCATGCATATTTTAGGATGTTTTAATCCTATTTGAGAGATATGGTTTTCCCAACTCACCTTAAAAGAAGGTGTACACTCCCTCAACTTTGACAATTCTCAGTATGAGCTCCTTAGCCTTTATACAAAAAAATATACAATGTATTTACTACTCAAACATATATGTCATATTTGTACATCATCACATAAGTGTATAAAATACAATATCGCTCTCTTTTACCTATATGATTCGACCATTAAACTTCTCACTTGGTTACTTCCTTACTATTCATATTAGCTTTTCTTTTACATTTTGTAAGGCATTTAATGCCTTTAATCCAATACTTACTCATTTCAAAACATAATTAAGCACATTTTTATCCAAGCACATTAGGCCATTATTCATCAATCTATGCAACAATTCAAGTTTACTCTAAGTAAACATGAATGCTGCTTTCAACACTACGAGTCCTTAAATCCTAAGCCAAGTTGTAACATCTCGTCCCCATATTAAGGGTTAGGACCCGAAATTTCAGTACATGTGAGTTCAAAGAGAGATTAAGGAAATGCATTTTTCTTACTCATGCATAATGTTAGCATATATGCACATTAAATCTTTGCAAATAAAAAAGTGGTACATGCATTCATTGACAACTTCTGGGTATAATTGATGTTAAATGTGATTTTTATTAAAAATGAGAGTAGAAAGAGTGATCTAGGTATGAGTTGTGATAAGGAAAGAGTTGGAAACAAAATTGGTAGTGATCTGAAAAATATTCACTGAGTGTGCTTCAGTCTTTTAGTCATAGCTTTTTCTCTAGTTATCCAAATGAGAAGATTCTTTCTTTGAATTAAACTAGTAACATATGGCTACATTTATTATGAAGATATATAATTTCAATTCTGTCTCTAAGAGTCTCAAAAATTGTCATGAAGTGAGAACTAAGTGTAGTACATTGGTGGATGAATGTAAAATTCATCTTTAGACTTTAAGGGAAAATTTGGGATTGATCTAGATAGATTTTGGCAAAGTTGCCTTCTTGAGAGTTGTATATCTTTCTGTTATCTTTCCAACGGTATATAGTATGAGAATTTTGAACATTGGAGTAGAAAGTCATGCTTAAAGCTTCTTCTGTGTTACTGTTCATAAACTTCTTCTGGGTTACTGTTTATATCACATCTTCTGTTCCATTTTTGATCATTCAGAAAATGGAATTTGCCTTTGAGTTATTCATGAAAGTTGTAGCTCTTGAATTAATATGTCAAATAATATAAAGAACACCTAAATCAGATATCTGTAGAGGAAGTTATGACAATTGTAAGCTTCTTCTGTGTTACTGTTCTTTAACTTCTTTTGGGTTACTGTTCATCTTACATTTTCTGTTCCATTTTTGATCCTTCAGAAGATGGAATTTGTCTTTGAGGTCTATATGAAAGTTGTAGCTCTTGAAGTTTTATTTCAAACCATCCAAAGAACATATAAATCCAATATCTGTAGAGGAATTTATGACAATTGTAAGATTCTTCTATGTTACTGTTCATAAACTTCTTCTGGGTTACTGTTCATCTTACATCTTCTGTCCCATTTTTGATCCTCTAGAAGATGAAATTTGTCTTTGAGGTCTTCATGAAAGTTGTAGCTCTTGAAGTCCTCTTTCAAACCATCTAAAGAAGACCTAAATCAGATATCTTTAGAGGAATTTATGACAATTGCAAGCTTCTTTTATATTACTATTTATAAACTTCTTCTAGGTTACTGTTCATCTTACATCTTCTGTTTCATTTTTGATCCTTCAAGAGATGGCATTTATCTTTGAGATCTTCATAAAAGTTGTTTATCTTGAAGTCCTCTTTCAAACCATCCTAATAAAACCTAAATCCGATATCTTTAGAGGAAGTTATGATAATTGCAAGCTCTGTTATTGTTCATAAACTTCATCTGGGTTACTGCTCATCTTACATGTTCTATTCTATTTTTGATACTTCAGAAGATAGAATTTGTCTTTGAGGTCTTCATAAAAGCTGTATATCTTGAAGTCCTCTTTCAAACCATCTAATGAACAAATAAATACGATATCTCTAGAGAAAGTTATACTAATTGTCCCACGATAGGTTCAATTTGATTTAGGATAAAACCAGATTAGATTCTTTTGGCTATAACTTCTTCTCTAGACACTCAAATGACTTGATTCTTGAAGCATTGGACTTGTAAGACATTGTTCTACATTTTCACCAAAAATCATAGCCATCTTAAATGAAGTGAGAGAGATTGAGTGAAAACGTGAGATGGGTACAGTGTGTGTATTTTTAAATACTATGAACTGGTATTATTCCACTGAACATACTTCATTATTTTGATGATTTTTGATCGGTAGAGCTCCAAATGAGATGATTTCTGATTTGTGGTGAACTAGAGACATGGAGCTACAAATGGTATGAAGAAATTAGAATCTAATTCGATTTCTAAGATATTTAAATTTCAGATAGAAGTTGTGCATAGTATACTGATTTGGACAAGAGTAGTCCAAAGATGTTTGAAGTATATCTTTCGAATCATTGAACCGAATTGAATGATTTTGGTGTCATTAGAAACTTAAGACAATGGGGGACATCTTCTGGAAGAAAGTGTTATGT
>JANVCQ010000232.1:12223692-12236348 GCA_025531925.1 Erythroxylum plowmanianum | reverse complement strand
CACAATTCATATACAAAACACTCCTTGAATTTTTATTTCATATCTCTAAATTGCCACTTAAGGATTGGGGTCCAACAACAACCATGTATATATCAATATATAGTAGTATCTCTAAGTACAGAACAATATAAAAGGGCTCAGAGAGTCTGGCGTTACACGTACCACTCTTGTTCATCTTTTGATAAATTTAAGTAACCGCTTAGGTATTGTGAGTGTGAGTGAAACACCAAAAATATATGTCATAAAGCATTAAAAAATAATCAAACTTATTAGTTGGTGATCAAAAAGGAAGGTAGAGTTAGAACTTAGGGGACATCATTTTGACTACTTAATGAGGAATTCGACAAATTTATTTAATTTTTCTATATTAAAAAAATTCGTCATTATAACTGGTATTAGAGCATTGTTGGTGAAAAATGGCTAGTAGAAGCAATCTTTTAGAAAGTGTTGTTAGAATATAGTTAATGTTTTTTTTGAAAAAAGAAAGAATATTATATATTAATAATAAATGATAGAATTAGGAACATACAAATTGATCAAGGGGGATGCCCCTAAGCTAGAAGATATCAGTAGCTATGTAGTGAGAAAAATCAAAACATTATGCTAGGATACGAAAACTAGAGAATGTTGGTGTTGTTGGGAGAGTTGCTTAATGCCATAAACTCCTTGATGCCTTCTATGATTTCCGTGGTGATAATGTCTATAGGCTTGGTCTTGGATTTAAATCACCTTGTATTTCTCTCTTTCCATATTGGTTGGACACACATGTTTACAAAAGCAATATGAGACAAGATCATAGGACTACTTTGTGCTACCAAGGACTGAATAACCCTCGAGAAGGTGTTTTGTATACACCAGCTACATCGCCTCAAAACAACTTTCCATACCTAATTAGTCACCTCACATATAAAGAATAAATGATCTCTAGTTTCTTCCTGGAGTTGACAGAAGGGGCATAGTATATTGATGTTCATATAGCTAATCCGATCATCTATGTTCAACTGATTTTGAATAGTGAGCCATATTAGGAAAGAAGTTCTTGGCGGGATTATTTTGTGCCAAATGATGTGATGCCAAACACCTCTGGTTTCGTCATCCTGAACATATCCTAAATGGTTTTGTTGGATAATGTTTGTATGGGCATGTTATGCCAAAAGAAGGTATCCAGAGTGAGGGTAGGAGAATAATGAGGTTTTAAGTACCAAATATGGTCTGGAAAATTTCAGCAGCCTCATACGATGAAAGAATCCATTATAATGTGGAGAGATGGTAACAGAGCCTCTAATCAAATATGGAGAATGAATTAACAAACCTTGACCTGTCTAGTTGTTGAACCACAAAGAAACAAGCTTCCCATTACTAATAATGCAAGACACTTGGTCCTAAACAAGATCCCTCAAATGGAGTAACTGGTTCAGAAAATGGGAATCGCTAGGAGTCTTACAGATGGCCCATATGCTTCACCCTTTAAGGAAATAAGAGTGTAGCCATCAGATCCATAATGTTTTCTGGTCTTCAAGGATTCACCATAAGCATTTCAGAATGAGAATTTGGTTGGTGGTTTTTACTGAAAGAATGTTGAGCCCTCCTTCGGCCTTTAGGAAGCAAATGTCAGAACACTTGAATTTGGCACTATCTTTGATTCCTAGTGAATGGTTCCATAGAAAATCCTTGAGTAATCTTCAATCGACTTGATGAACCCTTTGGAAAGGAATATATGAGAGCTCCAATAAAAATGTAAAGAACTAAGGACCGATTTTTGGAGTTAGACCTTCCCAGCAAAGGAAAGGAATTTAATCTGATTCTCTTCTAAACTTTCTCTACAAGGGGATAGCACTCAAGAAGCATTAATCATCTGGTCGACATAGGGAGGCCCAAGTATAGTAAAGGTGGATCTTGTGCAACCATTCTTGTAAGTGAGGTCAGTCTAAAGGCCATTGGAGTAGTTCCTTTGGAGAAAATGAGATGGCTCTTGATAAGATTAATGCTCAAACCCAAGAGGTCTTTAAACTTGTTAAGAGCTTGCATAAAGTTGTGTACCAACTCAGGAGTAGCTCTACAAAATAGCAAGAGGTCATTTGCAAAAGAGTTAATGTTGATCTTTTAAACCTAATGAATAAGAGTGTAGTTCCTTTCTTGAAACATTTTAAAGCTTTGGTGATTGAACTTTAAGAAATAAATCGAGTACTTTAATAAAAATTATAACTTCTTGGTACTCAAATAAATTATGTTTAGAAAGAAATTGAGAGTCCAATCAGAGAGCACTTTAATGAGAGTGTGAGAGGCATTAGTTCTTGAGGGAAAACGAAGTGCCAAACAACTCAAAAGTTTCTTATAGGATATAAAACAATAATTTATGCCAACAAAGGTATATGATATAGAAAAGGTTCTAATCATGACAATATATGGTGGGTGATGTAAAGTTATAGTGAAGGACAAGAACCTCAAATGACAATAGTGCTAATAGACCTCCCATTGACACTTTAAAAAAGAAGAAGGAGCTAATGGATCAATCCTCCCCAATAATACTTCATGAATTACAAAGGAAGCTTCAAAATGATTAAGGCAAGATGGTTCAATGAGGGAGTATGTGATACAATTTATATCTTTGATATTGGACATGTCAAACATATTAGAGAAGGATAAATGGTTCAACTTTATAAACGTCTTATAATGATAGACATAGATTGAGCTTCGAAGGTAAAACATGGAGGACCTCCTTAGCATAATAGCAACTATAGATTCGTTAGTAGATCTCAAAATACTATACCTATTCAAACTAATGGAACTCAAAATGACTTAGAGAAAAGCAAGGACAAGGTATGTAAAACTTCTCATTGTAAGTCAAAGAAATCATAAAAATATTATATCATTTGTGAAGGCCATATTTTTCTCGTGAATGCTCAAAATAAAAAATGAGGAAGGAAAAAATCAATTTCATAGTTGCAAATGATCAAATAAAAAGAGGTGATGACTCGATGAAAGAAACCTATCTCAATAACTATACTGTATTAGGCACAATGAGCCTTATTAAAGAGCATCCTAGTAAAAGCAAACTATCTGACAGAGAGGGTAAATGGTATGTTGGTGATGTGCCTATAGAAAAGAAGATTTTCTATTGTCTTCAAACTTTAGATAAGGATTCTTTAATGGAAATGCTAATGGAGTAATGCCCACATATTATTTTGATTGAAGTGTTAAAATTTTCTAGTGGGGTAGTTTATTAGATCTTTAAGTACAAAATTATATAATTGTGTAAGTGTGAGTAAGCTTTAATTGATTCTTAACACTGAGTTTGATATGAAGATAATATATTAACAAGAGAAAAAGGAAAAGACCTTTGAGTAGGTAAGAAAAAAGTAATATCGATAAAAGCTTAAGAGTAAGCCAATGTTAGCATATATTAGTGAACATTGACAAAAAAAATTGATGATGGGCGACATTTGCATGTGACATAACTAAGTTGTGATATATCCAAGTGTGTATAAAGATGCTTAACTTTGACATGAAGGTTAAGAGGTATATAAATATACGGGGTTTATTATGCAATGACTCAAATTATTGTTAACTTAGGTCATATAACAATATGACTGCACTATGGACGTGTTTAGATGGAGCATGCATAAAGATGACTTGAAATAGCTAAACTCATCAAGGGACTTGTCTTCAAGAGGTAGTGATGTAGCAGCATTTAACAAAAACATGGAGGTAGTAAACTAAGAAAATGGCAGCACTATACTACAAAATAAGAGCACTTTTTCAAGTATTGAGAAAGAGGTCGAATAATATGGTAATGGAGTGGATCATATCGTATATGTGCTAAAAAAGAGTTAGTGGCATAAAAGTTATAACTCCCTACTAACTTGGTGAGTTAGTGAAGAAAATGGGACGTTTAACTTAATAGGTCCCTAATTTCTTATAAGTCTATATAAAGACATCCTTTGTAGTTCATTTTATACAATATTAGGTATATTCATTAATACGTAAGAGAGTTGAGAGATTTGAAAGAAAGTTCTTGTTGAGGGCTTTGAGTAGGAAAATCTTGAATGGTTATATTATAAAGTGCTTAAAATTGGAAGTAAATTTAGCCATTGTACTATTTTATTGTGTGATTATATCAACAAAAGGTTGACTTTATCTTATCTCTTCTATTCATATTTTGAATAATTTTGTTTTGTATTTCTATGTTTAAGAGTTTAAATGAGACACTAGAACATGGGTCTTATGAGGCATTTGAAAATAAAGGAATTTGTTGGTCAATGATCATGAAAGAAGGCTAAGTTAGGCTTTGACAAACTTAAACTTGACTACTATATAAGGACTTAAGCAACTACGCTCAACTCCACTGTACCTAAAAATTCCGTTGATAATGACTATGATTATCTATTAGACATGTTTATTTTGTAATTGTTTTACTTTTTCCTTATTTTGTTAGAATGAATTAATATAATTTTTATATTTATATTGAATTCTTATTAAATATAATTGATGTATAATTTTATTTAATTATCTTAAATTTTTATATATTTTTAATTTTTAATAATTATTATAATTAATTAATTGAAGAATAAAATTTTATATTAAAATGATCTAAATTAAAATATATGATTAACATATAATAGTATAATAAGTATAAAATAAAAAAAGAGGATGATGAAACTAATCAAGCATTTTTATCAATTTTTATTTTCAATCTTAGCTAAAAAACTTTTTATTTTTAATTTTATTACAATATTAACTAAAAATCCTTCTGTTTTTGTAACAAAAAAAAAAACAAAATAAAAATTAAGAAAATATAAATTAAAATAGGAAATAAAAGCCAAAAACTATAATAGAAAAATTAAAGTGAAATCAACTAACCCCATAATAAGAAAGTACTAAAAGACTAAATATAAGTTCCACCAAATAAAAAAATTTATATAAAAGAAAATATTTATATGAAGTTTCAGTTTTAAATATGAATTCTTTTATATCTGAAGAAAAACAAGGAAATTTAACATAATACTTAATATGATATTAGAATGGTTGTGAAAGTTCAATATCTAGAAAATCATAATACTTACTGTAACACCTCATTCTCGCAAGATACATGCCTAACATCCTGAGTGATGTTCGAGTGCGAATCCTGCAAGGGTGGGATGCTAAACTAGTCAATTAATCAAACTCATTACTTTCTTATAAAATAACCCGTGGATATACAGAAAATCAATGATCAATTTCGGCCTAATTTTTATTTACAAAACATTTTCAGTCACAAGAATTACAATCATTATTTAACTCATTAGAGTTTTAGTAGATACTTGGGCCAAATGAAACACTTGTAGTTATAATAAAATTACATTTTAAGATCATTTTCATACACATTGAATAACACTTATGACTATACTTTTGATACAATAGAATGATATACATATGCAGGCGCAAACTGATCCTGACTTTGCTACTTCCGCAAAAAAGTCATGATCCTACATAAGCATGATCGTGACTTTCTCTCTTCTTCATTTCTCTAGAAATACGAAACCTAATTTTCATATCTTTTTCATTTTTTTCCAGATATTCCATTTCTTATACTTTCCAACTAATACATCTATGCATGAATCATCTTTTCTATGTCCAGTATAATCTCAAAACAAGTCATATGTAAGCTAACCGAAACCTCACACAAGCTTTCTCTCACTACTGTGCTCATCCTTTATCTTACTACTGCATTTTCATTCTTTTAGCATTTCACAACTTCAAATACTCAGTAAACTCTGATTTAATTCCAGATACAATTACTGTTCATTCCTTAACAAATTTAGTTCCTCATCTAAGTCTCTCATTGTATTTATTCACCAAAATTATACTACTTAAACTTCTCATACATGTATATATATGAACATCGTAAAACATCATGAGAGTTACTTACATGATTCATTGCCAACAGAGAGAATAAATCATTATAACTTGATGCTCGGTGTTTGATAAAACCAGAAGTAGATTTAATAACAATATTACTCTCGGTGAAGAACAACGAGAGAGAGCTTAGCTGCAGGAAAACAACGTCTAAAACACGTATCTATGTTTCCTCTTGCATGGTTTAACATTTGTCACTATTTTTATGCTCCCACATGTCATACCTGCACATCGGCTATTTGCCATCAATTTAATCAGTCCATGTTTCACATTACCAAAAATTTCGAAATAATACTAATAGTCTCCAATTAAATCTTTAACATAAATAATTCACAATCTACATTTTAATAGCCTTAATCAGTCAATTATACCTGAAAAATGTCAATGAATGTATGAACAATTATTTTAAATATGTCAATAATAAATATTCACATGTGTGTGAATATATGCATGAGTATGCAATGCACTCTACAGTATGCTTAATTCACAATTTTGGGGTCTAGCCTCGAACATGGGATGTTACACTTACAAACTAAATATGTCCAATTGTTACTCAAAGAAGAAAATTCTATTAAAGTATGTTTAAGTAAAATAAGAATTATTGAGAAAGAAAGAAGGTTCGATTAAAATAGAACTAGAAAAATAAGAATGATTAAAAATAATCTTGATTATTATTGAAAAAGGGTTTATTAGTAATGTGCTCAAACAAATTACAAATTTTTGAATATATAAATTTGATTATAAAACTAAATAAAATATATATCCAAATGATTTCATAAATAAGAATATTTGATGTAGAAAGAAAACCTTAAAAGAGTTAATATAAGTAATAAATTAAAAATTAGACTGGACTAATCAGTTTAACCGAATTAGTTAGGAATTGGCCTATTAATTTTTCTGATTATATGTAAAAAAAACTTTAAAATCTAAACCAACAAGTTATAAACATTTTAAAATTGGACCAAACTAGTTAGGATAATGCAATATTAATATTCTTATTTTTCTCTGATTATTCTTTGTGGTGATATGCATTGAGTTTACTTACAATCTAAAATTCAGGTCTATATCTTCATTTACCATAAGACCCAATTAAACCTTTATGTGGTGTGCTTTGTTTACTATTCTTTTATATTGTCTTCTCTTTACTATGTGATAGGTTAGCGAGGCATGAGCAGGCATAGAGAAGTAGAAGACTTTGGTGTAATACGAATGAGCAATGTTGAAATGACAAGATAAGATGCTCTTGATACACCCATTTATAAATAAGGGTTAAGGAAAAAATATATAGCTTTCCTTCCTTCTTCGATGGTGCTTATGTGGGGGATATGTCACCAGAAATTGGGCTTGAAGCTCTCGTCTTACCAATAACCCAATAGCTGAATATCATATAGAGGAGTGTGCATCTTTATGTTGGGTTTTTTAAAAGAAACGTGTGAAAGGAAGGCAGTTAGATGTTCATGTCTATACTTTAATTATTTTCTAGAATTACAAAGATGAAAACTTGAGAATAACAATTATGTTGTTTAATGAAATGACTAATAAAGTATTGTTGCTAATATTCACATCTATAAAACTTTGATTGATGGTGTTTGTAAGGCTAAAAAAGTAGAAGCTATTGAAATGTTAGTGAGTAACATATGTTAATCAAGTCATATTTTTGTTAATGAATATTACACAAGAAGGTTTACAAATAAGGTTTTAAAGATGTTGGTTGTGATAGAATTCAATGAATTTATAAGATAATATTACTTTGTCTCTATTTTCTAGATATAACACGTTCCTAATTTTAAATTCTTTTGCTGGGATTATCTTACTATGAATTATAAGATTAAGCACACTATTTAAAAGGATGATTATCTTATCTCATACTTAACTTAGTTATCATATATGACTACCTAGTCTTATATTGTGCAATAGATAATGGGTATTTTAAGATATATGAATTTTCCTATTTTACTAATTGAATTGGAATTTTTAGCCTTTAGAGACATAGAGGTGGTAGAAAAATGAAAAAATATGGTTACCTGTTATTATATGATAATGCTAGGATAATTCATTCTTTTTTTATTATGTATTAATTAGCTTTATCATGTAGTATTCATATCCCCTTACCATTAATAGATCGTCGTATAAGCTGGATACATTAGTGGGACATTTTTCTATGAAAATATTCTTGCATCATAATCAAGAGTCTAATTTTTTAGCTCACGTTTTGATTTTAGGATTGATTATTTGATGCCAAATTTAAGATTACCTCTTGAAATTTCAAATTACATTTTGGAATCTTTCCATTATAAGCAATTTAAAGAAAAGAAACAAGTAATATAACCTAAGATTAATCTAGAAAGAGATATTCTTGCTTGTTAGGTGGAAGCTTTGTTCCTTTTTCTTATATAAATTTGTTGAGTCTTAGACATTTTGGATTTTTCCATAACTATTTCTTTTTAGATTACTTCCTTATGAATTGGTGATTTCAAATTCCTACGAAAGTGACTAAGAGATGCTTATGAGTTCTTCTAGAAAGTTGGCAAGGTTAGTTTTATCCCATCTTTGTTACGACATAGATTTATAAGGTTACCATATGTACATGTTCCAAGACAAAATAATTTACAGACTTTGTCTCGTTCCAAGATCGAAATAGTTCTAATAGAAAGGAAATAAAAAGGTAAAAGCTACTTCCTTTTATTGAAACTCCATACTTTCTGATAAAAACTGCATTAAGATGACCAGTTAGTATCAATAATATGAAAAAAGACAAAGGATCATTCTATCAAGACAAGTTCGATTTAAACCATATACTCATTGGAAAGATGGGATGAAAATGATAAGATTTTAAAGTTGATCGCTACTATCAAGCTAGATAAGATTACAAGTTATTAAAGAGCTTAAAACAAGAGTTTATCTAATTAAGAAGAAAAAATTCTCTCTTAAAGTTTTTATTAATCAACAATACCATCTCCCTAATTACATCAATAAAATGGTCTTTTATAGGCATCAAATACCTAGGAACTAGAGTACTAACATTCTTATCTTAACCTAATTAGGAAACAAGTAACTAAATTTAGAAATAAGTCCATCCTTAACTACACAAAATTATGTAATTTGAAAACTAAAACATCTAGACTTGTGAGTTCGACGTTAAATTGGTTTTTACGTTAATGTCAATTAGCTTATGAAACTCTATGAATGCTAATTAAAGATGAGTCCAGTGATGGTCACAAGAACTGCTTTAGCGTTAGTTTACTTCTATTCATCTAATCTATAAAGGTAGTGTAAGACTGGTGCTAGACATCAATATGACTTCGACACAGGTTACATTTTGTTTGCCCTTTTTATAACTTACTCTTTTGCTTGAATCTTATTGGTTTCAATTTAGTCTCTCGCAGTAGAAACATTAATTAAGACTGGTGCTAGACATCAATATGACATCGACACTGGTTACATTTTGTTTGCCCTTTTTATAACTTACTCTTTTGCTTGAATCTTATTGGCTTGAATTTAGTATTTTGAAGTAGAAACATTAATTTCATGTATAGAGATCCACCAAAATTTATTGAGAGTTTCTTTGACCTTCTTTGCTTTACTTATTGTCAATGGTCCTCTAATATTCTTTAATAGATCTCTAAATTTTTTAACACTTGATTTGAACTATTTGAGATTTGTCTCAACTTTTCTTTATGATTTCCTTGCTTATAAGCTTGTGTAGTATGAATAGGTGCTTGATTCCTATTATTTGCTTTAAAAAATTGTCATCAAATCAATACCTTTATCTACAAAATCAAAAGAAGATAAATTAATAATATTAAAAGTGGTATAAACACCATATTCACCTGGCAAATCGATCTTGCAAGCTTTATTATTTGTTTTTTCTATAACTTGAAAAGGTTCGTCTCCTCTTAGTTATAGCTTATACTTGTGTTTTCTTAGAGACCTTTCTTTTCTTAAGTGTAACCAAGCATAATCTTCATGTTCAAATATTACTTATTTTCTCCCTTATTGCTTAGTTTATGTATTCTTGAGTCCTTTTTTTAATGTTCAACTTTACCTTCTTATGTAGCTTTTAAACCAAAATTTGCTTTCTTTTTTCTATCCAAACTATCTTTCACCTTAAGAAATAGACACAAGATCTAAAAGAGATAAGTTAAATTTACAAATAATCTCAAAGGGAGAATAACTCGTAACACTATTGGCAACCTTATTATAAGTAAATTCAATAAAAGAAAAGACACTTTCTAATTTTTAAGATTCGTACCAACAATAACACGTAGTAAATCACCTAGAGTTATACTAACTACCTTGATTTAGTGATCAATTTATAGATGGAAAGTTGTAAAAAATAGTAAATTTGTTTCAAACTTTCTCTATAAAATATTCTAAATTAGCTAAAGCACTTTATATCTTTACCTAAAACAATACTTTTAGGAACTCTATGCAATCTAGCAATCTCATTGAAAAATAATTCATTAATTTATGATGCATCGATGGATTAATGACATGTGATAAAATGTGCCATTTTAGAAGATCTATCCACCACCACAAAAATTGAATCCTTACCCATTTTAGACCTAATTTGATGGTAACCAAATTTTATATCAATTTTAGATTAAAAAATATCTCCATATAACTCATCAAGTATATCATCTAACCTGGGGATAAGATGTCTATACTTTATAATAATTTTGTTGATGGCATGAAAATCTATGCTTATTCTTCAAGATCTATCTGGTACTAATGAAATGGTCACGACTCAAGTGCTTAATCTCTCTTTCACATAACATTTCTCTAAAAGTTTTTTCACTTATTTTGTTTCTCATTGTCTCTTTTAGATTTTTTTTCTATATGCTAAATGAGCTAGAAGTTGAGTTATAGGAATGAAATTAATTTGGTGTTGTATCCCTCCCATAGGTGGTAATTCTTACAAAGATTTTCCTAAACACTGAACTTGTATCGAAGTCATGCATACTCTTGCACACAACCTTACTTAGGTCCATTTAAGTAAGACTCATCCTTTTCACGCAATTGTCAACCAACCAACTTGTCCTTGAATGCTTCACGACCCTCACAGTGTTAACTGCCCTGAGTGGAATACTACGAAAGTATTAAATAATCATAGGCAACAATAAATACACAAGAGCTATGGTAAAAACCAACATTTATTACTTCCCTGAAGTTATACAAAGGAATGCTCTCTCTCGTTGTGTTCCCCTCCCCTATATCTCTTTACCCAAGAGCAAGACTCAAATAAGTTATTTATAGGCATCCCTGACTTTGTAATTCAAAATCCTAATTTAAATAAACTAACTAGATCACCTCTATCCTTATCAAATTACATCATATTAACCAATTGTATAACATCCCTATCAAAATATGAATATTTGATTTAGCTACATCACATCTAATAATATAAGAGATTACATTTAATTAGGAATGATATATCCATATCTATGAAGAACTCAGTTATTTTCATATGATCCTCTTATATTGTCTTAATTTTTTAGAGTTGGCATATAACTACTGTGATCTTATCTACCACATCATCTAAGATCTCACTTTGATCTTTATCCATCGACGAAGAGTCATCTAAGTTCAAAGCCTTTTATAGCAAAATGGTCTGGTCCAATACTTACCCATGTCAAGTCTATTAGTCATGGTATGTCTATTTGAGTATACATTTAGTCCTTAGAGCTTTCACATTTCTCCCTCGCGCATGTGATTTGGCTGACCTTCAAACCAAGGTCCATTTCAAGCTATCTTTTAGTCTCATATTCAAATATTACATCTCGTTAAAAATTTTCACCAATATACACCAATGCATGCTAATTCATTGTCAATGCCCATTTTCCTTGCCTACTTATAAGCCTTTGCCTTCTTCCATCATCCCACGTGTCAAACATTGATCAAAACACCCCTATTAAAAGAAATTAAAGCCCCTGTCGAAATAATCCATAAAATATCCTCTGAATATGGTTCCCTCAAAAACTCCTTAATCATTGACACATCTTTAATGTACTATATTCCCTCTTTATCAAAATTTTCCTTGCTTTTATTCATACACTCTTTCACAAAGCCCATTACACCCAATATAGCATAATTGTTAAGGTAGACCTCTTTCATTGAGTCTTTACCTCCTTCTCGTTGATCCTTCGTGATCAATATTTATTTTCTCCTCACCTACCTTTCATCTTGGGCATTCATAAGCAAAATGTGCCCCGTCACAAATGAAACAAACAATATCCCATTTTGTTTGTTTCTTGGACTTGTATTGAGAAAATTCATATACCTTCTCTTTGCCTTTCTCTGAGACGTTATGTATCATACCATTCTTCTTACCCTCGTTACTTGTTCGAATTGGTGTTGGCATTTAGAGATTTACCAAGGAATCTATAGCCACTATCAAACTTGGGAGATCTTTCATATTCTACCTCTGAAGTTTCATTTGTGTCTAATATTGCAAGTCACTTATAAAATTGAACAGCTTTTCATCCTTAGACATGTTCTGCATGTTCAACATCAAAGACTTGAATTTTCTTACATACTTCCACACCAAGTATTCTTGCTTCAAATACTTCAAAATTTCCCTCATGAACTATAAAATATTGTTAGGGAGGAATTGGTCCATTAGCTCCTTTTTCATCTTCTCCCAAATGTCAATGAAAGGTCTACCTGCACTAATATCATTGGAGGTGAAGTGAATCACACGTTAGTAAATGATAATCAAATACACAAGAAGGGGGGTTGAATTGTGAAATCTTTTTCTTTAA
>JANVCQ010000232.1:12168279-12197179 GCA_025531925.1 Erythroxylum plowmanianum | reverse complement strand
TCATCAATTTCCTCAAGGCATAAAAACTTCTATAACACAATTCATATCCGAAAACACTCATTGAATTCATTTTAATATTTCTAATTTCCACCGAAAGTTCGGGGTCCAACACTTGTAGTGTTTAACTCTTATACTAAAGTAAGAATATTACAAAAGTATTGAATAATTATAGGCAATAATAAACATACAAGAGCTATGATAAAAACTAACCTTTATTTTACCAAAAGTATACAAAGGAATGTTCTCTCTCAATATGTTCCTCTCTCCTATATCTTTGTTCCTAAAAACAAGACTCAAATAAGCTATCCTTATTAGATTAAATCAAACTATCTGATTAGATGAGACCCCCATCCAAATAAGACTTTATCTAATAGGATTTAGCTACATGAAAAATAACAAGATAATATATTATATTTAATTGGAAAAGTTATATCCACATCCATAAAGAACTCTATTATCTTTAGATGATCCTCCACATGTTCTTTATCTTTTAGAGCTGATGTATATTTACTCTGATCTTCTCTACTACATCGTCGAAGATCTCCACTGAAGTAAGCTAAAAGCCTTTCATAGCACACTGGTTCAGTCTAATGCTTATTAATCATGGCCCATCTATTTGGGCACACATTAAGTCCTTAAAGCTCTAACATGTCTCCCCTATATGTATGATCTAGCTAACCTTCAATTCAAGGTCCATCTCAAGTTATTTTTTGGTCTCACATTTGAATCTTACATCTCATCAAAGATTTTCACCAATGTACATCAATGCATGCCAACTCATTGATAATACCTACTCACAAGTATTTGCCTTGTTCCATCATCCTGAGTTCCAAACATTGATCAAGCCTTGTCAATACCTACATAATTTTTCTATTAGGACTTAGGGGTCAAAAAATAATCCACTTGAAATATCCTCTTAAAAGAGATAATCAAATTCTTGCAAAAGAGAAACACAATAACATTATGGAAAGTAACATTAGTATCAACATTAAGAGAAAGTAAAGAATCTTTATATATAAGAGAAATCATTTAGTGCTTGACCAAGAATGTATCTATCACATCCCTCACTCTTGCTACTAAATTCACTCTTTTCCTCTTATATATCTATTATTTTTGCTTTGTCCAATGTGTTTAAATTATCCTTATGTGTTTAATTTTGTTTCTTTATCCTCAATATTTGTAATCCATTCTTATAAATCTTGAGTTGATAAACTTTCTTTAGTGATAATAGACTAAGAGTAATTGATTTGCCACAATGATAAAGGAATAATTATTTTTGTATCCATCATATTTAGCTCTCTTATCAAATTGCCATGGGCATCCCAAAAGAATGTGACTAGCCTACATAGACACTATATGAGATTGCACCTCATCCTTGTGCCTTTCAATTAAGAAAGAAACTAGTACTAGTTTTGTTATCCTAACCCTCCATTCTTATTAAAACAATTGTAATTGGACGATTGAGGATATTATGTAGTTCGCAATCCCAACTCCTTTACTAACTAACTCCACCTTAGCTATATTTTTGTACAACTCTCTCCATCTATGATCATACTACAAACTGAATCCTTGATGACATACCTTTTGTGAAAGAGATTATCCCAAAATATGTATATATTTTCTCTTCTATATACATACTTAATGCCCTACTCGTGACTAGCATCCTTCCCTCTTTAGATCTCTTAATACTCTTATCATACTAGCATCCACTAAATTAGGTTTATCCTCATTTGTATCCTCCTCACTCTCAGGCATATAATCTTTATCCTCCCTCAATATCATCAACTTCTTATTGAAACATTATAAATTATATGCCCTCTTCCTGAGCACCTAATATCTTGATTTCTAGTTGATGAAAAGGAATTAGTTTTACCTTTCTCTCCACTTGGTGTTTACACTTTTTGATTATTTGCTTCATATTTAGACTTTAGATCTTTGTTTTCTTTTTTTACTTTATGCTTTGCTCCATGAGGAAGAATCTACACTAAAAGTTTCAAAATGGTTAGTAGACCCATTTTTGAGTTGTCTTCCACCTTATGGCTATTTGAACCACATCCTCCAATTTCATATAATGGTATAACTCTATAATTTTGATAATTTTTTAGTTTAGATTAGAAAAGAAGTGATCCATTGTTGCATCCTTATCTTCTTCCATATTATTCTCAATTATAACAAACTTCATCTCCTCGTAATACTCTTCTATACTCTTGGCACCTTTGGAGATCTGTATCGTAGGAACTTGACACAAAATGCTTCCTCATCACCACTTTCATCCCCTTCTAAGTTATGATAGTTGGCTTTTAATTCCTTCTCTTTGTGAGGATTTTTTGATCCCACCAATCTATGACATAATCATTAAATTTTGTGACTATTAATTTAATCTTTTTCTTATATAAAAATTATGATTGTCAAAAACTAACTCTACTTGCTTTTTTCACTTCAAATTGGTATCTGATCTATCTTTCCTACAAAAGATTGTATCTTCATCTTAATACTACCTGTATTATTATCCATCCTTTCCTTATACTCTCATAATAAAATTAAACCAAATATACCCCTCCTTATTTTTTCATTCTACCTCTTCTTTTACCTCTTTCTCCTTTACCTCCCTTTAAATTTAACTCCTCCAAGTAGTTGGTAGTACTTTTAACCTCACCATAAGTCTCAAAATCATCCATCCATTCCAGTTGGTAAAGGTGAGTTATATTATAAACTAGCTATAGTACCTTTATGTTCGACAATTTATGCCCCCTTTATGGAATTATTTAATGAGATGCTGAAATTGGCCTTGTATTGTGTTCATAGTAAACACTTGGTCTATGACTACTCTATCCTCTTCACTTCACTATTTATTGTATTTATTTTCAGCTAATTATTTTTATTTTAATAGAGTATTTTATTCTTATATTACAATTTTATTTATTTTCATAGCTATTACATTTATTTATCAGATACCAATTTTATAATAAATTTATATCGGTTAAACTTTTAAGCCTTGAGTTTTTCTTGTAATCTATAAAGTTATAAACCATTCATTTCCCATATATAAAGAAAATAACGAAATTTAACAAAAAACCTCGCATACTGTAATGGGGCATAACAGTGTCCGCAGACTGGTTCAGCATGTAAATACTATTAACCATCCAAAAGTAAAGATGCAGAGGTAACATGTTGCTATACTTTGACAGTAGGGCCTCCGATCTGGCCGAGGTAGTTAGGGTCTCAGGTGAATCATCTTAGGCTTCATCGGTAGCTTCATGACATCTGTTTGAAGGGATTTCGACAAACCTTTTCATAGAATCAAGACTGCCTACTGTTTCAACTTTACTTCCGCCAGAGGACTTTTCTAGTTGCCGGCTCTTGGAGCGTTTCTTCACTTCTTCCTCCTTTTCATCAACAAATGTAATAAATGTCTTAAGACGTGCCGACGTTAAACTACTGCCAGAAGGTTGTGGCTCCTCCTGGTGGCGCTTGGCATACTGTAGTAGTACCATGATTAAGTATATACACAAAGCAAGCAAGGAAGCTAACCCACAAACCAAGTAGAGTCCCCAGAAACTTTTAAGGCGTAGTCGGTCTACATCTAACTTTGTGCCTTGTGAGCTACATGCACTACTCATCAGCCACTTGTCATGGATCCTTTGCAAATCCCCGGATTCTGACAGTTTCAGAATGGCAGTCGACATGTCCACAACTAAAGGAGAATCCTTTGGAAAGGCCTGGCGAACAAGGAAAAGAATACATCACAAAACCAGCAACAGTCCAGTGAAGTTTCAAGCACAAAGAACAACAATGTTCTGAACATTTGTTGATACTCAACACACACAAACTGCAGTTAAACTGACATGGCTTCATATTCTTGGCACTTAATGAGACACATTCCAGGTCTTTTACATACATGTTTCAGTCTTTTAAGAACCTGATGATACAATATCTTTCATTTCTACTCTCTGAATAATTTGAAGCATTTTTCATACCTAAACATAGTCATTTCTTCAGCAAGTACAAGTATGTTGGGCAATGATTACTTCAGTATATCAAGAGGCCTTACCTAGGCCTCTTGATAGACAACAAAAATATATCACAGAAGGCAAATCAGTCCCATTCTAGGATATTGACTTACGAATCCCCATCCAATCTTTGCGAACTCTTGACCTATGATACTGAATTCGCATCGGGTTGAGAGGAAGAGCTCCAAATATGCACGCTCATCAACCATTGCAGCCACGCCCTTTTTGGGACCATCTTTCAAGGCCTTGGCAACATCTCCAGGCAATTTAAGTGGCACTAGTCTGGACTCATCAATGCCAAGTTCATTAATCAGATAATCTCTAGCAAAGGAACCCTGCTGGTAGCCAATACGATCCTTGCTTAACCTTAAAGTGTCAATGCCTTCAATGTTGGAAGAAAGCTTTTGTACTGTAAGGATAGAGGTCAAGCTTGCCGTATAGCTTGAGTTGATTATAAGAACCACAAACAACCAGATAACGAGCACAATGCGACCAAAGGAGCTAACAACATTTTCTCCTACATAAAATAGGCAAGTATAGGTTAAAACAAAAGTAACTTGTTAATTTTGGATTTTAGAAAAATGCTTTTCTACTGATTGTCATCCAATACTCACTGTGGGCGAAGAACCAAGTTGAAAAGCTAAACCTGAAGGAAGAAAGCATAATTAATTATAACTGATCGAAAACTCAGACCAAAACATGCATCATGCTGCATAATGTTCTAAAAATGGGAGAATCATCGCCACAAAAGAAACACATAAATTTTGCTCAGAAGAGTATGAATGGTATTAGGACACACAAGGCAAGATTGATGAAAGTTGACAGAATACTCAGATTTTTGAATCGCCACTCAATTCCAGCAATCATGCTGATTAAGATGATTGGAGAGTTAGGCAAATGGTGGATGTTAATGTGTATGCACTGTTTAAATGTGAGGAGATAATACGTTTAAGCTAACATGCCTGCAAAAATCAAAGAGGTAAGTTAAATGGTGAGATTCTGATGTTTCCTTGCAGCATACCATAGTATGGTGGTGAATTGTCTTCTAGGTGGACCTCTGAATTCGTCATTTTTCTTATGTTCCATGATCCAAACAACTACTCCAACAATTATGAAAGAGACTGCTGTTACAAGCCACATCTTTCGGCTGAATGGCAGTAAAAAGGCCCAAGCATCTGAATCTGTTTTCCTAACTGGAGCCACAACAACTAAACCAGATTCAATATATGGTTGTGTGAAGTCTGCCATCCTTGTTCGGTTGGTGATAATGGCAATGTCACCTACTGCAGCATCAAAGACCTGGAGAAGAGATGAAAGCTGAATTAATTAATACTAAAATAACCACATTTTTATTTCTGAAATCTTTCAAGGGCTTTATTCTCTAATACTCACACCCGCTGTGATCGAACGCACAAGCTCAGTGCTACTGGGGTTATTAATACCATCTCCAAAAGGAATTAGCTTATAGGGAACAGCATATGGCATCATGTTTATAGCAGCAGTAAAAACATCAATGCAGTAACCAGTGAATAATTCAGTTCCTGGTACTTGGGACACAAATTGTTGATAGCTAACTCGAATAGGGATTCCAATTCTCAAATGCCTCCCATTGTTTGGGAAAACCCATCCACGAGGCTTCTGTGGAGCTTCTCCTGGCCATATTACACTGCGAAGTTTTTGACTTGAACTAGAACGATTGGGAAGTTTTGAGTAAAAAGTTTCAGGAGGCAGAACTGATAAACCAGAATAGTTGGACCAATACCCAATTTTTCTATACCCTGTACCAACTACATTAATGACATCATATGCAGGACGAACAATATTTCTGCTCTGATCAAATTTTATCTGGCCTGTTACACCAGTCATATTAACCTCAAAAATTTTTTGTAGCAGCAGTTTTCCTCCATCGAAGATGCTCATAGCATCAAGATGCAGACCGTGACGGGGCAGGTTGATCAGCCTTGAATCATTTGAAAACGAAATATTCCCTCCTTGATCGAAGAATGCTCCAATTGCACGTGCAAGCAGCCATACCGTGTCATAGGCATATAGACCATAAGTATTTAACCCAATAGATCCATACTTTTTTAGTTTACTAGTTAAGTTGCTCCACCTAGAAACAAATTTTCTTTTGAGTTCTGAATCTGGAGTGTACATGCGCAACGTTAGAACTCCTTGAATGTCATCCATGGTCTCAGCAGGGAGAGGATAGTTGGTATCTATCAGAGTTGAGAGCCAGTTAGTAGCTATCCATACATATCCATCTCCCATCATGCCAAGATATTTAGCCACACTGAATACGATAGGACCCCAAGGAAGAGAGGCATGAAGAACCAGAATCCTAGATTCAGTCAAGGCTACCTGAACTAGCATATCAGTGATCTCTTGCCGATTTGGCCAAGGACTCAAAGCTGCCTTATATGAGATTTTGCATCTTTTTGCTGCAAGTTTATCTCCTAATGCAGCTATTCCGTTTCTACCGTAATCATCATCAGCAAATATCGCTATCACTTCCCTCCATCCATAATGGTCCACCATGTCAGCTATGGCTGTCATCTGATACAAGTCGTTCTGGGAGGTCATAACAAAAAACGGGAATTGAAGTGAAGCAAGAGTAGGATCAGTGGCTGAATATGACAGGAGAGGCACTTGGAGCTCATTTGCAACAACGGATATCACATGAGCTGTCACTGTGGACTGGGGGCCAATTATGGCTACCGTATCACTCCCCATGAACTTCAAAGCTGCAATCAATAACGAAATCTCAGTAATCGAAGTACGATATTCAAAGATAAACTGGAAAGTTCTAGGTGAACAAGATAAGGATATAACCTTCAATAATACCCACAAATCCACTATAATTCGTGTCGGGCATTTTAATGCTTAACTTTGTTCCACCAAGAACAGATGGATCAGAATTCACATCTTCGACAGCAGTATTTATTGCCACTCTTGCAACTCTACCAATGGTAGTATTGAATGATAAAACAGCTCCAATATTGACAACAGCAGGTCTTCTGCTTACGCTTGTATCAATTCCCCGTAGACAAACCCCATTATGAAAAGCTACCAGAAATAGTACCCAAACTATGTTCATGTCAGCTTCTTGTAAACCAGGCCCTTTGTATAGCTTGTTCTGCGGAAGGCATGGAGACAGAGAGTTAACCCTTGCTTGACATAATCAAAGATAGATTTCTAAGCAGGCATACTCGAAAAGAAATGAGAAAATTCCATCTCTGGAGCTGAGATGCTGAAATCTTTTGCATGCATTAAGATAAGGTGAGCAGGCAGCATTCTGACGAAATATCTAAGAACAGAAGAGACTTGAGTGAATAGAAACTATATGCGAAATGGAAACTGGAAATTAAACAATGAAAGAAGAAATGAATCTGGGACGTTAAACTCTGCATTTGAAATCCATGGAAAACAGTAGTCCATATGAAGGAACTTTAAGCTGAATATAATGAATCCATGAGGACCGTCCGAAAGGAGGAAGAGCACCATATTCAACACCTTTCTTAATTGTGGGGTATCGCTGAAACTAGGACTAACATTTGAACATAATATTACTCCTTTGAAAAGCAGCCCTGTTGATTTGGAAACTCAAAGGTAACAGACAGAAGTTGACATCAAACAAGCAGCAGTAGCTAAAAGAAGACAGGACTCAGGATTACAAACGCTAGATGAATTAGGAAACAAAAAGGGAAAATAACTGGGCAGATGAGGAGAAGATATAACTCACAGGAGGGTAGCAATAGAGCTCTCACTTCGCTTTAGCAGTGTGCATTGGATTGGAGGGAATGGGATTTTAGTTTATTAACTGTCACTGACACTAGTTTATGCCACTTGAACAACCATAGAATTATTGCCACCTTGAATTAGGATTAGAAAGTTGACATTTATTTCATGTATGGTGTAGAGAATTTCATCTAAATAGAGATGATCGTACACCAGTATTGGCGACTGTGAAGCCTCGTCAGTGGTGAGCGGCAAAGTGGGTAACTAACTGGTCGTGGTCCTATATAATATTCCACTCCTTGTCCAGTTGTGTTAGTGCATTATCATCATGCGCAACTCAAACAAAAGGTTCTTTATATTACAAAGAAACAGTGGGGCCTCTAGAATTGCATAAGCCTGTTAAGTACCAGGTTTGTCAGGACTCTTAAAAAGAGCTCTTTGTCCAAAGTCGCAAGAATAGAAGGGCTTTGAAAGAGAGCAGAAATTGGACAACATATTTTTGAAGCATTTCCCTAACGAGAAGCCCCACTTTTCCTATCATTTTTGCAGGACCACAAACTGGAAATGGCTTCTTCTCTAAGAGTAAGACAAGTCATTAAGCAATCGAAATCATGTGACGTTAATGATTTTGATTCTCTTCCATTCTTTTATATGCTACAAACAGTACAGTTTGTTTTCATTATACATAGGAATTCCATTTAAAACATGTTATTTTCTCTTCAGGTTCAGGCACACACAGCAATTAGAATGATAGGTAGAATTTTGAACCACTAGGGAACAAAAAGAAGTGACTTTCCAGCTGTATTGCGTTCATTTAACAAATAGCACATTCTTCGGAATGCACATGTGTGGCAATTAACAACTAGTTGAATCTCAAATCACTTCAACAGCTATGTGTCTTTAGTTAACTTCTGGTAATTTATCCATGTTTGACATCAAAAGCTCCTTCATCAGACCACCGAGCACCTCGCTTAAGCAAGGTTGGGGGCTTGACATTACTTGTATCAGTAGCTACTGATAAATACTCGGTGGTAATACTTTGCCGCTTCACGGGTCCCCCTTGTTAAGATGCTCATCCCATTGATGTGGGACGAGAAAGGGAGGAGAGGAGTGAAGTCTATAAAAGAAGGCTCACTCCTCCTTATTCAATACACTAAAATCAAACATTCCTCTTTTATATATAAATTAGAGGATTAAGTTTGTAATCCCTATTTTTGTTATAGTGAAATTTTACTCTCTTTGTGATTTTTATCCTATTGGGGTTTTCTACGTAAATTTTTTGTATTCTTTAATTTCTTCCTATTTCCTATATATTTTCCTTTTTTTGTGCTTTCTTTTCCAACAAGTGATATCAAAGTCACGCTTGAGTTAAGTTTAAATCTATTTACCGTATATTCTGTGGTTGCCACTTAGTGTGGATCCCCCACATCAAAAAGTCAATTAGATTTTGCGGTTACCCTCGAGTGTGCACGGTGCGCTTGTGGGACTACCTTTCGGTTTTCATACCTAGTGGGACTCACTATCCCTTGATATTCCTAAAGTGCTCAGTGTCATTGTTTGTGAGGCTCGTTTTGTGTGGGGTCCATAAGGTTATTATTTACATGTGGGACCCACGAGGTTACTGTTCACGTGTAGGGTCGACTTATGTGAAATAGTGGGAGAAGCTTTTCAGCAGAATGTCATAAATGAAAGGAGAATATAAGATGGATAAATTCAATAGTGGAAATTTATCAATTTGGAAGATGAGAATGAGGGCTATCTTGGTGAAAGATAAGTGCCTCGCAGCAATCGTCAAAAGGCCAAATAATATCACCGATGAAAAATGGGGAGAAATGGATGCAAATGCAATGACAAATTTATATCTTGTATTGGCAGATGAGATATTGTCAAGTATAGAGGAGAAGAAGACATCCAAAAAAATTTGGAATTATCTTACAAGTATGTACGAGGCAAAGTCCCTACATAACAGAAAATTTCTCAAGAGACAGTTGTACACTTTGCGGATGTCAAAATCTTTGACAATGACTGAGCATGTCAATACACTGAATTCTCTATTTTCACAACTCAATAACATGGGTTACAGCGTCTCAGATCTGGAGCCTCGCTGTCCCCCACTATCCCTCATTGTCCGTCGGTCGCCTCAAATCTAGAGCCTCTTTGATAGTCGCCTCACATTGATGACGATGTAGATGAGAATGGTAACCAGCATCATTTGTTAGTAGATCTTTAGTCAACAGGGGTTTTTATTTCTGGATAAATTTGTCACAAAGTTCGTAAGGATTTTTGGCGAGAGAACGAGAGAGGGATTGGCGAGGGAACTTGAGGGACATGTCACGAAACGCCAAGTGGAGAGACAAAGGGAGACAACAAACGGCGTTTTGTGAGAGGAAATGCTGATGAGATGTCGGAGAGGCGATGTTGCTGTTGGAGGACTAGAAGTGAAGCGTAAAACAGATGCAGAGTGGGTTCGAGTCAAGCCAAACCCAGATGCTTCCATCGTTAATGTTGGTGACATTATTCAGGTGAAACACTTTCAGCTTTTCAATTAACTCTCACGTAACTAATTTGAAGAGATTAGGAAATATCCTGCTTCGTTTTCACATCTACAGGTTAGTCTTGCTTCGTTACTTTAGGTATAATGATTTAGGGGTGATGATATTGTTTATATGCAATCATGATATTGGTTGTTTCTACCTTCCCGACGTCCCTCCCGAAGATTTCATTAAGGTCATTGCCTTCTTAGTGTTGGAGCTCCTAGTTGTTCTATTTTTATTGTTTGGATATGGTTTTGAATTTGGTAGTCATTTCCTATTTTTACTACTTTTGTTCTAGTGTTGTGAGAAGTGGTGGCGGATTATTGTTCTCTGTAAGAGGGGTTTTAAGAAAACACCTTTATCATGAAAACTTTGTCTTTTGGGATCCTTTAGGGTTCAGATCCTTCTGTATTTTGAAAGTTTGATTGATTTAATGCCTTTTTTATATTATCTTTTCTGTTTCTCTGTTTTCCATTTGTGGAGGGAAGGAATAAGAGGAAGATGTGTGGTAATGTTAAGATTTTTAAGGTAATGCTTTGAAATTTTTGATGTTCACCTTCTATTTCTTTGTGAAGTTTACAATATTTCTCTTTATTCCTCTGTTTTTTGGGCTGTGTTTCTGATAATCTCGTAATCTCTTCGTATCTTGCTCTTCCTCCTCTGGGTTTCAAGGTTGTTCGCTTAGGATACTAAGAGCACTAATCTGTGTACTTCTGAGATCTAATATTCAGAATCAACAACAAAGTAAACAACTTTATTCTCTTTATCCTCTACTTTCTGATAATATCATGATCCTATCATTTGTTTCTGTCATTTGTTACCGGATAGTCTTCATTTGTTACTTTCGTCTCTAATGTTGGTTTTGAGTTCTAAAGTTTGGATTTCGGCAGCAAAGTTTGTGTTTTTTTCCCACCTTCATGAAACCATTAAAAAAAATCTCCATATTTTTTGAATCTGTTGATTGCCTATATTTGTTCAGTTGTAGTAATGCTTGCTTTTGGTTTCTTTGGCATACATCTCACTCGTTAAGCTTTCTTCAAAGATTCTGAGATTCTGGAAATGGTTGAAAATGATGCTATACTTGTTTTCGTTTTAGTCTTTGTTTCCAACGGGCCCCTGCTCGATCAACTGTCCAAGATTCTCTTCCTTTCTTAGTTGTAACAGTAAATCAGGACTGAGTACCATTCGGGTGGAACTTTGGTATTACTTTCCTTCGATCTATTGTATTACTATTCTATTATTATTCTTATTATTATTCTTATTACTTTTATTATTATTATTATTTGTGATTATTATTATTACTTTTGTTTTCATTTATTTTAGATATATCTTGAGATTTGAGTATTTTATTATTATTTTTATTTAGCGCTTTTATTTCTCCTTTACTTGTATTTTCATTTATTTTATGTTTTATGAATTGTTTATGTTACCTGCATCATTGATATATTGTCTCATTTGTATGTGGGTCCACTGGAAACAGCCTCTCTACTATATAGGGGTAAGGCTGCGTACTATCGGACCTCCCCAGACCCCGCTTCATTACGAAATTTCAGATTGGGTGATGATGATAATGATGATGAATAACATGGGTTGTGTGATAGAGACTAGTGAATGAGTGGAAATTCTACTTCAGAGTTTACCGGATTCATACGATCAACTCACAACTTGACAGCCAACTTGCCTGTGGAAAGCTTGATCTTTGACAATATTGTAGCTGCGATCATTGATGAGAAAAAGCAGCCAAGAATAAGGAGGGAACTTCACAGCACGTAGAGGCATTGGCAGTAACAAAAGGTAAATCGATGGAACGTAGTTCCAGTGGGAGTCAACAACACGGTAGATCAAAGTCTTAGAGTAAGAAAAATTTCAAGTGCCATAATTGTGACAAGAAAGGTCACTATAAGAAAGATTGTTGGAACCTGAAATAGAGTTCTGGTCCTCAGGGAAGAGTTGTTGACCCTCAAGGAAATGTTGCAAGCAGATCAGACGTCGATAATGCCTTGACTTGTGAAGCAACAACAACACATGATGGCAAGAGGATGACGCAGGATGTCTGGTTGGTTGATTATGATACAACCTATTACATGACCTCTCGTAAAGAATGGTTCTATCACTATGAACCAGTCTCAGGAGGTGTTGTATACAACTGCAGTGATCAAGTCATGAATGTTATTGGAATTGGATCTATCAAGATGAAGATGTATGATGGAACTGTTCGTACCATTCAACATGTATGACATATTGAGGGAATTCGAAAGAATCTATTGTCGTTGGAGAAATTGGACGACCTCGGTTGTAAGATGGAGTGTGAAAGGGGAATCATGAAGATAGTTCGTGGGGCGCTAGTGATAATGAAGGCAGAGAAGATAGCTGCAAACTTGTACATGGTAAAGGGAGAGACTTTGGTGAATGGAGAAGCTTCAGTTGCCTCGAGTAACAATAAGAGGTCTTCAATGATATGGCACAGGAAACTTGGTTATATGTTGGAGCAAGGAATGAAGATTCTCGTAGATCGGAAGCTACTTCCTAGGCTCATAAAGGTTTCACTACCATTTTGTGAGCAGTGCATGACAAGCAAGCAGCATGGGTTGAAGTTCAACACATCAGACTCTAGAAGCACAAATGTTATAGAACTGGTTCACTCTGATGTATGACAAGCATCGGTTGTGTACCTGGGAGGAGCGAAGTACTTCATATCATTCATTGATGATTATTCCAGGAGATGTTGGGTGTATCCAATCAAGAGCAAGGGAGATGTGTTTCAGATCTTTAAGGAATACAAAGCGCGAGTCCAGTTAGATACAGGAAAGAAGATAAGGTGCCTCAAGACAGACAATGGAGGAGAATACACTAATGCAGAGTTTGATAGTTACTGTAAGCAAAATGGTATCAAGCAACAGTTCACAACGGCATATATTCTACAGCAGAACTGTGTGGCAGAGCGAATGAACAGAACGTTACTAGAGAAAACCAAGGCAATGTTGGCGACTGCTAGTCTGGAGAAGTCCTTTTGGGCTGAAGCTGTTAACACCGCTTGTTATGTGATCAACTGGAGTCCATCAATGACAATTGATTTGAGGACACCGATAGAGTTGTGGATAGGTAAACCAGTAGATTATTCTAACTTTCATGTTTTTGGAAGTCCTACATATGTGATGTACCATGCCCAGGATGTTTCAAAGTTGGATCCGAAGTCTAGGAAATGTATTTTCGTAGGCTATGTTGATGGTGTAAAGGAGTATCACCTATGAGATTTCACTACTCGCAAGGTCGTTATCAGCAGGGATGTCATCTTCATGGAAGATAAGCACTGTAGTGAAGATGCATGCAGGTACATCAGGGTCAGATATTATGGTGATATAAGTGAACGAACATATTTCTGAAGTAGTGATGGATCAGAATCCTGTGGAGAATGATGCTGAAGTCGATGAAATCAGACGATATGATGCTGAAGTCGATGAACTCAGATGATCAACTCGCACAAGGGAAGCTCCCATTTGGCATTTTGATTATATTATAGATAGCAATGTAGCATATTGTTTACTAACTGAAGATGGAGAACCATCAACCTTCTAGGAGGCGGTAGGCGGTTCAGATGCGTATCAGTGGATAGCAGCAATGCAGGAGGAGATCGAGGCTCTGCATAAGAATCAGACTTGGGATCTTGTACAACTACCATTAGGGAGGAAATCCATTGGAAACAAATGGGTGTTTAAGATCAAAAGAAACAGTGATGACCAGTTGGAGAGGCATCGGGCAAGATTGGTGATCAAAGGATATGCTCAAAAGGAAGGTATTGATTTCAATGAAATATTCTCACCTGTTTTTCGATTAACTACCATTCTTATAGTTCTGGCATTATTAGTAGTGCATGATTTACATCTGGAACAGCTAGATATAAAGACAGCTTTTTTTCATGGTGATCTTGAAGAAGAGATTTATATGCTCGAACCAGAAGGCTTTGAAGAAAAAGGAAAAGAGAAATTGGTTTGCAGACTAAACAAATCTCTATACAGATTCAAGCAGGCGCCAAGGTGTTGGTATAAGAGATTTGATTTTTTCATCACAAGTCTGGGATACAATAGATTATACACAGACCCTTGTGCATATTACAAGAGGTTTGGAGGTGATGATTTTGTCATATTGCTATTGTATGCTGACGACATGTTGGTTACAGGCCCCAACAAAGATTGTATTCAGGAATTAAATACTCAGTTGGCTAAGGAATTTGAGATGAAAGACTTGGGACCAGCAAACAAGATTCTTAGGATGCAGATTCACCGAGATAGAAAAAATAGGAAGATCTGACTTTCTTAGACAAATTACCAGAAGAAGGTCTTGCGACGCTTCAACGTACAGGATTGTAAGCTAATATCCACCCTATTCCCTATTACTTCTAAGTTGTCCTCTGAGATTAGTCCTAACAGTGAAGCAGAGAGGATAGAGATGTCTCGAGTACCGTATGCATCAGCAGTGGGTAGCATGATATTTTTCATGGTCAGCACCAGACTAGACATTGCACATGCAGTGGAAGTTGTGAGCCGATACATGGCAAATCCTGGTAGAGAGCATTGGAGAGCAGTAAAAAGAATTCTTCATTACATCAAAGGAACGTTGAATGTTACATTATGTTACAAAGGATCAGACACAGGTGTTTGTGGGTATGTTGACTCAGATTATGTAGGTGATCTAGACAGAAGCAAGTCCACCACCGGATATATGCTCTTACTTGCTAGCGGAGCTGTAAGCTAGGTATCTAAACTGCAGTCAGTTGTAGTTACATCAACAATAGAAGCAGAATATGTTGCAGCTACACAAACTAGTAAGGAAATAGTTTGGTTGAAGTTGGTCATGGAGGAGTTCGAGCATGTACAGGAGATAATTTCTCTATTTTGTGATAGCCAGAGTGCTTTGCATCTTGCAAAGAATCCAACCTTTCATGCCAAGAGCAAACATATCCGAGTGTAGTACCACTTCGTTCGTGAGAAAGTGGAGGAAGGGACAATTACTGTGAAAAAGATTAATACGAAGCAGAACGTGGCAGATTTTCTGATTAAAGTTGTCAACACAGATAAGTTCATATGATGTCGTTCCTCCTGTGGCCTGATAGAGACATAAGTAGTATGGAGCCGAGAGAGAAAGAATGATGAAGATTAATTAATATCTAATTCAATCTTCAAGTGGGAGAATGTTAAGATGCTCATCCCACATCGGTGGGATGAGAAAGGGAGGAGAGGAGTGAAGCCGATAAAAGAAGGCTCACTCTTCCTCATTCAATACACCAAAATCAAATATTCCTCTTTTATATACAAATTAGAGGATTAAGTTTGTAATTTCTATTTTTGTTATAGTGAAATTCTTCTCTCTCCGTAGTTTTTACCCTATTTAGGTTTTCTATGTAAATTTCTTGTGTTCTTTAATTTCTTCCTATTTCCTATATATTTTTCTTTTTTCGTGTTTTCTTTTCCAACACCTCCCCCCTCAGCACTAACGGGGAATAGTGTTAAAGGTATCACTGATAGTTCGGGCTCACCCAAGACACCATGTAGGTTAACAAAAAATAAATAAAACTCCTTTATCAGAATAAATATTCACTTCTTTTGTCCCAGAAAATTGGAAAGCTTTCTTAGTGAACTCCTGTTATTTTGTTTTAATAAATTATTAATTCTTAACATTGTCAATCAGTTCCAGCAGCAAGATTAATTTGCAATAGAAATTTCTGGCACCTATCTGCTTGTCTTTATAGATGTTGCTGCATTCAAGTCAAGAATTCTGCAGAATCTATCTGCCTTCAGTGATACTATATGACAAAACTGGATACTATGACAGGCACATAATATGAAGTCCAGTGACCACTACCTATATGTGTATATTTACAATCTTTGTGCTTATTTATAATTCCTGACCCGAATCGATACTTTTAAAGGAGCAGTTTGTAGACTCCCCTCCATCTATGCTTGTATTTGAAAGTCTCTCCATTCGTCTTCTCTTGGACCGGCTTTTAGCTTCCTCTTCCTTTTCTCCAACAAAAGATAAGAATGATTGAATCCGTTCAGATCTTGAGCTTCTACTTAATGACTCAGGATCATCCGAAGAGTACTTGTAGAACTGCTGCACAATCCTTATTATGTACAGAAGTAGAGCAAACAAGCAAGTTATGCCGCAAATGAGGAAGAGACCCCAGAAGGATTTTAGTTCAAGCCTGTTTGCTTCTTCTTTTGCACCCTCTGACCTGCAGGCACTTCTAAGAAGCCATTTGTCATTAATTCTTTGGAGTTCTCCATTCTCGGAGAGTTTCAAAATGGCAGTTGACAAGTCAGATGCTAGTTGTGACTCTCTTGGAAAAGCCTGATGAGAAATGGCAAATTATCGCATTAGACTTGCAATAAATTCTCAAATTTTAAGTTGGAGAGGATGTGACGATGGTAGGCATATCAACCGATAGTTGAGAATGTAGAACAAAATTAATGGGTTGAACAAGAATAACTCTCATCCATGTGAATTTCTGAAGTAAACTCCAGAAGGAAGCACCATTTGCATATGATATAAAAACTAAAGGATACGGCGAATATCGAGCTGGATATACTCACAAATCCCCATCCAATTTTGGCGAATTCTTGACCTACAATACTAAATTCACAATTTTTTGAGAGGAAGAGGTCCATATATGCTCGTTGGTCAACAACTGCAGCAACACCGCCCTTCTTGGGACCGTCTTTTAAGGCTTTGGCATAATCCTGCTCAGAGTTGAGAGGGATAAGTCTAGACCTGTCTATCTTGTAATTATCGGCTAGATAGCTTTCAGCAAATGATCCACGTTGGTAGCCAATGGGGTCCTTGCTCGATACCAGACTTTCAATCCCTTTAATGGGTGAAGAAAGCTGCTCTACTGTTAGAATTGATGTCAAACTTGCGGTATAGCTTGAATTGAGTATTAGAACTATAAATAGCCAAAGGACTAAGACAAGCCGGCCAAGGGTGCTAATCAGATTTTCTTCTGCATTTGTTAAAAATAAGAATCACATGATTATATTATTACATATAAGAGCTCCGTTGTCCCTTTGCAAGTAAATCACAATATCATTTCACTTACTATGGGAGAAAGTTAAGGTTGAAAAACCGAACCTGCAGAGTATACACCAAAACCTTATTAGTCATAACCAAATCTGGAATATCAACCAGATCTTCTCACTAAGAACTGTACATTGATGCACTGACCATAGAATTGTTACAGCTTGTCTTTTAGGAGGGCCTCGAAAATCCTTGTTCAGCTTATGCTCCAGGATATATACAACCGCACCAATAATCAAGAAAAATATTGCTGTTATGCACCACATCTTTGAAGTGAATGGCCTCAAGAAGGCCCAGGCGCTAGACTTCGATTCCCTAACTGGGGCTACTATGACTAGGCCAGATTCCACATATGGCTGTGTGAAATCCACCATCCTTATTCGCTCAGGGGTGATGGCAATGTCACCTACTACAGCGTCGTAAACCTACATGCAGACAAAGTAAGACGTATCATAAAAAAGAATGGGAAGACAGTCTAAGCTTCAAAGTTGTTGGTTTGTTTACTCACTCCTGCAGATATCAAATGCAATAACTCCGTTCTGTTGGGGTTCTTATGACCATTCCCAAAAGCATAGAACTTGTAAGGGACAGCAAAAGGCAACAAGTTCAAAGCAGCTGTAAATATATCAATGCAGTAGCCTCTGAACACATCCACCCCTTCTACCGAGACGAAGTCGCGATAACTCACCCGGTTGGGTACTCCAATTTTTAAATACCTGCCACTGCTAGAAAAAACCCATCCACGAGGCTTCATTGTAGTTTCTCCAGGCCAGATCACAGGATATAGACATTGACTAGATCGATTAGATGGTTTTATGATAGACTTTTCTGGAGGAAAAACTGATAAACCAGAATCGTTTGACCAATAACCGACCCTCCTGAGCCCAGTGCCAATTACGTTGATGACTTCATATGCAGGTTGAATGAGGTTCCCATCTGAAGAAACCTTCATTGGGCCTGTTGTACCATTCATATAAACCTGTAAAATGCGACGGAACAACAAGTTCCCTTGATCAAAAATATTCAAAGAACTCTCGTACATACTCCCACCATGGTTCTCTGCAAATCTCGGGTCACGAGAAAATGAGACATTTCCTCCTTGACTGAAAAATGTATCCAATGCATAAGCTAGGAGCCAAACAGTATCATAGGCAAACAGACCATAAGAATTTAACCCCAAACTGCCTTTAGTTGTCTCTCTGGTGCTCAAGTTGGTCCACCTAGAGAGCAAATTCATTTTCTGTTGTGATTCAGGACTATACACACGCAGTGTCAGAACACCTTGCATGTTACCCACTGCGTCTGAAGAAAGAGGAGACTCTGTATCCAGGACTGTTGTAAGCCAATCAGTGACTATCCAAACATGCCCAGTTGCTGTCATGCCAAGATATTGTGCCACATCAAGCACCTCTAGACCCCATTCAGGGTAAGCAAGAAGAACAAGAATTCTGGATTCCATCATGGCCACCTTGAGTAAAGTATTCATGATGTCTACTCGATTAACTTGGGAACTCAATGGAGCTTTATACGAGATCTTACAACGTCTTTCGGATAACTTGCCTCCTAATGCTGCAATCGCATTTCTTCCGTGATCATCATCCACAAAGATGGCAATTACATCCCTCCAACCATAGTAGTCTATGATTTCAGCTATTGCAGCCATCTGAAAAATATCACTCTGACATGTCCGGAGGAAGAACCGATACTGAAGTGAAGACAGAACGGGATCTGTTGCTGCAAATGATACTAGGGGTACCTGAAGCTCATTAGCTATATGTGATACGACATGAGCAGTAACAGAAAATTGGGGACCAATTATGGCCACTGTCCGGTTCTTCATCAACCTTAAGGCTGGAATAATATCGATTAAACAATCACAATTAAACCCATATTTCCAGACATAGAAAGTTAACTGAATATAATAGAAAAGCTCGTGTTTTTAAGTACTTACCCTCAAGCAAGCCCACATATCCGCTATATGCAGTGTCCTGCATAGTAAGGTGCAGCTTCGTAACTCCAAGGACAGAGGGATCATTGTTCACATCCTTCACAGCAGCCTCTATTGCGACCTTTGCAACTTTCCCGATTGTGGAGTCGAAAGAGAGAAGAGCACCAATGTTTACATCTTTAGGTCTTGTGTTGGCATTCACGCTAACCCCTTTCGAAGAGAGGCCGCTGAAAACCATTAAGACAACCAAGAGAGCTTTTTGTAGAGTATACTGCTCAACTACAAATCCCATACTGTTACCTGTATGCAAGCAAATGGAACGAATATATGAGGCTTCACTAATTGTTTGTCTGAAAAATATGCTGACTGTGTAGCGCCAAAACAGAGAAATCAGAATGAAAGAGTGATCTTTAACTAAAACGTGCCTCCAGTTAATACCCCAGGAGTATCTTAAGCGTTATAGTCAAATTTAAGTATGGAACTACCTCACAAATGGCCCTTCGACACGTAAAATTCTAAGGTGTTCAAGGAGTATCGATGCCCATATATTTTCCAAGATTTATGTGTCAGGGGAAAATTCAAGTTCGTTGGCAATTAATATTAACCTTAGACTAGTACACGTTCACGAATCTGCATACTGCAATTGACTTGACGAATGTGGAAAGGTCGTTTTAGGCTTTACATTGACGTTAATTTTCCAAATATACCGTTGGCAACTACGAAGATGACGATTCCATTTACATCTTGGTTTAATGATTTTATGACTTGTTGGTCCCGTCTCCAAGCGAACAAATATCAGCCACAGGACCAGGAGATAACTCTGTTGAGCGTCCCGTCCTTTCTGAAGCAAACAAGCAACTTAAACCTTTACACAACCAACGATGACTTCCAGGGTCCCGCAGTTTGGTAGAGTAAATTGAGATTGGAGATGTCCATCCAGAAATTCTCCGGGAAAGGAACTGTCAGCTTTTCGACTTTTCTTCGTAATTAAACCTTAACAACCATCATTGATTGCCTAACTGGCAGACATAATTTTCATGTATCACTTCTTCCTCGCAGAAACAGTGATCACGTACCGTTGGTGTTTATCTTCGCGGAGCATCTTAGTTAAAGTTGCTTTCTTTCTTTGGTTTCTACACTGCAATCTTTGTCATATTATTGGTATATGGATCATAATAGCCCTTCATGAGATAGTTGTTCTTAATAGAAAAGTTTGGCGTGATCGAATAAAGGTAAAGGATTAACTGATTCAGTTACTCAATCTCCTTACTTAGAGAATGACAAAGAGGGCTGAACTTTGTATACTACTAAGTTTTCACAGATCTATCCTCCTTCAATTTTTTTTTCATGTATTGTTTTTGTGTACCGCATCAATTTTAAATTGTTTCATTTGTATGCGGATCTACTAGAAACAGCCTCTCTATTATGTACGGGTAAGATTGCGTATTATCGGACCTTTCCAGACCCTGTTTTATTGCAAAATTTTCATACTGAGTGATAATGACGACGATGATAATGATGATGATGATGGATCATAAACAGTTACTGACAAAATACAGCTCAAGATTTGTAAATACCAATCTATTGTTTAGATAACACCGGAAACTGTAGAGAATAGAATGGAACGCATAAAAACAGAATAATCGATTCCTGCAGATTATTAAAAGAAAGGAGAAAAAAAAGAGAGACAGTTGTTCCATATTGGGGGCGGAAGCAATTTGGATCACGTTCACGTCAGAGAGATCTTACGAACATAGTCACGGTTGGCCGAGGAGGCGAGACATGATCTATGTTGTGAAACAACAAATGATAATCACGAACAAAGAAAAGGCGTGCAGAGCCATGAATCCAAGGAGAACACATGGCCACCAGTTTTTGTGCAGGACTCCACGTGTTAGCTCCCCATCTCACTTTGTTAACTCCTACAATGGCTACCGAAAAACTTGGAATCCCCAATCATTCAACCACGTGATGAAAAACTTCGTTCTTCTTCTCTTTCCTCTGAACGGTCCTCCATTTCCTACTACAATGCTATGGTCTCAACTTGGCTTTGCCTTCTCATCCCCTCTCACAAAGATGCAAACTTTATCTTCAATCTTATAAGTTCTAGCGCTCTTCGATGAACTTTTGATCTGGGTTTTCTCTTAAATCTGTATCTGGTAGATGTCGAGACGAGTCTCAAAATTTGTACCAGAATCTAAGTAATAAAAGGAATGCTATTATTTCCCCTAGTAGTAAGCAAAGAGCCAATTGTGACCTTTATTTCATAATTTATTGTAGCTTAGAGTTCAATTAAACTCTAGGATCCGGTGCTATTATTTCAATAAAACTTGTTTCGCTGTGTGTATGCATCCGAAAGCCAAACCTGGCGCTGGAGCTACGGCTGAGTCCAGCTAGGTGCAGTTTTTACTTTTAAAAATAATTGAGAATGGATTAGCCTTTGGATGATGGCTCAAGGAACGCATATTTCACCTCAGATGCCAAGGTCCAACAAGAGCAGTTTGTTTATATCGGAGAATCGGAATGAGGACAATTTGGAGAGTCCGAACCAACTGAGTCTTGGGAAGCCACCGACAGCTATGCGCCATTGCAGTAGCACCCAGTTTCTGGCAGAACCTGTGAGTCAATTCATTCCAAACGTTTTTTTATTCGGTTTACTACGCTCTTTTTTTTTTCCGCACTATGAAATTTTAGACCAAGTCCAACACAAATAAAGGTCTGAGGTCATGCTTTAGATCAAATGATTCACGAAGATCTATTTCATGGATGAAGCTCAAGACAACATGGGATGATATGCGTTGATTCTCATGGTAAAAGAATCCGGTGAAGAAATATGAATTAAACTGCTATTTTTCAAACATAGTTTCTTGCAATTAAAATACTAATTTCCCCATATTTTGAAGACCTTGGGAAAACAAACCATGTGAATGTTCTCATAATGATTTTCCAATCAGCCCAACTGCTTTACATGATTTCACTGTCCATGAAACAAATCAAGAAAAGCATTTCGTTGCTGTTCAGAAGTTTACCCTGTTTACTTCTAACGGATGGAGCAGCAATGCGAAGTGATTGCAAGTATTGTTCGCAGAACAAAGCTCCAAATATAAGAAAATGATCGATGTCCCATAAAAAATATAAAATTGCTACTGATGATTGCAATGAATGAGTGGATTACTGTTAGAGGATGTGTGTTCTAAACAAATTTCCTGAAATAAATTTGCATGTGTGCTTGTGTCTGTTTATAAGTCCATATGGGGATTCATGTGTATCCGGAGATACAATCGCTGTGGTTTGCTTAGGTACACTATATTTTGATTAGATATTGTTATCTTCGTGTGTTACTTTCACTACGTAAACGACAGGTCAACCTATTTTTTCATTCTTCTTACATGTTTAGGAATCAAAATTTGGAGTTATTGGCTATAAATCGTCATCTAATGAGAGTTCTGGATATCAGCCCGTATTTCGCTCTGGAAGCTACTCTGAGAAAGGACCAAAACAGTACATGGAAGATGAGCATATATGCGTGGACAATCTGCAGGAGCACCCTGCTACAGATTCAAATCTTCCTTCTCCTGGAGCATTTTATGGGGTCTGTAAGTTAATAAGGTTGTTTCATTCAATCATTGCAACGTGAATTAATTATATTCATTCTGGTCAATCTGGAATGGTCTAATGATGGTGAAATTGACTATGGTCTATGGCATATAAGTTCTTTCACATACGTGCACTGTCCTAATCCAGGAGTTAGTTGCTTATGAACTGGAATGGAGCGGCTAAAGAGGAGAGGGGGTCGATTTAGAATTCCATGTTCTGATGCACAAAATTAGATTCATTCAGGTGTAATTGCTTTCTGATCTCTGCAGGTCTTTGATGGTCACGGTGGCACTGATGCTGCTTCATTTACTAGGAATAACATACTCAACTATATTGTGGAAGATTCCCAGTTCCCATTAGGCACGAAGAAGGCAGTCAGGAGTGCGTTTGTGAAGACTGATCATGCACTAGCTGATGCTAAATCAGTTGATAGTTCCTGTGGTACGACTGCTTTGACTGCCCTTATTCTGGGAAGGTCAGTGCTTTTAGTCTCATACCTTTTACCTGCTCTGAGAGGGGTGATTGTCCATGTTAATTCTTTTCCTAGAAAAGTTTTCTTCTCATTCACTGAACGGGATTAATTTGTTTTCTGTAAACCATTTTGATGATCCTTTTCCATAATCATATGCTTGATACTGCCATCTTTATTCAGGAACATGCTCATTGCTAATGCTGGTGATTCTAGAGCTGTACTAGGAAAACGAGGAAGAGCAATAGAGTTGTCAAAAGACCACAAACCGAACTGCACCTCTGAAAGACTAAGAATAGAGAGGCTGGGAGGTGTGATCTATGATGGCTACCTTAATGGGCAATTGTCTGTGGCTCGTGCTCTTGGGGACTGGCATATTAAGGGCTCGAAAGGATCCAAAAGTCCACTAAGTGCTGAGCCGGAGTTGGAGGAGATCAATCTGACAGAAGAAGATGAGTTCTTGATCATAGGCTGTGATGGGCTGTGGGACGTGATGAGCAGCCAGTGCGCAGTTACGATGGTCAGAAAGGAGCTGATGATTCACAATGATCCTACTACATGTTCAAGAGCACTTGTGAAGGAGGCACTTCAACGTAACACTTGTGACAACCTGACGGTAGTTGTGGTATGCTTCTCTCCAGACCCACCTCCTAAAATTGTAATTCCAAGATTACATAGGAGGAGGAGCGTATCCGCAGAAGGACTTGATCGACTCAAGGGTGTCTTGGGCACCGCCATGTGAGCAAAATATAGCCAAAGGCTTCTGTACAAAGAAGTCGTGTTCAACAAAATTTTGTTTTTTCTCCCAAGCTAAAAGCTTCCCCCACCGGCTATGCCTACGCTTAGATTCTGTTCATCTCTTTGACCCAAGCATTCTGTATATTGTTTAAGTTTTTGTTTTTGTGCTGGACTAAATTAAACACCATGCCTTGTTCTAGCTAAAACTGTTTGCATTTGCAATGTGGTAAGAGAGCTATACAGTTCATGAGGGTAGGCTGTGCAAATGGATAAACATGTTCGTTGCTTACACTAGTATAAATTGGTTAATGGTTAAATTATATAACTAAAATAGTTAAGTTTTACAAATCAATCATCAATTCGGGTATGTGTTTTAAAAATTAAATGCAAAAAGTTTTAGAGAAAAAATTTATGTTATATACATAAAGTCTAAGCCCAAAATTTATGAGTAACTTACAATTGTTTTTGATAATCACCCCTGTATTATTAATATTGATGTGATGTTATGTTATTTAGGTCTTATAATCTTTTATTTGTATTGATCTAATTTAGTTTTATTGTGAATAATAGATATAATTTTATGTAAGTTATTATAAGAAATTTTATCTTTAGTAAAAATTTATAAATTTATTTTTATTTAATAAATGGATAATTGTAAAAAATCAAAAATTATATGATCAATCATATTCAACATAAGTTGATAATAGTAAGAATTGCATTTAAGGCAAACATACCTTAAAACACATCATACTTTTTGACAATTTTAAATGAAGTGACGCTTTTACTCACCTTAGAAAGTTAAAATGATCATAACGCCTATTATTTAACTTTCAACTCATTTCTTAAAAATTTAAAATCCCTTATTTGAAAAAATAACAACGTTATCAATAGTTAAGATTCTTTAATCATATGACAATTTTGTGCATATAAGAAGGAATTATAGTTGCATGTAATTTATGTTATATTTGACATTTTCATCACTTTTTCTAAGCTCTTCTTCAATGAATTAACTCTCCCACGACTCCATCATTATAAGTTTTCAACCCAAGTCAATCGTTAGCATTTTAATTATTTCATAACTACATGTAAAACCATGTATACATTTTTAAGTGCATTCACCTCAATTTTCATTAACGTTGTCCATATTCCTCTCAAAACTTCATTTATTTATATTTTAATTATCATAATTTAGGTACAATTGGTTTAGATTATGCACTTATAAACTAGAAATAGCTTGTATTCATATTTAAAGATGTTGAGATTCCTATAAAATTACCAATAGGTTATGTTTAGAGGGCTAATCTTGAACTTCTTATCATTTTAACGGTGATAGTCTAATATTTTGCATGTTATGTTGTAGAGATCGTAGACATGAAGTTTGTTTATAGTCGTTATTAGACTTCAACTTTAAAGATCAAATTGGAGGCAATGCATAATTGGAGGAAAAGCTTGGAATTGAGTACTTAAAAATGTTGGATTTATTTTATAAGTACCTACAAGTATATACATGTACATATGTAATTTGTGTAGTCATTATCATGAACCTATGCGACTATTACCACAAATCTATGTATATGCACAAGGTTTGGGTTCCTATGGCATATTACATGTATTTATGATGTCCTTACATGAGTACTTGTGAAGTTGCGTGATTGATATTTGAATTGTGCATTGATGTGCTTGATTATAATTATGGAGAAAAAAAATCTATAAGACATGTCACTTGATGCGTATGCATCAGGACTAGATGCCCACTGGTTTGATTATGAGATATGATATTGAGATATGATACAAACTGATCCTGGTTAATGTTTGGCTTCCGGGCAGGTCATTATTTGATATGTATATTATTAATGTGATTACGGTTTTTGACATATTGAGTGAGGGCTAGTCTGTTAGTGATGTTTGTCTCCCTACAACCCCTTTTATACTAAGAGAGTCTTACTACTATATAAGTATAGGTGTACTATAGGCCATTGGTGATGCTTACCTCCCTGTAGCCATTCGAGGTGTAACATTGTGAGGATTTACCCTTGGAGACTAGGGTCCTACAAATATTCCATCTCCATATTCTATTAAGTATTGCATATGATTTTTCATGCATCATATATGTCTATTTATACTAGTATAAATTATATATTATGTGTGAGTATGCCATTAGGGGCCGTAAGATAATATGAACTTACTTAGTGAGATTTAACTCCCTTCAACTCTTTTTTCAGGTTAGCTACCACCAAGTTTGCAGCAACAACTCCGACGAGTGTTGACTACAACATATCTATAAACTTACTTAGTGATATTTAACTCTCTTCAACTCTTTTTTCAGGTTAGCTACCACCAAGTTTGCAGCAACGACTCCGACGAGTGTTGACTACAGCATATCTATCTCTATATATGTTTTCACTCATACTTGTACTCTAGCATCTGCAATGATATGATTTAGTATGTTAAAAAATTCCTTTTAATGCATGGTAACATTATTGTATTTTGTTGTGTTTTACTTATGCATGCTTGTATTGTTATTTATTTTCTCATGATTTAGTATTTATTTCTATCATTTTTAATCAAGCTTACATATGATTTGAGGGCTTTGAATTTTGGGTTTCATGTACTTGTTCGAGTCGTGACATATTTGGACTTCCTAAATTTTATAACTATTCAAACTTGCTAAAGGTTAGTTATAAATTTCATGGATATAGCTGAACTTTCATTGCTAGATTAAGATAAGAAGTGTATGCCTATATGAATGTTCATATATATGTTTGACTGTGTGGCTCGTTGCCAATGGCTATAAATATATTAGCTATTGAGCTGTATAGCTCAACCCATCATTTTCCCTCCTCAGGTGCAAAACGGGAAGATTAGAGATCCTTGTAAAGTATTCAGAAACTTCAAGATAGCTAGGAGTCTTTTGAACTAAGTTAGTGACTAATTTGGATAGCTTTATAGGCATATAAAAAATGAGCATCTTTTTTATTTTGTATTAAGTTTGATGTGTATGTTGATATGTAAGTAAAGCCTGTTCAAGCATTGATTTTGTTTAGAAATGAGAATGAAAATTTGAGAAGTTCCTTTTTTTGTATGATTATGTTATTGTAAAGTTTGAGTATGATGGATGTGCATATTCTTTGTTGAAATTGTAAATTGTTGCTAGGATTAGAATAATATGTTAGAGTTGGAGAGGTTGTATGGGATGAATCCTTTGGAGTTGAGATTCAAGTGTAAATGAGATGTATTTAGTAGTTAAATGGATATGAAGTGGTTTTACACTAGAAGGGTTAAATTTGGGAAAATTATGAGTGAATATGGTGTTAAAATAGATGTTGGAAGCATAGGAGAGGCTTTGGAGGGGTTTAGGAAACCCCAATGTCCGTTAAATGGACCTTCTCAGGTGAAAAAGAGCCCCCAGCCCAGTGTATGTCCATTAAACAGACCTTCTCAAGTTTGGAAAGCACCCCAGACCCGTCAATGTCCGTTGTATGTCTGTTTAACGGATATTTACGGGATAGCTATAGTAAATTATGATTTTGACACTTTTAAAGGCAAAATCTCACTTTAAGTCCTTCATTAAAGTTGTAGATCTAGAAGTCCTCTTTCAAACAGTCTAAAAATGACATCAATCCGACATATGTAGTGAAAGTTATGACAATTGCTCCAAGACAGGTACAAAATGATTAAGGACATAAACATGTTGGATTCTTTTGGCTGTAACTTCTTCATCCAACCTCCAAATGAGGTGATTCTTAAAGTGATAGATTCCTAACTTATTTTTCTTCCTTTCCACAAAAATTGATAGCCTTTGGTATTGAATCCAAAAAGGGTGATGGAAAGGAAGTGAGGGTTCATTGAAATAACCCTACAAGGAAACCCACTCACGCTTTTTAACTCCAGATAGTTAGGCTCCAGGATCGAGGTCCAACAGTTTGGGCTTCAGCAACGGAGCTCAACAGAAGATTTTCAGAACATTTTGGGATCAGTTCGCGTCTGCATATGTATTTCATTATTTTGTATCAAAATATGTATTCACAATTATTATACAATGTGTATGTGAATGATTTTGCAATGTAAATGACATTATTCTTTTGTATCAGTAATGGGCCCAAGTGGCTACTAAATTGTTGATGATATGTATAATGGTTGTAATACTGCAATTGAAAATGTTATGAATAAAATGGGTCAAAGGTTTCATTATTGATTTTTCGCATATGCATGTGATATTTTTGAAAATTTCGTTATGAGTTTAATTGACTAACTGTTCTAGCATGCCACCCTCGTAGAGTATGTTCTGCTGATGATATGTATAATAGTTGTAACACTGCAAATGAAAATGTTTATGAATAAAATGGGTTGAAGGTTCCATTATTGATATTCTGCATATCCATGTGATATTTTTGAAAAATTTGTAATGAGTTTAATTGACTGAATGTTCTAGTATGCCACCCTTGTAGAGTATATTCTTGATTGTCATTGGTATGTTCGAGGATATGCACTATGAGAGTGGGGTGCTACAAAGTGTCACTCAGTTTAAACTTAAATTTTACTATATAAGGAAAAGGGAGTGATGGAAAAAAGCACACTTGGGGAGAGACCTAGCTGACAACACTCTTCTCTTATTTTCTTTTCAATTATTCTTCATTCTTCATGTTGGGCCCCGAAATTTTTTTTATTTATTGATTTATTTATTTATTCACTTACTTTAATTATTTTTAGTTTGCTTTAATTGATTTAATTATGTGTACATATATAGATATATTTTATGTTGAGTCTTGGAATTAGTAAGTATGTTTGGGAATTA
>JANVCQ010000232.1:12142297-12156538 GCA_025531925.1 Erythroxylum plowmanianum | reverse complement strand
TCTTCCAATTATGCCCTTAATGATTGAGAATTGTCTCATTTGCCCTTCCATTTATGCCTTATGTCTTCTATACTTAAATATCTTGCCAAAAATATCCTTGAACATTCTGACATAACATTTTATTTTAGAAGAATCTTCTCTATTGTCTTATGTTTATAAGGACACCAAAATCATTCAATTTGGTTCAGTGATTCAAAAGATATACTTCAAATATTTTTGGACTGCTCTTGTCCATAATAGTATACTATGCACAAATTCCATCTAAAATTTGAACATCTTAGAGAATGAATTAGATTCCAATTTCTTCATACCATTTATAACTCCATGTCTCTAGTTTACTACATATCAAAAATCATCTCATTTGGAATTTTATAGATCCAGATATACTCAAAATACTAAAGTATGTTCAGTAGAATATCATCAGTTCATATTACTTAAGAGCACACTCACTGTACCTCTCCCTCTCTTTTCATTCAATCTTTCTCCATTCATTTCATATGGTCATGATTTTTGGTGGAGATATATAGCAATGTCTTACGAGTTCAATGGTTTAAGAATCAAGTCATTTGGGTGTCTAGAGAAAAAGTTACGGTCAAAAGAATTCAACATGTTTATGTCCTTGATCAATTTGTACCTCTCTTGACACAATTGCCATAACTTTTTCTACAGATGTCGGATTGAGTTCGTTCTTAGACCATTTGAAAGAAAACTTCTAGATCTACAACTTTTATGAAGACTATAAAATGGAATTATGCCTCAAAAAGGATCAGAAATAGGACAGAAGATGACATTACAAACTAAGATGATGAATAGTAACTTCGTCTGAGAATGTACAGTAACTTCGTCTTAGAATATACAGTAACTAAGATGATGTAACACTACAAATTGTAATGCTCATATCTCTCAACTCCGATATCAAAAATTTTCAAACTTTATATCGTTGGAAAGATAAAAGAAATATCTACAACTCTCAAAAGGCAACTTTGCCAAAATCTATCTAGATTAATCCAGATTTTCTCCCAAAATCGAACACGACTTTTACATTCAGCTCCCAATGTACTACACTCAATTCTCACTTCATAACAAATTTTGAAACTCTTAGAGATGGAATTGAAATTCGATGTCTTCATACGAAATATAGCCATATATCTCTAGGTTAATCCAAATTAAGAATCATCTCGTTTGGACAACTAGAGAAAACGTTGTGGCTAAAAGACTGAAGCATATTCAGTGAACATTTTCCAGATCACTACCAATTTTGTTTCCAAATCTTTCCTTATCTTAACTTATACCTATATCACTCTTTCCACTTCCTCTACTTCTCATTTTAAATAAAATTACATTTAAAAACAATCATATCCGGAAATTGTCAATGAATGCATGTACACTTATTTTTGTGCAAAGATTCGATATTCATGTGCATATATACTAACATTATGCATGAACAAGAAAAATGCATTTCCTTAATTTCTCTTTGAGCTTACATGCATTTAATTTTTAGATCCTAATCCTTGATATGGGGACGAAATGTTACTTTAATATTTAACAACTATAAAAGCTTCTACTTAAGTGATTCATTCAATGACTCTTGATTGAATGTGAGGTTAAAAGAACATTTAGAAAAAGAAAGCATACTAGTTTCTAAAACTTGGCAAACTCAATATAAATTGAAGGATTTAACTTAAAATATTCATACACATAAATAAATCATTTAAAATATATAAAAGAATTTAAATAATATTAATAATTATTATTATAAATTATATAAATATATTTTTCCTAAATCTAATCCATTGGGAAATACGAATAAGGAAAAGCCTACCTTGTTCTTAAGGTATTCAAAACTAATATTTTGAAAAACAGAATGGAAGTTAAACAGATAAAATAAGAAGTTTAAGATTTAAAATATTTAATCGGAATTAGAACATCATAAAATCGGCTAAAGATTAAATAACATTAAAAATATAATTAAAAGATTTTCATTAAATGTCATGAATTTGAAGTTTAATTAAAAATAAATTGTTAAATAAAATTTATTCATTTATTTTAATTTATAAAAATTATTAACTTATAAAATTCATTAATTATTTAATAAATTAATCAAGCGTCCAATATTATCCTAAAAGTTTTTAATCGCCAAAAATTATTAAAATTTTTTGAAAATTTAACTAAAATATTGGCGATTAAAAACTTTTAGGATAATATTGGACGCTACCTAGTACTAGCAATGTATTTGAGCTTAAAACTCAAATTAACTTTCAGGGCTTCGATCGACCGGTTGGAACCTCCAAGCTTCGCTTAGTGCAGTCAGTCTCACTCCAATATACTAAGCATTCATATGCTCTCAGAACTTTCAAGGCTTGCAACTTTCTCCCCACCAACACTAACAACAAATCGTTCCCATTCATTGCTTCTTTTCTCTCTCTGCAAACGATTCTTGTCATCTTCATCATCCCTTTCAGTCCCCAGTCACGAACATGTAGTCCATCTGATTTTAGAACAAAAGTCAGCGTCCAAAGCGCTCGAAACCTTTAAATGGGCCGCAAGAATCCCGAGCTTCACTCATTCCCAGTCCACATACAGAGCTCTTTTGCATAAGCTCTGCACTTTCCGTCGTTTTGACATTGTCAAGCAACTGCTTGATGAAATGCCCCATTCACTCGGTTCTCCTCCTGACGAGGACATCTTCCTTACTATCATTCGAGGTCTCGGCCGAGCTAAAATGATTCGTAGAGTTATCGAAGTACTTGACGTGGTTGCTAAGTTTCACAAGAACCCATCTTTGAAAATCTTAAACTCGATACTAGATGTTCTTGTCAAAGAAGACATTGATTTGGCTAGGAAGTTCTATAGAAAGAAAATGATGGGGAATGGTGTGCAAGGTGATGATTATACCTTTGGGATTTTGATGAAAGGCCTTTGCTTGACTAACAGAATCGCTGATGCCTTTAAACTTTTGCAAGTTCTCAAGTCCAGAGGTGTGAAGCCAAATACTGTTATTTATAACACTTTGCTTCATTCTCTTTGCAAGAATGGCAAAGTGGGAAGAGCAAGAAGCTTGATGATTGATATTGAGGAGCCTAATGATGTCACTTTCAATATTTTGATATCTGGGTACTGTAACGAAGGAAACTTAGTTCAGGCTCTTGTGTTGCTAGAAAAGAGTTTCAGTGCTGGCTTTGTACCTGATGTAGTGACAGTGACTAAGGTGGTCGAAGTTCTTTGCAATTTTGGCCGTGTGCCAGAGGCTGTCGAGATGCTAGAAAGAGTAGAAAGCAAGGGAGGTATGATCGATGTTGTTACTTATAACACATTGATTAGGGGCTTTTGTAGGATAGGAAAAGTGAAAATTGGTCATCATTTCTTGAAAGAGATGGAGAGAAAGGGATGCCTTCCTAATGTAGATACCTATAACGAGTTGATATCTGGTTTCTGTGAGTCCAGGATGTGGGAATCAGCCCTTACAATGTTTAATGATATGAAAACAGATGGGATCAATTGGAACTTTGCTACATTCGATACATTAATCCGAGGTTTGTTTTCAGGAGGGAGGATAGATGATGGATTTAAGATCTTAGAGCTGATGGACGAGGCTAAGGGCATTTCCATGGGTCGAATTAGTCCCTATAACAGTGTCTTGTATGGTCTTTATAAGAAAAACCTGTGGGATGAAGCAATTGATTTTCTAATGAGGCTCGAAAAATTATTTCCTAGAACTGTTGATAGGAGCTTGACAATATTAGGCTTCTGTGAAGAAGGTGCCATTGAGGATGCTAGGAGAGTTTATGACCAAATGATTAATGAAGGTGGAATCCCTAGTGTGCTTATATACGACAGGTTAATCTATGTGTTTTGTCAAAAAGGGAATGTGCGAGAAGCACTTGAACTCGTGAATGAGATGGTTGGCTGTGGTTATTTTCCTACTCCCTCCACAGTTAATGCTGTTATTACTGAATTTTGTAGGCAAGGAAAGGAAGGGAGCGCCCTGAAACTTCTTGAAGACATGATAGGAAGAGATTTTGTGCCTGATATAGGAAGTTACAGTTCTCTTATTGAAGCTTTTTGCAAGAACAGCAACTTTCAGCAGGGTTTGAATCTGTTCTTACAAATGACAGGAAGAGGTATAACTCCTGATCTTATAGTATGGCGTTCTTTGGTTCTTAGTCTTAGTCAAGAAAAAAGTTGGTTGGAGAGCAAGAATCTCTTCCATGTAAAGAATCTACTAAAATCAATTATTGCAACTTGAGAAATTGTCTGATCGTGATTGAATTTATTAATAACACAATTGTGTGACTGCACGCATCCCAAATCTCTACATAGTATAGTAGTTTTAACTGTCATTCAAGCTTTGTAACCGAAGCAGACAGGTCTGGATTTGCTGCATTATGAATTAAGTGAACGTTGGATACAAAGTTTATTGCCTTCACGAGTTCCAAAAGTTAGCATGTCAAACATGTTCGAACAACGTGGCTATTCCCGTCTGGAACATCTTCTTAGGTACTAGAATTCCCAGCAGCACAGTTAAAAGGCATTTTGTGGCTGTCAATTTCTTAAATCTAAAAATTTGAAAAACTATATCAACGAATTGGTAAATTTGGTATAAATAAACTAAAAACAATGTTGAAATGTGCCAGTTGTAGAAGTCTGTGGCATTTCCCTCCTGCGCGTTCTGACGGTGCACGAGAATAAAATATCTCTCGTTTCATGTTTGTGCTGGACTTCTCTAGTTTTTCTTGTTGTCTGTATATGAAACATAAATTGATAAAAAGAGTTGCAGTCGTGTACGGAAAATTAAATATCTTAATAATATCGTCGGTGTTAAGCATATTTTTGCGGTTGCGGCCACCTTAGGAACGTAAATTAGCAGGACACCACCACTTGTTATTAGCATACCGACAAACACATCAATGCACGTGTATAGCCCCTTCTACAGACTAGATCGTGGTTAATCTTATCTTCTATATTTTTCCGGATAAGGCCCTCTATTTTCTTACCATATGTGTTCTCTGTTTGCCGGATCTTGACATGAAGTGTTTTCCATATTTTTTGCCATTTCCAGGCTGTGTATAAATCCAACTTTACAAAGAGACAATCTTTTACAGATACACCATACGGCTGCAGTTGATAGGTAGGCTGAGTTCTCTTTTTCTTTTTTACTTGCTTATCAGTATCTTTCTACTTACAATAGAAAATGATGTCAATTTGCCTGCTTTGTCCACTTGTCTGTAATTTAGTAATGATTAAATTAAGCACAGGTGGTCCCATGTTAGATGTCGTATCTAAATAAAGCAGGTCCGTCCCCTTAAACCCCAATTCTTCAGCAGCCACGCAAATTTCCAGAAGTCACACCCACCTCCAGAAACCGCACCGATCTTCCTTTAACCATTTGATCTTCTGAAGTGAGAATCAGAAGTCAGGCGCAGAATATATAACAAGTCGCATCTATTATTTTTAGAATTCGATTTCTGTCCCTTGATCTGTTTCTACCAACCGAATCAGTTTTCAGTCTTCTTTCAGCTTGCAAATCCTTGTTTAGTTCGATAATCATCGAAAGATACAAGGTTTGTATCCGTCGGAAGAGAAAAGAACAACTTTGCGGACATGGGGCTTGAAAAAGAAGCGAGTTCATCGTCCCATGTCCTACAAGTACCGAACTTGCCAAGAGAAGACACGCCGCTTCTGGGCAAGCGACCCAAACTTTCATCGACTCCCAAAACCTTTGCTAACGTTTTCATAGCCATAGTCGGAGCAGGCGTTCTGGGTCTTCCTTACACTTTTAAAAAAACAGGATGGGTTATGGGCTCTTTCATGGTCTTATCTGTAGCTTTACTCACCTACCACTGTATGATGCTTCTCATCCACACTCGTCGTAAGCTCGAATCTTTTCAAGGATTCTCCAAGATAGCATCTTTTGGTGATCTGGGTTTCACTGTTTGCGGTCCCATAGGTCGTGTGTCCGTGGATGTTATGATTGTCCTTTCACAAGCTGGATTTTGTGTTAGTTATCTGATTTTTATCTCTAACACACTGGCATATCTTGTGAATTTGCAATCAAGCGAAAAAATATTGGGTTTTTTGAGCCCCAAAGCCTTGTTTATCTGGAGTTGCTTCCCCTTTCAGTTGGGGCTGAATTCAATTCCAACGTTGACCCATTTGGCTCCGTTGAGCATCTTCGCCGATGTGGTTGATCTTGGAGCTATGGGTGTGGTGATGACGGAGGATGTGATGTTCTATTTGAAAAACAGACCTCCGTTGGAGGCATTTGGTGGATTCTCAGTTTTCTTTTATGGCCTGGGTGTGGCTGTTTATGCCTTTGAAGGAATTGGCATGGTGTTGCCATTAGAATCTGAGGCTAAGCACAAGGCCAAGTTTGGGAAAGTGTTGGCACTTTCTATGACGTTTATTGCGTTGTTATATGGAGGATTTGGAGTACTAGGTTATTTTGCCTTTGGTGATGATACTAAAGATATAATCACAACCAATTTGGGGGCAGGAATATTGAGTACCCTTGTGCAGATTGGCTTGTGTGTGAACTTGTTCTTCACTTTCCCGTTGATGATGAATCCAGTATATGAGGTTATTGAGAGGCGTTGCTGGGGTTCTAGGTACTCCTTGTGGCTGAGATGGGTGGCGGTTTTGGGAGTGAGTTTGATTGCTCTGTTGGTGCCTAATTTTGCAGATTTCTTGGCTCTGGTGGGTAGCAGTGTGTGCTCTGCTCTGGGGTTTGTATTGCCTGCTTTGTTTCATCTCATAGCGTTTAAACAAGAGCAGGGATGGAGGGGTTTCGTTTTGGATAGTGCTATTATAGCTTTTGGGTTCACTATTGCAGTCTCTGGAACGTGGATTTCCTTGTCGGAGATACTTGCTGGCAAGTCTTCCTAAGAAGATGAAGCTACTTGCTTCCTTTGATCATGTAAAGAAAGTATTTGGGATGCACATTGTCTGTCTGGCAATCCATGTTTTGTGATCTTTTGCTATATCCCCTATCATTTCGTAGCAGCACAATTGTACTGTGTAGAGGAAAGTAATTAAGATGTATCCAATAATAAGAGGGGCTTGTGCATAGATTCGTAGCATTTCATTGTTGGGTTTTGGTTACATTTCAACCCACACTTGCAATGCTATGATTCTGAATGCTCTGATTCGACTTTTGGTGTAGTCATGTATTTTCATATGTACTTGGGACTGGTAACTAGTATCCTTGTATTACTAGTGTACTAAGATTTGCACTTTGTGCTCGTTCCCGCCTTACAAGTGACCCGTAAAGGCAATGAAAGAAAGCATACTTTATATCATCAAAACAGGGCATGGAGAGATTGATAGCAGACCTTCATTTGTAATTTGAGTTGGTTTATATTGAAATTATATATCATATAGAAGTTTTTGTTTCAATTATACTAAACTATCTGAAAATTTCAAACAAATCAAAAATTTAGTAACTTCAGATTTTAATATTTATTAGAAATTAAAAAGTACAGAGCCACCCCTTTAATTTCTAATTGATGAACAGGTATATAATAAGAAAATTACTTATAGAAATTAAAAATTATCAACTAATTTAATAATTTATACAAAGATTTTCAAAAGAACAAAAAGATAATTGTTATTTTTTAAACACAAACCTCTGACTACAATAACAATCTAAGTATGTGATTTTTGATTTTTATATGCCTATGTAAATGATCTTATTTAATATAATTTGTGTGATTTTATTCTATCATGAATATTTCTAACATTGATATCAAAGGTGGTAATTTTTTTAACGTTATATGCATGCTAAAATTAAGATGTAAATTATGTTCCAATTTAGCTATTGATGATTTGTGAATAATGATATGAATATGATTTTTTTATATGCTATATCATACATTTGTTTTACACTTCTGTTTTTTTACTCGTTCTATTTCCAAGAATCTAACCTAGAAATGTAGGTTTTCATTTTTCTCTTCGTTCTTGAGTGTTGGGAACAGGATTGTTGAAAGTGTGAAAATGAATTGTCTTCAACAGTAAAAAATGGTTCTTATGAAAACTTTAAGAACAAAAGTGAGTATTTTTTGTTTCTTCTTTTTATGAATGGTCTTAAAAAAAACAGAAAACGTTGTTTTTCATTTCTTCTCTCTGGGATGATTTTATTTTCCGAAGAGAAAAGTTAAAAAAACAACGCAAAGATAACGAAGCGCAAAGAAGAGGAGGAAAAAGACTCACGTGGCCTTTCCCAAATATAAGTATAATAATAACATTTAATAAATTAAAAAAAATTCATTGCTATCCAGTGCTTTTGGCTCTCGACATGTACATTGTTCGAACATGTAAGTATAATAAAACAAAAGACTTGACAAATAGTTGTTTTTTGGATATGTGTTATAACAAACTAGAATCTGTTAAGGCTTTTGGGGCTTGAGATCCAACATAACAAACTTGTGATAGTTTAGAGCTGTAATTATATATAGAGAAAGGGCTAAAATTCAATAAATGAGTAATGCCTATGTGATGTCTTATGAGCTATGACTTGGACCCATAATATATGACTTTCTTTTATTAGGATTGAAGGCTTAGGCTTTAATAATCACATTAATGTTGGGCAAGACTTTATTATTTATATTGATGTTTTAAATTAAATGTAGCATAAATAATTAGAAATAAGTTTTCTAATTTACAAAAAATAAATAATTATGGTAAATTAGTTTCTAATTAAAATAAAATATTAGAAATTAGTTTTTTAATAATATTAAAATAATTTGTTTGGTTAAAATAAACTTAGAAATAAGTTTCTAAAACTAACAAAATTAGAAATGAATTTTCTAATTGTATTATTTTCGTTGAATTAAAATTGGACATATGTTTTTGAATTAAATCAAAACTAATTTGTTTATTTGAAATTAGAAAGAAGTTTCATTAGAAATTAGTTTCTAATTAAACCAAGATAAATTGATTAGTTCAATTATAATTTAAATTAGAAATAAGTTTCTAATTCAATTTGAATTATTTATATTTGAATATGATTAGATTAGAAATAAGTTTTAAATTGATTAGAAATTAATAGCATAATTTGAATAGTTTAATAAATTGCTAATAGAATTAAATTGTTTCCATATTATAAGCATGAGTTCGTTGTTTGTTAGATAAAATAATTTGTTATTTTGTGCACTTTTTCTGATTCCTGAAAATTTGTTTTTCAAGAAGATACCTATTATTAAGCGAACACCTAAGCTTATTCGATGTGAGGCACATAAGAGATGTAGTGGCAGTATGTATGTACAATTAGTTAACATGCATTTAATGCCTAGAGACGATCTAACACAACATGTTATTTCAGTTAATAATATGATGCAAGAGTTATACTTTAGAGGTTATCGAGTTTATGCAGATGTTGAAGTAAAGTATATGACTTTGCTTGCAACATTACCTCAACTTCAAGGCGAATTGTTACAAATACTCTGGAATAATATGACTACCAAGAAGACTTATAATTTGTTAGTGATGACATTTATTAAAGAGATGCATAGAAGGGAGTTGATTAGGACTTTGTATCCTATAGGTCTTCCAATGAAAATAGTAAGAGCTATTATACATCGAGCTTCATGAATTGTGTCATGCAAATTGGTGAACTCATTTTCGCGTAGGGTTCGTTACCTATAGACTGTTCGTAAATTGTATTACATTTAATACAATATGTTTTTTATAAGAAAAAAGACTTGTTTTTTTTATGTAATTTGTTTACATGTATATCATGTAAGAATTCGTCTAAAGTAATTAAGATTTGATTCTTGTATGAATGATCATTGAACATATTAGTGGACTTTTGATTTCGTAAGCAATTGTGATCAAATTATTTACTCTATAAACGATTAATATGACATTAATGTGCACATATATTTCTTTCTTATTGTAGAAACTTAGTGTTTCAAACAAAAAGAAAAATGACTACTACTTCAAAAAATATTATTATTGAACTCAATAGGGGTGAGAAACTTAATGGTGACAATTATGAAATCTAGAATATGAAAATCTAATATGTGCTAGAGGAGCAAGAGACTCTTGAACCATTAAACCTAACCATGGAAGTTCCTGAGGAAGGCAATACGACCCAGTATAAGAGGGATCATGATGCATATGAATTATGGAAAAAAGAAGAACTATTTATCTCGTATCACGTTGTTGAGTAGCATGGATAATGATATCATGCAAGACTTCCGTAAATTCAAAACTGCAAAGGACATGTGGTTCACATCGGCTACTCATTTTGGAGGTTCTTCAGTGACCAAAGTGAGGTCACTTATAATTAAGTTTAATATTTATAAGAAGTGCCTAGATGATACAATGCAAAAGCATCTGAGGCAAATGTCCAACATGGTAAGTGAGTTATGTGATGTTAGTCATGAGCTTTCTGATGAATAACAAGTACAAGTTGTGATTTGTTCACTGCCTCAGAATTGGGAACATATGAAGATGCACCTAACTCATAGTGAAAACATCAAGACAATGGAGGATGCTACGAGGCATCTCATCTTAGAGGAAAAGCATCTTGAAGCCTCAAAGATGTCTTCTAAGGCATATACAGTTAGTTCTAGATCACATGGAATTATAAATAAGAAATGCAAGCATCATGGTGGACCCAAGTGGAAAAATAATAAGAGATTCAACCACTCTTCTTAGGAATCCAAGAAGGTAAAATGGAACCAACGTGGAAAGGAAAAATGTCCCTTCAAGAAGAAGAATATGAAACGTGTGAAGTGCTATAATTGTGATAATAAGGGCCACTTTGCTCGAGATTATACCAAGCCCAATAAGGTACAGCTTTATAGTACAAACATATGTTATATGAATGTTTCTTGTTTTATTTTTCTAACTGAATCACATCCTTTGTGGATTGCAGACTCAGGAGCAACCAACCATGTAGCGAAGGATAGAGATGCATTCGTTGAGTTTCGTCAACTCCCACATAGTAGTCGATGGCTTTATGTAGATGACAATTCCAGAGTTGTTATACAAGGAATTGGTACATGTAAATTGGACATGTGTGGAGGACGGCCCCTCATCCTACATGAAGTATTATTTGCTCTACAGATTCATAGGAATCTTTTATCTGTGTTGATGTTGGTTAGACTTGGTTTTAATATAAATTTCCACTATGGTGGAATGGATTTGTGTCTTGGATCTATTAATTCTGGTCATGGTTTTTTATGTGATGGTTTTATTATACTAGATATGTTAAAGGAAAATAATAATATTAGTTATTCATTATTTACATTTAGTAATTCCAATAATGTTGCAATTTTGTAGCATGTTAGACTATGTCATATTGGTCAAATTTTAATCAGTTGATTAGCTAAAAAAGGACTTTTAGGTAATCTAAGTCAAGTAGATCTACCTATATGTGAGCATTGTTTAGCCGGTAAAATGGCAAGAAAACCATCTGGAAAAGGAACACGAGGTTTATATCTATTGCAATTAATTCATTTTGATATTAGTGATCCAATAAATGTAAGGGCTAGACGTGGGGCAGTTTATTTCATCACCTTCACAAATGATTATACTCAGTATGGTCATGTTTATTTGATTTCTCATAAATCAGAAGCATTCGACTGTTTTATAAAATACATGAACTTGGTTGAGAATCAATTAGATAAGAAAACAAAAGCATTACGAACTGATCGTGGACAAGAATACTTGTTAGAGAAGTTCAAGGCTTTATATGATGAGAAAGGAATATAAATGCAATTAACAATTCCTAGAACCCCACAACAAAATGACATCGCTGAAAGACGAAATAGGACACTATTAGAAATGATTAGGTCAATGATGGCCCAAGCAAATTTATTAATCACTTTTTAAGGTGATACATTGCTAGCAACTACCTATGTACTTAATCGTTCACCTATGAAATCAGTTACTAGCACACCATATGAGTTGTGGACTGGTAAGAGAACTGATGTGTCAAGTCTTAGACCTTGAGGGTGTGCAACTTATGTTCATGATCTCTCTCACAAACATGAAAAATTAGGCCTAAGAGGGAGAAAAAGTATTTTTATTAGATACTCATTACACTCAAAAATATACGTGTTCATTGGTGAACAAGATAATGGAGGTGTAACTGAATTTGAATCACAAGATGTAACATTCTTATAGAATAATTTTCCCAAGTAAGGAGAAATAGGTAAAGACCTATTGTTATATAAGTCACTTGATCATAATGATTCTGTTATTAAGAATCAAGATGAGGAACTTCAACCAAGTAAGAGCAATTCCACATAAAGGTTGTCTATAATGACTAATCCGAGTTGGAGCAATCAGATTAATCGTGAATTTGTTTATGATGAACATTGTTTAAGATGAAGTAATCGAGGAATAATTCCCCAATATCATTTTGAGATTGAAGGACAAATTAATACGATTGTTCTGCAAGAGGAAGAAGAGCCCAGGAATGTAAATGAGGCTCTTATTGGTCCTGTTAAAGAAGAATGGATGAAAGCAATGAAAGAAGAAATGGCTTCTTTAAGCTCTAATCAAATATGGGACTTGGTTGACCTTCCTGAAGGGCGTAAAGCAATTGGGAACAAATGAGTTCTTAAAATAAAGCGAAAAGCTGATGGTAGTATCGAAAGATATAAGGCATGCCTTGCAACAAAATGATATACACAACAGGAGGGAATTGATTACGAGAAAACTTTTTCACCTGTTGTGAAGTTTGCTTCAATCCATCTTATTTTAGTTGTAGTAGCCATTATGGATCTTGAGTTACATCAAATGGATGTAAAAACTACTTTTCTCAATAGAGAATTAGATGAAGAAATCAATATGGAACGATCTGAAGGGTTCATCAAGGCAAGTCAAGAAAATAAGGTATGTCAATTATTAAAATCAATTTATGGCCTAAAGCAGTCTTTAAGACAACGGTACATTCATTTTCATAACGTAATCATTTTGTATGATTTTCAAATGATCAATGCAGATCATTGTCTGTATGTTAAGAAATCCAAAGATAAATTCGCAATTTTATCTTTATACATGGATGATATATTGATTGCTTATAATGACTATATGTTTCTTACGCAAATCAAAGATTGGTTATCATCTGAATTTGAAATGAAAGAAATGGGTGAAGCGGCATACACTCTTAAAGTCAAGATTTGAAGAGATCTTTCGAAGAGATTGTTATCACTTTCACAAGCGATGTACATTCAAAGAATTCTTGAATGATTCTGTATGCAAGATTCCAAACCAATTGATAATCCTATCGCTAAAAATGAAAGCCTTACTAAGAGAAATTGCCCATCAAAGTCACAAGAATGGGAACAAATAAAGAATGTTTCCTACTTTAGCACAGTTGGAAGTCTTATGTACGCAATGATGTGTACAAGACCAGATATTTGTTATGTTGTTGGGATGGTGAGCAGATATCAATCAAATCCAGGCTAAGCACATTGGAAAACAATAAAGAGAATATTGAGGTATGTAAAGGGAATTGAGGACTATGCATTATGTTATCAAAGCAACGATATACGTATACAAGTGGTATACAGATACAGACTGGGGAGGAGATTTAGATGAAAGAAAATCTACCTCAGGATATGTATTCTTACTAAACAATGGAGCAATATCACGGGAAAGTAAGAAACAATCTTATGTTGCGTTATCTATAATGGAAGTTGAATTTATAGCATTCTCAACTGCAGTACAAGAGGCTTTGTGACTTCATCAATTCTTAGTGCAATTGGGAGTCATTAAAAGCAAAATTAATCTAGTGACCATCAACTGTGATAGTCAAGTTGCAATCGCTTATACTAAAAACTCCAAATTTTATTGTAAGACAAAGCACTTAGATATCAAGTATAATTATGTGAAAGATATAGCTGCACGAGGAGAAGCGAACATGAGATATATATCTATGCGAGATGTTGGGACCCGATTTCGAGACCGAACCCCAACCGAAAAAATGGAAAACAGAAATGAAAACGAATCGAAAGCGAATCGAAAGGTTCGGAATCGACGAAAACAAATCGGAATCAAAAGCGAAAACATATCAAAAAGCGAAACTAAATCGGAAAGCAAATCGAATAGCAAACAAATCAAAGGTGGAACAAAAACTTAACTCCGGCATCCGTGAATAAATATCTTAGAAAACATCGCGTTAGAAACCCTAAGACTAAACCAATCCGAAACAGGTCTAAATTTTTTTCTTTCATTTTATTCATTCTTTTCATCTTTATTCAATCTTATACAAATCAAAACAATATAATT
>JANVCQ010000232.1:12094433-12107179 GCA_025531925.1 Erythroxylum plowmanianum | reverse complement strand
AAAATATTATTATTAATTATTTAATAAAATTTATTATATTAAATATTACTATATTCTATTTGATATATTAATATTATTATTTAGTCAGAGTTGATATTAAGAAGAATTATTGAGGGTATATTAGGTAGTATGTATTTATTAGGTTACGTTACATCCTAAACCCTCCAAATCGAAGGTTTCTTATTTTTACTGTTTAGGATGGAATGGAACGTAACATGAAACCCTCCGCTTCCATCCCACTCCATTTTATTCCATTATGAAACCTTCAAACAAACGATGGAACTATGTTACGTTCCATCTCATTCCATTATTAACCATCGAAACAAACAGAGCCTAAAGAGAGAGACAATGAAGAAGATGGAAAACATTAGGGACTTTATTAAGATCGGAAATTTTAATATTAGGGATATGTAAAATTAGGGGTTTAGTTAATATTTAATTAAATTATTTTATCAATTTAATTAATTTTATTTAAGAGAAATTAAAATATTTTTAAAAAGATTAAGTCCTACAGAGCCATGTACCACGTTCGTGGACCTATAGTATATTAATGATGTGGCATGAGTTGTCTTTGCTATATTTTTCATCTATGTGGAGTTTAACTTAAACATTTTTACAACAATATAGTTTAAAATAAAAATTAGAGAAAAATAGTGCTCAAGAGATTATTAAGATTATTGTAACCAAGATAAATCGTAAATTTATATATTAAAAAGAGATTATTTCAAAAACTATATAATTTTAATTTTAATTTTTGAGATGTATCTGTAACTAAATAATTTGATGAACATTTATCAATAAAAATTTGATAAATTTGACACAATTAGAACATTCTCAACTTTGTTACTTCACATTAATCTTTTTACTTGTCATCAAATTACCGTTCTCCTTTTTGTCTTTTTTTGTTACCATTTCCTATCATATCTAAATATTGAATGCATTATCATATGCAAATTCAATTAACTATTTTCCATTTGAACTAGAAAATTATAATATTAACATCGAATATCTTTTAACTATTTTATTTCTTACCAACTTATTAAATCTTAACATCTTTTATTAATGAACATATGGACATGCTTTCTTTCAGTTAATTAACATGATAAACATATGTAACTGATTCTATATAACAGAATGATGTAAATTCATTCCCTTTATCCATGCCAAGAGATATATTATATATAAATAAAGTCCTTTTTATTAATTAAATTATGTAAAAAAGATAATGGATCACACGTGAGCAACTATGAGCTATCTGTCACTATACCCCAAACTTTTAAACATAACCTACAAAAAAAAATAGTTAATATGCATGACAGTAACCTAAATCATGAACCAGACTTACAGAACTAGAGTGAGCAACAGATCAATTCAACTGTTCATCTTCATCCACGACAAAAGCATATTTAACAGTACGCTTAGAAAGAAAAAATAAAAAATTGCATGTCTCAAATGTCCTCTGGTACACACAAGAAAAAAAGTGAAGGAAATGAAAACTTACAACAGGAAAAAAGCATCATAAGCAATAATATAATATGGAACAATATGGGCAAGCAAAAAATGGGAGCAGTCAAAAACAAGCATGGGCTAGAACCCACACGGCAAATCATTCATGCATTATCACATTCTAATATGTACTGGAAATGGTAGAACCAGGCCGCAACACCTATAGCAACAAATCTTCCTTCTTAACATCCATAACCTGACTAAAATGCTCTCCAGCTATCAGAACTTCTTTTTGGAGTTTCACCCTCCGCTGATGACTTAAATGGTCCAGATGAGCCAAATGGGTCATTGTCATCAAAAGATCGGAACCCATGACTGTTATCAGTGTCTTTAAAACCACGAGAAGAATCAAATCGTGCCATGGAATTGTCCTTCAAGAATTCACTCTCACGATTACTAAATGAATCATACCTTGAGAACCCGTGGCTATGATCAGGATCACGAGATCCATTAAATGAGTCAAAGCTCGATGGAAACCCTTGACCAGGATCAGAGTCTCTAAATGAATCAAATCTTGAGAACCCATGGTTCTGATCAGAATCCCTGAATGAATCAAATCTTGAGAATCCATGACTTTGCTCTGAATCTTTAAATGAATCAAAACTTGATGCAAATCCATAAGTTTGATTGGACTCGCTAGTACTTCGCATGGAATCAAACCTTGAAAATGAAGGGTTTGATGACTGAAACAACCCACCATCATGCATGTTAAATGAATCAAATCTTGAAAAGCTATCAAAGGAGTGGTCCTCTGATCCTTCACCGAACTTATATGCAGGGGTACTGGGAACAGAATCTGCAAATATGGATGTGCTCTTTCCCTGATTATAAGCAGGGGTGCTTGGAACAGAATCGAAAACAAATGAGCTCTTCCCCTGATTATAAGCAGGCGTGCTTGGAACAGAATCGAACACAAGTGAGCTCTTCCCCTGGCCATAGGCAGGGGTACTTGGAACAGAATCAAACACTAATGAGCTTTTCCCCTGATCATAGGCAGGGGTACTTGGGACAGAATCAGCAAAGACAAATGGGCTCTTCTCCTGTAAGGATCCTGTTTTAATTGGATTTAGATTAAAGCCATCTATACCAAACAAAGAACCCTCCTGTCCATCGTGATCCTTGAGCTGCCAAAAACAGGGGAAAAAAAATGACAAACGTACAATGTTGCCAATAGAACAACTAGGTTAGGGGGCCAAAAACAAGGAAAATGAAGTATGAGACATACCACTTCCTCCAGAAAAGAATAAAAGTCTCAATATATCGACTAATAAATTCAATTCTTATCAAAAACCCATACTCAGGTTTTAAGCATGACTCACATGTAACATTGTTCATGCATTTGCTTTAGTGTGTGAATGTATACAGATTTACATAGCTTTAAACAGTATTCTTTAAATTAATCCAGTTGCTAACATAAAAATCTTATGAAAACACCAAAGTTCACTAACCTTGCCACTATCAAAGCCCCAAACTGATTCTGTATCATAATGGGAATCGAATGTACCCCAATGGGGTTCATTAACACTTCTATCGTTGGAAAGAACAGATTCAGCACCACCTCCCTCACTACACAAGTACACCATTAAGAACTTCAGATATCAAATTAAATCTACAAATAAAAAGAAACCTGGAACAAAGGGAAATAGTGGCCTTGTCCTTACAACCAAGATATGATCAGACATTTAATTGAGGTATCAGTTCAGACACAAATAGAAGAAAAGATATAACCGAGAAAATTCATAAATTAAGCCACACCTTGTGGTCTCTTTAGAATGAGGTGAGCTGTCAGCACTCTCTCTAGTTGGAGACTTTTGGATTTGATTAGCTTGATCTTTCGTTGGACTTTTCTGAGCAGGACTTTGAGGATTTCCAACCACACCATTCTCATTTTGATCATCTGCTGATTCTATCTCATGATTTAATTCACCTGAATTTGTATTCTTCTCTGACTTCGACTCAGCACTAAAGGGTGAATCATTTATGTCACCTTTACTAGAAGTTCCTTTCCTAATTGAAGTTTTTTCTTTTGGAGGGGCTACAACATTTTGGACATCCAAAGTAAGCTCCTTAACAAATGTGTACCCTGAACATAGTCAAATATGTTCATTCATTAGGGCATTGATGAAATTCATCATGATAGTACGAGGTTGGATAAACTTAACCAGGTTTCTGTTTTGAAATTCAAAAAGGTAATAAAACCATTGCTCACATAGGAAACAGTTCAGTATACCTTCATCATCAAACTTATCCCAGTCCTCATCCCAATCAGCGGTTCCTTCTTGAATTCCAGGTTGCCAGCCTCAAGAAAGATCATAAAAAATAAACTCAGCACAAATAAAACAATGAATGTTCTTAAATTTTTATCCAAAAAAATGAAAACTATTTCATCGAAACAACTAAGTGCAGCCATGGAATAAAGTGACAACCACAAGCAGCAGTCCCATTTGAGTAGTTTCACCATCTACCAGAACATAAGAGCACATAGATACAAGCAATGTCTCGAACAAAGGCAATCCCATGTCAGCATTGACTATCAACTAACAAGGTCTAAGCAATACAACTAGGGAGTAAAAATAATATAACTAAGAACCATGCTAAACACCTGGCGACATATGGTTACTAATGTTCAATTTATAAAATCAAAAAATTATTGCAAAAGCATAATTATTTATGAAGGAACGCAGAAAAAAAATAAAACTTTAAGATACTTGACAACAAATCCAAAAAGAAAACACAACTGAAAGCAAGCTAAAAAAGAAAAAAGGCACATGAATGTAGATCATCTCTATCACAGAACATTAAGATACTTGACAACAAATCCAAAAAGAAAACACAAGTGAAAGCAAGCAAAAAAGGAAAAAGGCACATGAATGTAGATCATCTCTATCACACAACAAATCATTTTCTTTACAGTCGGTGACAATCAATAAGATAAATTACATGCTGCATTCTGCCAACAAACATATCAAAATACTAAATCATAGCCATATCTTGAAAGGGAACTTCCATGTGCTACAATACACATCAAAAGAAAAGGCAAACTAAAATTCCAGATGAGCTGAAAATGGGATGTGTCATGAAGTTACCAAATGGCAGTTCAACCAGTGAGGTAGGTTTGGCACGCAAGCCATATTGCTTACAGCGTTCATTCACACTTTTTACTAGCAACTCCAGGCTCGACTGGATACCATCCGCTCGTTCCTGAAAAAAACAGTAAGAACAGGACTTATACACTATTGTTGTACAATCACAGACTTAAACTACAATCACAAAGCACCTTAAGGACATCTTCAGCGGTGCCTCCTTCTTCCATTTTAACAATTGCCTTGTATAGTTCCATTTTTTTCTCCTGCAAGAAATAAGGAATTATTTGGTTGAGATGTTAATAGAGAAAGAGGCCACCAAAAATCATCTACTACATCAAAAAAGTAAATAGTAAAGGAAGAAAAAGTACATACTTGAATATCACGAAATGTTGCTTCTTCGATGGTTAATCTAGATGCTACATCTCCAGACTGCTTGTATTTCTCTATATACTTCCTCTCCAACACATCAACCTGATTAGGACTTCAATTGATCAGTCTTACAACTAGTAATGTGCAGTCGCAGAAAACGTATGTTAATCAACAAAGGGAGAAAAGATACCTCACGCCTTTCAGCAGACACCCTTGCAGTGACTTCATTAAGTCGATTGTCACACCGACTTTTATACAAAATCTGAGGGTTGAAAATAATATTAATCAATAATTAGCAATCATGTGCAATGCTTGGAAAAAGAATGTCTAAATAGTTTTGAGTTTTGCTACTCAATTAGTTGAAAAGCTTAACTGGTCAAAAAGCTGTATATATGACATTCCATTGTATTTGATCATTTATCCTAGTGAATTGATAACAACTCCTAGTTCACATTGTTGGTAAGTTTATTATGATCAAATTAACTGATTCATTCACTATAAGAGTCTTTACCATATAGATCATAATAGGGATTTCATAAGCAATAGAACTCTGTTTTTCTTTATATCTTTCCAGTGGAACTTGACCCTAATAAACCAATCTGAATTATTACTTATATACGGCCCTAACAAACCTCCATGATATCAACTAAGCTATATGTTTAGCAATTCCATCATACGTGAAACAATGATGTGACGGGACTCAAGCACAAGGAAATAAGCAAAAGCCAGTTCTGCACTTTGGATCACTCAAGGAAAACACACCGAGTCATTGATACTAAATGTTGAACCTCAAACTAAAAGCCTATATCCAGACACAGTAAGCTATTTCAAAACAAGAAAATGAGAACATATAGAGAACATCATAACCATAAATTTTCTTATACTGAAGGAGGAAAAAGGTTGGGGCAGACTTACAAGTTCCTGCATCTTGATACGATAGAACTCAATCTTTTGTCTAGAATCTGATATTTCTTTCTCCAATTCTTCAACCTTCAATCAAGAAAAGGAATGAATTTTCAAGACTATAGGTCAATGAGCCATATATCACTGTTTCAACTGGAAATGGAGCATCTATCCACCATTCTTTGCATGCAGCTAAAACTTTAAACAGTAAGACCTACTACAGATGCTCACTAGACATAAGATACAGACAATTTTCACAAAGGATACAAAATTTAGCAATTTCATAAGATAAGCATTAAAAAGAACAAATACCTTCTTATCAGCTTGTGTTGCCTCTTGGAACTTTGAATTTAAAGAGTCCTGCTCTTCTTGGCTTAGCTGATCCACTAGATGCTTTTCCAGCACTGGCACTTTGGGCTTTAACTGAGGAGGTTGTTTATCATCAGTATGAGGAACAGACGGAGGCCTTGGTGGCTTTGCTGCAGCAGCAGAAGGTGGGCGAGGACCATGAACAGCTTGTGGATGTCTCAAACCTGAGGAAATTCATCAGCTTCTCATTTAAAAGAGAATCTACAGTGGAAGTACGAGTATAGAACTAATACTGAAAAGATGGCATCATAAAGAAAACAGCACCAGGAGCAGGTGTCCAAGTTCCACTGCTATATGATGCAGTAGGGTGGCTTGTCATGGATAACAGAGTTTCATCTGATATTACACTGCCTGGGAGTGTTGTAGGAAGGGGGCGGCCTTCTCTAAAACGTTCCATCAAATAGAGAGCAGTACAGAACTCCCTCAAAGAAAGCATGCTGTCATTATCTTGGTCAGACAGGTCCCATACCTGCTTTAAAATCTCTGAAGCACCAAGACTAATTATTAGGCAGCAAAAAACATGTTCCTTTAAGGAAATTCTAAACAAAAAGCTGCAATCATTTTAGACAGCACTTTCAAAGCTCCAATGCAGAGAAAATGTTAAGGAAAGAAAACTCTGTGAGCATCATCTTACGTTAACAAAATGCTAAGCAAAGACCACCAACTCAAATTCTTAGTAAATTTTTCTCAATGCATTAGACAACAGTTTGCCTGAACAAGAATACAAGGAAACTATGCAATTGAAACAAATATCAATAGCTAAAGGCAACTGAGTTTGTTAGTCTACCTCTAGGCAGCCTCCAACTTAAAAAGAGATTCCGTGCTTGTTCACCGGTAACTTTCCCATCTCTATCAGTGTCTACTTGAATAAAAACCTTCATATACTTCTGAATATCAGATTGAGTCATCTTTGGCCATTGAAGCTGGGATTGATTGGAAACTGAATTCCCAGCTCCAACAGAAAAACCAGAGGAAGGAGAAGTAGCAGCAGTTTGAACGTTAGTCTTCTCATTTTGTTTTCCTGTTGCTGGATCACCCCTAGGTTGTTGAGAATATGTAAGCTGCGAAGAGTTGTGGAAGCTTGGTCCAGCAGAGGGCTGGGATTCAACAGATGACGGAACACTTGCTGATGAGGCTGGTAAGTTGCTTGTCGAAGATGCAGCTTGTAAGGAACCTTGTTTTGGTTCACTAGGACTTGCAGCAAAGACATCTCCAAAAAGTGAGTCAGATGAAAATCCATTTTCTGCAGCTTTTTTGGAATCCTTTGTTGCTTGTTGATCTGAAAATAGAGTTGCATTTTGAGGTTTTTGAACAGAAGAATGCATCTGCCCAGCTGTCATTTGTGGCCTTGGTTGAGCAACAGTTGTCAACCCTGACACTGCCATCCCAAATGCATCCCGAGTAGCAGTAGCTGGTGGAACAACCCCTCTGTTGGGAATTAGAGAAGTTGGGCCACTTGAATTTCCACCAAGAAAATTAGTTGAGACTGATGAACTTGGAGGACGAGGAGCACCAACATTACCCCCTTTGGGTATCACTTGACCAGCAGGAAGTTGCTGAGAAGGGGATGCAGGGATAGAAGGTGCGGCTTGGGGTGGTCTAGGGTGCAAATTTGGCTGTGTTGGAAAATACTGGTGGTTTGCGCTCACAATTCCAGATGCCTGTGCTGGTCTGATGCCAACGTTTTGTGATGCTGTTGCAGATGTGCTGCCGGTCAATTGTGCAGCAGGTACTCCAACTTTAGAGGCAGGTGTTGCTGCGAGATTTATTTGAGGTGCAGGAATTTTAGCTGAAGCAGGACCATAAAGTGCCGCTTTCACAATATCTTGGGTCAACTCTCGCTTACTTTGTGCTACAGTGACAAGCTTAAGAGCATTATAGAATTCTTGTCGACCAAGGAAACCAGCTTTCCTCTGATCAGCATGCATCCACACCTGCATGAGACATAACATGAAACAAACAGTCATTGCTGTGACATGAATAATTTCACAACTAGAGAAGGAGCTTAAAAGCAAAGTGCAAGTGGAATATATATCGTACTGAAGAAAACAGAGAGCATGACTAAATCCTAGCACAAAGAAATATGCACAAATTTTCCACACCTTCAAATGCAAAACCAAGTTTTTTTTACATCTCATAGAACTGACAAGTACAAACACTAAACCATGAACTTGTGAAATATATGTAATGATTGGCCAAATACAACCATTAAGACAGGTAAACAGCACAGTGAGTAATAAGCATGTAACTCCATCTCATAAGTGATCCGCCAAAGTCAAAGAAACTTCAAATTCTAAAAGGCAACGAATTAAGAGCAGTTTGAAAATGCCATAGCAGACAACAAATCAATTAAACTAACAACGACAGTAAAAGCCATCCACCTAAATTGATTTTTACAAATTCCCTGGGAATTTCATTCCCTCCTCTCCACTACCAAAAAATAAATAATAAGTCAACTCTCTCAGCAACCTTGCAACCACTAACCCAATGAATTCCACCTTCCTGGAAATATTCACTAAAGGCACTACTTCAAGTAAAACAAGCCCCTAAAAACTGACATACTCGTATTTGATTGTTCTTTCACAAGGATAGGAAAACACAACAATAACAAAGAGAAGTGAAAACATTATTCAAATTTCTTGTATGAACGTATCCAAAATGGCTTCTCCAATCATCTCAATCAAATTATACGACCGGTTAATTGACTGAATTTGAATACGATAAAGATATTGCCTCTCGGACTGGCAACATAGTCGAAACAATCCAAATCATAATACTCGATGCACTAACAAATCCGTATCAATCCATCGGGAAAAAAACAAATCCATGAACTGAATCTAAACTTAGATAGAAACTTGTCGAATATCTCTAATCCAGCCCAAAAGAAAATTTCCTAAAATAGAAAGTTAGAGAGGTACCTGAGCGAGAACTTGTTTGGACAAACCAGAGCCTTGAAAGAAAGCGACGGCTTCAGGTCCACTGATCTGACCGTCGCCATCCAAATCTGCTCTCCTGAAATATGCGTCGAACAGATCCGTAGTCGCGTTCTGCGCCGCCATTTTCAACCCAAAATCCCAGCGAGATCACCAAATCGAATAATTCCGAAGATCACACCCCACTCTCCTGTTGGACTTTGAGCATTCTTCAAAGGTACACATCAAACATCCATGCCAACTCCGTGCAAAGGTGGAGAGAGAGAGAGACCGAGAGAGAGAGAGAGAGAGAGAGAGAGGGAGGGAGGAGGAAAGAATTAGGGAGAGAAGGTGAGATGGACGAATAATGACGTCGAACCAAAAGCCCCAAAATACCCCGGCATACTTGACTACGTGGGTAATGAGAGTGATCCCTCCCTAAAACGGCGTCGGCCTCAACTTAAGTTACTCTAATTATTTTTTAGCTTCTGGTATTAAAAAATGGATTCGGCTGTCCGAAAAGAGAAGAGAGTCTGGAGTCTGGACCACACCAGCGTGAAGGGACTTCTAGAACACTCCTCGCCTCTGGTCCGCCTGAAAACAACTCGAGGCATGCGGACATTATTGAATTGGATTGGGTTGCTTTACAATTTACGCCCGTAACTTTTTTCTATCGTATTATTTAATATTTTTGATATGCGTAGGTTAAAGATTCTAACTCCTATTTGAAAAAACAAACACACACGAGACATAGTTTTAATTCAAATAAAATGATTGGATTTGTCAAATTTTTAATAGCCTCTTAATTAAATGACAGGAATGTACTAAAAGATAAATCCAATTATGGCAATTTAAAATAGAAGATGTTTGTTCAAATGAAAAGAATATTTTGCAAGTTCAAAACAAAAAGAACCCTTGCTGAACACATAATATAATGTGGAAATATAAATGTTAAGAAAAGAGAGAGAAGAACGTAATCGGTTTATACTGATTTAACTTACAAATCAAGCATACGTCCAGTGCCTAAGTATGAGTGTTTCATTATGAAAATTCAAGTAGTAATTTAACTAGCCTCTTTAAGTTCACGAGTACATATTTTTTATGGTTCTCCAACCATCCACACTAGTAGTATTAATCGAGTCTCACAAGTATATATTTTTTAAGGTTCTACAATATTCTACACTAGTAGTGTTTATCAGCCTCTACAAGCTCTCAAGAGATGAAAATATAATTTGCTCGATATGAACTTCAATGATTTCTCTCAAAAGAGTTTCTACCTTCTAAAGCCAAGAGATTTGATAACAATATAACTTTCAAGAGTATTGATGTATTTTGAAGATCGGGCACATGTCTACCATTCACAAATGCATTGATTCTTCTTTAAATAGACATTTTCTTCAAACGAGTTATTGATTTTCTTATATCTTAAATTGACTTTGAATCTTCAATACCATATTTGATAAAATCTTCCAACATCCAAATATTAAGGCAAATGATCATATCATGGAGCTGATTGTGATTTGTAATATGATATTGTGAAATCATTTCTAATAAATCAAGTAAGTTCATAAAGAAAGTTTTTGTAACACTTATCATATGATTTTATTTCCTTTGGAGAATTAACCCATTAGCAATAGAAGGAAATAAATTCAATTTGAAAGTTCATCGTCAAAATCATTAAGCCTTGAGGTAACACTATTAATTAAGTTTCTCATATTTTTATTTATTTTTATTAATTTAGTAATATAACTAATAAACCTAGGTCAATGTATACTATCTAAATTTCAAGGAGGATAAATATACAAATGACTATTGTATATCAATTAATAAAATTTTAATATTTACTTTTATCTACTTTATTAATTGAATAATTGCAACTTCAATTTTATCTTACAATCATTGCTATATTTCCATAATCATTGCATTAGTCAATTAATCAATTGTATGATATTTCTAAAATTAGCAAAGTTGTATTAATATAACTTTAGCATGTATTATAAATAGGGTTTTTCTCTCTCGTTGAGGAGGTTTCTCTCTCTTGACGATGACAAGTTTCCTTTAGTCTTTTGTTACCTATCTTGTGTTCGATCATGGCTGACGATATTTCTATTGACATGGCCAATCTTTCTATTGAAGGTGAGGAGGATGAAGGAGTGGTGATTGAAGGGAAGGAGATTGTCAAAGATGGAATTGATTATTCTATGTGTTTGGTGGGACGCTTTCATTCGGATCGGAATATCAACTTCAACGCTATGAAACATACTTTGGCATCCCTATGGAAGCCTTTCATAGGGGTTACGATTCATGAGAAGTGGTATGGCACGTATTTATTTCAGTTCTATCATGAAGTGAATGTGAGTAGGGTAATGGAGATGTCCTCTTGGACGTTTGATAACCAACTGCTACTGTTGGAGAGGATGGGCAATTATTCTCATCCTTCTGAGGTCCCATTATTTCATGTTCTTTTGTGGGTACAAGTACATGGTTTGCATTCTAGATTTATGTCAGAGCATGTGGCTAAGAAGATTGGCAATGCATTAGGGGAGTTTGTGGAGTCAGATCCTAAGAATTATGATAAGCCAAAAAAGAAGTTCATGCAGTCGCAGTATCGATAGGATGTAAGGAGGCCAATTCGTCAATCAATGCAATTAAAGAAGGATTATGAGGAGTGGTTTACTGTAGCTTTAGAGTTCGAGAAGTTACCCTGTGTCTGTTTCCTATGTGCATATTTAGGGCATATTGAGAAGTTTTGCCGATTACTGCTTAACAAGAACAATGGTCCTCTTACTCGAAAACTTACACCATCTAGCCAAGCTACAACTTGCCAGAATCCCATGATTCTTGGATCACGGTGGCTAAAGGAGGGGGGAACGATGGAGGTGGGAGATGTGTCCATGCAGAATAGGATTGGTAGGTCTGGAATGAGTGAAGTTCAAAATTCAAATGGGCACCAAACAGATAAGGAAGGTGCGGATTCTGGTGGCAATGAATCAGGGAATTCGAAAATGGGTGAGGTGATGGATATGGAAGGTGGAGGTGATTTGGCGGGTGAGGATGTAGGTGTTACTATTATAGACCCTAAAAGAAGAAGAATGGGCCAGGAGCCAAAGTAAGACAAGGGAGCCTAGTACTTGGGAGAATAATGCTATAAGTTCTGATACTGGTTCAAAAAACGGACCAACGATGGGCACTGTGAATCAAGCCCACTAAAAAAAATGAGTTGCATAAGCTAGAACTGTCGAGGACTTGGCAACCCTTGAGCAGTAAATTCTTTGCAGGAAATTATTAGACTTAAAAGGCCAAATTTAATTTTTCTTATTGAGACTTTTTGTAGTCTTCAAAAATCAATGAAATAAAAGACCTCTTACATTATGATGGTTTCTTTTCAGCTGACAGTAAAGGCCACAGTGGTGGACTTACGATGATTTGAAAGTCTGTAAATACTATTTCTCTTATTAGTTTATGTGATAGATATATTGATGCTTTGGTAGATATTGCTAATGTGGGTGTTTGGAGGGTTACTGGTTTCTATGGTGAACCTAACCGATCTAGGCGATCAAATTCATGGCAGTTATTACGTGTTTTGGCTTCACATAGTGTG
>JANVCQ010000232.1:12002281-12057889 GCA_025531925.1 Erythroxylum plowmanianum | reverse complement strand
ACATAAAAACGCAGTCCAATAAATTTTTCAAATACGATTTCCACATTATTCACAATAAAATTCCATTTAGGCCCAATCCCGGGAAATAATCATGAATGCATATACAGTTATTGCATGTGCACAATTTCATTGTTTGACCAATACCAGTATGCATAACATTAACCAATTAGTCCTAATCACTCTCGACCTTTGCCAAATTACTATTTCACCCTTCCTGTCGGGGGTGGGATGTTACAAACATACTAGAGTTCTACATTTTTTATCGTATAGTGCTTTATAAGGTACCATACCAATGCTAGTTTGATAACTGTTGTTGTAAGCAAACTCCATCAGAGCTAAATACTTATCCTAACTTCCTAGAAACTCCAACACACAACCTCGAAGCATGTCTTCCAATGTCTGTATAACCCGTTCAGACTGTCAATCTATCTGGGGATGGAAAGCAGTACTAAACTTAACTTAAGTTCTTAGAGCCTTCTGTAGACTTTTCCAGAATCTCAAAGTAAATCGAGGATTGCGATATGAAATAATAGACAATGGTAGTCCATGTAATCTCATTATTTCATTCATATACAAATCTGCAAGCCTATCCAAAGAATAGTCAGGAAGGCAGAAAATGAGCAGATTTGGTAAACTTATCCACAATTACCCATACAACATCATGTTTTCTTTGAGTCGGAGGGAGTCCAGTAACAAAGTCCATGGTAATGCTATCCCATTTCTATTGAGGAATAGAAATAGGATGTAACAAACTAGATGGAACCTGGTGCTCAGCTATAACCTGCTGACACGTAAGACATTTAGCTACATAGTCCACAATATCCTGTTTTATAGCTAACCACTAGTAATGCTGCTTCAGATCCTGATACATCTTGTTTCCATTAGGATGCATAATAAATACTGTATTATGATCCTCAAACAATAGTTTTTTCTTCAATTCATCATTAGTTGGCACAGACAACTGATCTTTATAATACAATTCACCATCTCCTTGCATAGAAAAATCAAACTGTTTACCTCCCTGAGTAGCTAAGATAAGTTATTGTAACTTATTATCAGCTCTCTGAGCATCACAAATCTCTTGTCTCAAAGTAGGCCTTACTTTCAACTGAGCTATTGAAGCTCCATCAGATACAAGTTCTCATTCACCCTACTTAATTGATAATGCTGAAATTGTCTTCTAACTCAAGGCATCAGCCACGACATTATCCTTGCCCTGATGATAATCCACAATACAATCATAGTCCTTAAATAATTCCAACCAACACCGTTGTCTTAGATTGAATTCCTTCTAGGTAAGTAAATATTTCAGACTTTTATGATTTGTGAAAATTCTACATTTTTCACATACAAATAATGCCGCCAAATTTTCAAGGCAAACATTACTGCTATAAGTTCCAGATTATGTGTCAGATAGTTCTGTTCATGTGATTTTAATTGCCTACAGGCAAAACAACTACTTGTCCTTCCTACATCAAAACATAACCCAAACCGTTTCTCGATGCATCAGTATACATAACATACTCCTTACTAGAAGTAGATTGAACCAATATAGAAGCTTCAGTAAGCATACTTTTTAATTGGTCAAAACTATTCTGACATCCATCAGATCATTTATACTTCACTCCTTTTCATAACAGTTTAGTTAAAAGGGACAATATCCCCGTAAATCCCTTCACAAATCGACGGTAATAACCAACCAGACTCAGAAAACTTCTCACTTCTGTCACATTCCGTGATGGTTTCCAGTTAACAATTCTTCTATCTTACTCGGATTAACTATAATTCCTTCAGAAGAGACAACATGCCCTAGGAATGATATCTTCTGAAGCCAGAAATTACATTTACTCAGCTTAGCATACAACAGTTTTTCTTGCAGAGTCTGTGACACAATTTGGAGGTGGTCATTATGGTCATATTTATTATTAGAATAGACTAAGATATCATCAATAAACATCACTACAAACTGATTCAAATACAGCCTGAATACTCTATTCATTAGATCCATAAATGTCGCTGGAGTATTAGTTAACCCGAATGGCATTACTAGGAATTCATAATGTCTATAAGGGGTCCTAAATGTAGTTTTCGATATATCCACATCCTTTACCCGAAGTTGATAGTATCCTAATCACAGATCGATCTTTGAAAACACTCCTGCATCTTTCAACTAATCAAATAGGTCTTCAATTCTTAGTAACAGATAATTGTTCTTCACTGTGACTCTATTCAATTGCCTGTAATCGATGCACATCTGTAGTGAACCATCCTTCTTCTTAACAAACATGACTGGTTCTCCCTCCGGTGATACACTGAGTCGAATAACCCTTTATCTAGAAGCTCTTGTAACTACACCTTCAACTCCTTCAATTCAGTAGGAGTCATTCTGTATGGTGCTCTAGATATAGGAGCAGTGCTAGGCATCACTTCAATAGATAACTCCACATCCCTTTTGGGAGGGAGTCCAGGCAATTCTTCTGTAAACACATCTGGAAACTCATTCACCACAGAAATATCTAGCAATTTACTACCCTCCTTCTTATAATCAAACACAAAAGCTAGATAAGCTTCACGTCCCTTCTTGAGAAGTTTTCGAGCTTACATAGCAAATACCACATTAGCTAAGGAACTAGTGCAAATGCCATGCAATACTATTGTAGGCTGATTTGATTTCCTAAGTATAACTATTTTTGCACCACGATCTACTACTGCCTGATGTTTGGATAACTAATCCATACCCAGAATCAAATCAAATTCATGAAAAGGTAATATGATAGGATCTGCTATATACTCATTTCTTTAGATCAGAATAGGATAGTTTTTATACACATGATTAACCAACACACTACTGCCTAAAGGACTAGTTACATGCATTTCATACTCTAACTTATCTACAGACATTTCCTTATCAAATATTTCTCCACCACAGATATAAGAATGAGTGGATCCAGGATCAATCAATGCATGCATTTCAGAATTAAAGAGAGAATCAATACTAGTAATGACGTCTGGTGCATCCTGATCCTCGCGAGCTTTCAATGCATAAGCTCGAACCAATACAGAAGGCATAGATAGTCGATTCACAGTTTTTGAGTGGGAAATCGGATTAGTTATGTTCTGATTATGTACTCCTCAACCTCTACTTCATCCTCTATTCCCAGTAGATGCATGGGAGATATCCCTATTGACTTGTGATGTCAGAGCCTGTCTGAGAGGGCAGTTGGCTATTAGGTGCTCAGTATTGCCACAACGGAAACATGCACCCATAGCATTCCAATAAATACCCCAATGCTTTATAGAGCAATAAGGGCACTCTAGGGCACCAGAAACTTGGCCCTCAAAGGAACCTGCTAGAAACAGCTGATGAGGGAAAGTTTTATCACCTTCTCTGAGTTACAGATCTCTATGTATTTTCTGGTGCAAAGGAAGTACCTTCCCAACTTCGTTTACCTGAAGACTGGCCTCCTCTAGTAAAACCCCTTCACTGACTCCTTTCTCTTTTGATCATCTCTTGCCTCTCAATCTTCATAGCAGTTTGTACTAAATGATGGTAAGTTACTTGTTGCAACAGAGTAAATGCTGCCAGATGCTCCTTGATGGAGTCATGCAAACCATCCTCAAACTGGTGGCATTGAAACTCCTCAGTAAGCACAGATTCAGGGGCATACTTACTGAGTTGGTTGAACTCCTGATCATACTCAACAACTGATAAGTTTCTCTACTTCAAGTTCAAAAATTGCTTCCATTTATTCTTTTTATAAGCCTCTGTCACATACTTAGCTTTAAATTATTGGGCAAAGAAATCCCAAGTTAGAGACATTGATAGTTGAGGACTCCTCAAAATGAACTTCCATCATTCATAAGCTGCTCCCTACAGAAGGGAGACAACATATTAACTTTTGGAATCTATGCATAAAAAGAAAATATGATAAAATAAAAAACAAAGGCCAATATTTTTAAGACAATAAATTCATGTTACGTTTTCACATCAAAGTGAAATTTTCCTATCAAAGTGAACTAAACTACTTCCTTTTTTGCCTTTCATTTCCATTTTATTGGTGTTCCAAAAGTCCCTTTTTGAAATCTTGGGGAAGTGCACCATCTGCTCTACTGGATAACTAATCTCATCCAACACTCTCTTTACCTTCTCAATCCAGAACTCAGCCCTTTCAGATTCCTTCAGAGATGTCCCAGTAAATTCCTCCACTCCATACTTCCTTATCTGATCAATTGGAGCCTTAGGTGTTGTCATACAATGTAGTAAGGTCATCATATCTTGAGATAGCTTAAACAAAGCCTCTCATTAAGTTGGAGGAGGAGGTGGCACCTCAGCTTCACCTCGATTGAGCCTAGAGAGTCTAGATATTGATGGATGAGTTTGCTCCGAATGATTGCTCTTAGTAATTTGGTCAACGGCATCACATGATCCTTTCATCTTTAGTTCTAAAATCAAAAAATGAGACAACTGCATTAGGTGAGACACAACTTTTACACACAAGTATAAGCAAGAGTTAAGCGCTGGTTAAACCAGAATCACCTAAACCATGCTCTGATGCCAAAAAGTGTAATGCCCAAATACCCCCTGGGACGATATATGGATGCCACACAAGACAGTATAAACAAACCAAAACGTTTAACGGAAGTATAACATTCAAAATCTTCCATTAGAAGCAATCCAGAACAAACATACATCATATTATATGTTGAACTTAAAACAAATTGGTTTCAAACCATCCATATATTATATCACATGAACTTAATAAAAATTTGTCCCAAAAATCAAAACCAACCTGAAAATAGTTATTACAAAAAAACTTACAACAATTTAGAGTCATAGACTTTATATACAAACCAAAACAAACTCAAAATACATTTTTACTCAAAACAATATTCAAACTCCATTGGCTATTGCGGTTGACTCATTCTAGTCTTTATAATCCTCGTTCTGAACCTATATGGGACAAATCCATCGTGCTAAGCATATAGCTTAATGAGTAATAACTAATCTATACATAAACTGACAACTAATTCTACAAAATCATGTTATAATAGAAGCATGCATTAACAGTTTATCGAAACGAACAATTCAAATATATTGTATCTCAGAATATATTTTATAATCAATAGAACTGAATATCAAAAGAGGGTATAAGCCCTTCAGAATTAGAATATAATTTCTTTGTTTCTATCAAAAATCAAACATATTTCATAATACAAAATCAGATGACTACTAAATCCATTTATAGAAGTGGGCAACGGGACTTATACAGGATATACCATGATTGGTATCATAAAACAGGAGAGACTTACGTCTCAATAACAGGAGACAACGAAGTGTCAATAACAAATGACACTGAAGTGTCAGTGACAGGAGATATCGAAGTGTCACAAGGGAGACAAAAGTCTCAGCACCAAAGTACCACAGGAGCAGCTGTAGACCCTTCTAAACATACCTATTTACCCACAATTAAGACTAAATAGATTCAAAAATAGAAATGCCTGAAATTCAATTTACATATCAATCAATGTTTGCATATCATGTATTCAAGCATATCACATTCTTACAGGTATCATTCATTGATATAAATTAATAGAAAACAAAATAATCAAAACAAAGCTATTAAATCTTACTTACTAAATTACTTACAAAAATTGACCATCTAAATTACTTACAAAATCTCCCTTTTTGCTTATTGCCTTAAAGTCTCGGCAATATCTAAAATTGGTCACTTTATGGGTTCCTCAAAAACATTTAATACAAACACATGGCACTATTGTACACAATTATGGATTCAATTATGCATATTTATGTATACTGAATATGTATGATGCATGGTCATGACAAATTCCTGTGTTTCTTATCCTTAATCTTGTTACATTATCAAACATGTAAAACCATACTCAATTGCTTAATCTAGATTTATCTCACAACCAACTTTTATATTCACTTTGTCAATTATTCACATCAGGAAGATGAGGTAATTTGGTAACACTTCCTTCTAAATTTTTCTCCCACGTCTTAAGTTTCTAATGATACCAAGTTCATTCCATTTGGTTCTATATATTGAAAGTTATACTCAAAAGATCTAAGACTATACTTAAGCTTCAACAGAATTCTTATCTCACTTCCAATCAGATTCTGAAATTCTTAGATTCAGAATTTGAATTCAATCTCTTTAGGCAACTTGTAGCCTTATGACTCTAGTTTAATCATAATCAATAATTAAATAGTGTTCTCAATTCTTTGGAGCTCACATAACCAAATAAAATTCTTTATCACAAGCAAACCATTTCTATCGTGCATCACTAAGCTTTTCATTACAGAAGGCTATTGGGCCGTTCTCTTGCAAATTACTGCCCCAACGCCTATTCCACTATCATCGCACTCTACTTTAAAACTATCATAATTGGGGAAGGTTAGAACCATAGCAGTGGTTAACTTTTATTTGATGATATTAAGCTTCTGGCAGCACCTTCATTCCATCGAAACATGCCTTTATTCAGAAGGTCAACAAGGGAAGAAATGATCTTAGTGAAGTGGTATATAAATCATCTGTAGAAGGTTACCAACCCACGGAAATTTTAAACTTCACTCGCTATTTCGGGCTCCTCCATTGTTATCACCATCAGGGCTATATGCCACCTGTTCTTCACCTTCATACTCTTCACCAAAATGACCAAGATCAATGATGTTTACTCCTCTTCTCTTTGGATCATAATTGGAACGTGCCTAGGTTGGTTATAACTGTAACACTGTTCAGGGATTGGCCTGACATTTGGGTTCTTTTGAGATAGTGCTTGCATCTCGGCCCCTCAATGGGCTTCTTCGCAGTTGCTTTGTCATTATTTAGTTGTTCCAGTCGACCTTGTGAATTGTTTTATCACATGTTCATCTGAGTGCTTATGGGTTGATAACAGGTCTTCCATACAAAATCTGTCCTTTTTCCTTAGACCATAATCTCAGCCTTTAATTTCATAGTCTGTGTTTCAAAATATTTTCTAGCATTTGCACACCGATCTTGCCTTCTTCTTCTTCTATATCTTCCTATCAACTTCTCGCTGTAGTGGATGGATTGAATTACGCCTAAGACATAGTGCTTGGGTAAATCCCTCAACTTCACGTCGACCAACATTTTGCCTCGTGTTGGTGTTATCCAAATGTGATTCTAATGCAGCCATTCGCTGTTCAATCTAATCAAGGTATTTCTTCACAAAATGAAACTCATTTTAATCTAATCAAGGTATTTCATTGATGGTTACATGACTAACCTAAAAGATCGATTTATTGACTGCTTCACAGAAAAAAATGAAATTAAAATAATTAGTCAAACAAGTCCATCATGATTAAAGAAATAACATATTCTCCGACGAACTTTCAATTGAAAACTTACCTTGAGTGGTATCACCATAGTGCAATTTTACCTTGGGTGGTATCTTTACATGGAGACTTCTTCAGATCCAATTCATTTAGTGTTAAGTTTGTCTATATCTAGTTTGCTTAGAAGTGTGAAGCGTGTATTATTAAACAAAATAGAAAATCTTGTAGAAATAACTCATGTAGAGAATCGTGTGTGTGTGAAACTTTTTTACCAATTTTGAGTCCTTATAGTATATATTCTCGTGATCGTTCTTGAACGAGAAGTATTAGGAGTGTGTTATCTACTTCTAAATCTCATGTAAAAGAAGTCATCCAAAGTTCCAAACTAAAACAGTGTGGTCTCAGATCTACAACTGCAGAACAGTACATAAAGTTGGAAATCCTTAAGGAGCTGATTACCTTATGGAGAGAGCACAATCACACACATCTACATTTTAGAGCTATACGACTTGTTCTTACCTTACATGGAAGAGAAGGTATCCTGCAACAACCAGGATATCCCTTCTTAACACGGCTTATACAACATACCAGAATGCTCTTATTAGTACCTTGCTGACAATGCTCAACAATAGAAGTGTCATCTTGACTATAACAACTGATTTCAACATCAAGTTGAATGATTTCACTTTGTCTAAACATATACAAGTTCAGATCCAGATCACAGGAGCAGAACAAGATCCAAAAGCCATCATGGCTATCTTACATCACCAAATGATCTATCATCTATAGAATCATGCCTTGGACATAAACTTTCCAAATTTTACTTCGGATGCTCTTTACATGGTTGCTAATCGTGATAATGATCAGACTACTATCATTCAGATCCTGAAGCAGTTATCTTTACAGGGGCTTGAAAAATTAATGCCAACAGAATGGATTACCAACTACTAGAAGGTATTCCACATACCTCATCAGCATTCTTTTCATACAACGACTCCAATTTTGTAGACACTGAGAGATGGCTCAGTCAAATTTATCTACATACGATCCAGCGACGACATGGCCGATCCTTCGACATCAGGGTCTATCCTGATGATCCAGCCCATTGAACCTCAAGATCTACCAGATCTATCATCTAGGGCAACAAGTCTTAAGATCTAGCCCGTATTTTCTCATACGGAAGGTAAAGACAGTCCTCCTATTCATTATTTCAAATCTAATAGAGATCCAATCTATGTTAGTCATCATCGTGGATATTTTATATGGAATGTCGACCCATCCATGTGCAAACCAGACTGTGAGATCTATCTCAATCCTGAGTCAAATATTGATGATGATGATCCAAGATATCAACGAAGAAGGAAGAAGAAAAAGCCCAAATCTCGATACTTTCCTTCTCATGACTATCACCCTCTTGGTGGTGATCCAGATCCATGTGATCATAATGGTCTATCCATGATAGAAAAATCTAGACCAAAGTCTCTTAGAGAGATGCTCCAGCTATCTATATTTACTAAGTCAGATCCTTGCAGATCTACTGGCGGATCGTGCAGATCTAAACCAGCAATTCCTATTATGACTCCTACTCTTTAACTTTGTATAATGGCAGGTTCATATGAGGATGACTTTCCTTAACTTTCCAGTAGTATTAATAAAACACAAAGGGTTATCTTCAACTCATATATCAGAGCGTCAGGAATTACTTCACAAGGAACACCAATATCAAATCCAACTGATGAAGTTCTTAACTGGCAGACATCAAATGCAACAGCTTGGAACAAAGTTTTGAGAACGATTGATTCCAAGCTGGATGGAATGAGTCAACAAAACATCGCTATACAAATGATGTATTGATCGTATAAAGCTCAAATTCAACGCCTTGATACTGAACTCAAACAATACGTCTCTGCTCATTGCATGGGGCCAGATTTCGACTTTAAAGTTCCTAAGATACAAGAGATACAAGGAATTGTACGACAAAAGGAAACTGACATGCATGCAGCTCAATTTTAACAGATATATGGCTCATCTTCTCCAGATTTTGCAAATCTACATTCATCATATCCATCTCTTTCGTATCAACGGTATCCAAAAGAAGCTGACTATTCAAAGGTATTCAAATTTAATTACCCTTTGATTAGACAGTAAATATATCCTCAGACAACTCAAGAAAAGCCTCGACGATCAAAACCAAAGTCTACATCTGATCGTGTGCGTAAGCCTCGAGTTCCTGAGTCTTCAAAGGTTCCAAAAACGTCATCTTCTTATACAATTTTTGAACCAACTGAACAGTGGAGAAAACCATTAAGGATCAATACTCCTCCATCATCTCCACCATCAATACAACCTTCCACCTCTTTTCTTGGGAAGGATAAAGCTAAACAGACAGAGTACATAGCTACTCTCACTATTAAATCTCTTGTAGAAAATTCTAAATCTATGAACGAATCAGAAGATAGTCTTAATACCTAGAGTGGTACATCTGAGATTTCTGCAACACCATCTGATGATTCATCTGAACTACAATCGTCAGATCTGGCCAATGAATCAACTGAAATAGGCGGGTCAGACAACTTTGCTGACTTATCAGAGTTATCTAATGTTCTGATGGCAATGCCTTAATATACTGAAGTAGAACCAAAAATCAGTGAAGCTGAATTCACAAGTACTGAACCCTTTAGACCTGAACCAATACCTCAAGCAATACCAGCTGCGACAGCTGCACAGTCGACAACCAAGCCTACCTTGGGTCCTTGGTTTACATTCAATGATCTCCCACCTAAGGAATAGAGGGATCGAATATATGAATTCGATGCATTGATTGATCTACAAATGACTAGACCTAATCATCCTCTTCAGGATATTTTGTCTGAATTTATATCTCGGTTCACTCGTACTTTGCAAGAATGGTGGCAAAGTATAAATAAATATCAATGATTTCAGTACATACAAGTATCAACTACTGGAGCACTACTTGGCATAATTCACAAAGAATTTATTGGTGATTTCCAGTTGATTGACAAACAAATCCGTCAAGAATATTTCAAGATGAAATGTTGTTCTCTTGACAAGCGTGATCTTCAAAAGCATTACAAATGCATGACAAAAAAGTATTATCTTTTGAATGGATGGAATGATGTTAATTTCCGATATGCTTTTATTTCCTCCCTTCCAGATGAAATACAGCCAAAACTACAAAGAACCATAGTTTCTCTACAAAGAGATATATCAACTATTTCTCTTGGAGAAATCTATCAGCTTGCTTTAGCGTCTCTTGACAAACTACGTGATCAGCATACTTTGTTCAAGAATATCCTCAAAGGAGGTCCAGTTCTGAAAAAGGCTTGCAAGAAGCCTTATCTCCAGATAAAGTACAAAAATAAACAGACTTGTAAGTACCATAGCAACAAGAAAGCTCATCAATCTCAAGTCTACCGTAGGAGAATATTCCACAGGAAGAAAGAAGGACAGAAGCCTTGGAAGCAGAACTTCAAGAAGAAGAACATAGGCAAAAAGCGTAAATATATGAGGTTCTTCAAAAGTCTTCACTTTGAAATAGAAATCAATGTTTTATCTGTGAAAGCCCATATCATTACTCAAACAAGTGTCCTCAGACAACCAGGAAAGATGCCAAATTCCTAGATAAACTTGAAAAACTCATGCCTATTCATCCTCAGAGTCACATTGAAGAAATCCTTGAGGAACAATCTTATGAGGACAATGATACACAGTTTGCATCTGCATCTACTGATGATGATTCATTATACATGTTACGGCAGACATGTATGAAAATAGATCGTAATTCAGTTTAATGCCCATATGTCCATACCCAGTTGTTTCAATAAGACAAATATGATCGGCCCATTAAGGCTATTGGATTTATGAATACGGGATCTAGTTGTACGATCATGAAGCCCAACATTTTATCTTCGGAAGCATAGACTTCACATGAAGAGTATTTTACTACCACTGATGATAACTCTTTCAAGATTGGGTTAATTACAAGAAGAAGAATTGGCATTTGCTTCTTTCCTCAGTATACAGTTTGGACTAAAGTACTTGGAAGCAATCTACCAGTCCCAGACATTCTGATAGGAATGGATACGTACAGTATAGCCCATCCTTTACTAATTCAATCCACAGGCCTCATGTATCGAAACTTTTTCAGTCCATACACTGACATAAAAATGTGTTTGAACTTATACAGGTTCCAACGCATTATACTGGACTTCAAGATAAACTGTTGGAATATTGTCCAGATTCTCATGCACAATTTACTTATCTATATCCTCTGTGGAAAAATGCTGACTTTTTCATAAGTCTACCTTTCGAGAAAAATGAGGATATTAATCCTACAAAAACTACATATCTAGGGATGAACCCTGACGACTTAAAGCTAGCACAAGATGAGTATGCAATTCTATTGCAGCAAGGATTGATCGAGCCCACAAAGTCGGATTGGGCTTGTTAAGTGTTCTATGTCAACAAGCATTTAGAGCAAAAGCGTGGTGAAAAGAGATTAGTCATTGACTACAAGCCTCTTAATGCTTTCCTGCAAGATGACAAGTTTCCTCTACCCAAAATTAGTACAAAGATAATATTTCTGAAGGAAGCTGTTATATTTTCAAAGTTTAATCTTAAAGCAGGATTTTGGCAATTGAGTATTCACCCTGAAGAACGTTATAAGACTATATTCTATATTCCCAATGCTCAGTACTAATGGACTATCATGCTATTTGGACTTAAAGTCGCTCCATCATTGTTTCAGAAATCCATTACTAATATCTATGAGCCTATTCTCAACAGTGCATTGATCTATATCGATGACATCTTACTATTTTCACAGACTCATGAGCAACATCAGATCCTTTTCGACAAGTTTTTGGATCTTACTAAATAGTATGGGATTATGCTTTCGACCTCGAAAAGCACCATTGGTATAACAGAAATTGAGTTTCTAGGAATGCGATTCAAGGATAGATTCTATCAACCAGGTCCACATATTGCTTAGGAATTATTGTAATTTCCAGATGAACATCTCACTATGAAACAAATTCAACAGCTTGGAATTGTTCACTACATCAGAGATTTCATACCACATGTAGTAACCTACACTTCATACTTATCTAAGCTCTTATGAAATAATCCACTACAATGAGGAAAAGAACAGACTCCAGCTGTCCAGCATCTCAAAAAAATATGTCAGGATCCTCCTCCTTTGAAGATTCCTGAAAAAGGATGTGTCCTTCAAACCGATGCTAGTGTCACCCACTGGGATGCTGTGTTTCTTGAAGAATTCAATGATCGACAACATTATCGTGGACATGCTAGTGGATCTTTTAGTCCAGTTGAATGTTACCATCATATCTCGCATAAGGAGATTCTTGCTGTCAAAAGAGGTATTAAACAGTTTTCTATCCACCTCACTCCTTATCATTTTAGCATTGAAATGGACAACACCTCATTCCCCAAAATGCTAGAACAGACTGGGAAAAAGATTCCCAACAACCAACTTTTGCACTGGCAAAAGTGGTTCTCTGCATATAAATTCAGTGTCCGACACCTGAAAGGTCATAAGAACATCTTAACTGATTATCTTTCAAGGCCTTCTAAGCAACTCTTCTTCGCTTCATCTTCTTTGAAACTCCCAATTCCTCTCTTTTGTCTTATGGAGTTTCCTAGATTTACCAGATACAAGAAATACTTTCCTCTATAGTTTTCTAGTAGACATTACTAATGTTGAAACTCTTTCTTGAATCCTTTACTAGAGTGTTTTCTACTATATGCATGAAATTCTCTTCAAGCATGACATCATTGCTAAACCTAGTCATTTTGACATGCTAACTCCTTACAAATACATGTACCATATATATGATTCTCTTGATGAGGATACACTTTGGCACCTCTGGTATTTAGTTGCTTTGTATACTTATACAATCTCTTTATCTCCTTTACATATATACTACTATTTGACATATCCTACAAATTCTGGATCCCTTCTTTGGACATTCCTTGAATGGTTTCAACCTCTTGCTAAATGGCGTATTGATATGTCTCTGGAATTATCAAAGCATCGTCTTTGGAATGTAACATTGGACAATAAAAATGTCTATGTATTCTATCTGCTGCATCGTCCATATTGTATGACTGATACAAATATGCTCTGCATAATCAGTCACATTCAGTTTTGGCGTACCCTCGTTGATTGGCCTAATGAAGAAGTTCTTGCTACTGAAGAACTTTATGCTCTTCTAGACCAATATAATCAACATCCACAGTCAGACATTTCTCCTCTTTGTACTTCACAAAGAAAATATTTCGAAAAAACAGATCTCAGATAGCCTATTCAAACTCCATTTATAAATGAATGGACCTCTATTTATGAACACTATATCAACATTCGTAGAGGCTCTATTCCTTATCCAACTTACAGACCTACTGTGGAATCTAGCCCACAGCCAGACGACCTTAGTCTGACAGGTACTTCTATTACAGACCAATGGCCATCTGATTGGGCTCAGACTAACATTCATAAACTTATTGAACAGATTGATTGAGACATGGAGTTGACAGATGATGATTATGACAAGAACGTCTTTTGAGACAACTGCTGACATGATGAAAGATGGACCACATATCACCGTCAATAACTGTTGAAGATTCAATCTTATCATCTTCTTTTTCACCTTTAATCTTTTCTACTATTTACTTTTAGGGTTTGTTTACCTAAACACTGTTTGCTTTAGGACTTTTGGTAAAAGTAGATTCTTTTGTGATAAGGTTAGGTGAAATAGTATTTTAATTTTGTTAAAATGTAAGCCGATGGAAAGGCGTTGAAGGGTTGTAAGACTCCGATATCTGGAACTCCCTATGTAGTGATACATACTTCCAATCCGACTTTGGTCAGTTGATGATGCAACCAGTAAGGTGGTTTAGAAAGGTGTGTGTATATATATACTTGTTCTCGCCTTTTAGGAACCCTACTTCACTCACATACTCTTACTTATCATTCCCCGTTAATGCTTCTGATTTAAGGCAGCAGATAGATTTAGAAGCAACAGTTTCTAGACTATCATAGACTTTCTGATATGCAAGATCCTCGTTAGAGGCGAATGTAGAGCATACTCATCCTACATCTTAAGCACTAAGGATACACTGATTTGTTTCAGGGTTTGAAGTTTTCAGAAATGAGAAAGGTGTTTAGAAAACAGACTTCATTATCGATCTGAATTCAATTTTTCATGTTTACAACTGAAACTGAACTCTACTTTTACAAGCGAAATTAGGGGTAGAAATGTAAATCTACCTAAAGACTAAATGATTACACTTTAACAAAAATAAAATACTATTTCACCTAACTTTATCACAAAGGAATCTACTTTTATCAAAAATCCTAAAGTAAACAGTGCTTAGGTATACAAAGTCTAAAAGCAAACAATAGAAAAGACTAAAGGTGAAAAAGAAGATGATAAGATAGAATCTTCAATAATTGTTGACGGTGATATGTGGTCCATTTTTCATCATGTCAGCAGTTGTCTCAAAAGGCGTTCTTACTTTAGAGGTGTAAAATAAGGTCATCGTCATCATCTATCAACTCTATGTCTCGATCAATCTGTTCAATAAGTTCATGGATATTGGTCTGAGCCCAATTAGATGGCCATGGGCCTGTAACAAAAGTACCTGTTAGACTAAGGTTGTCTAACTGTGGGCTGGATTCCAAGTAGGTCTGTAAGTTGGATAAGGAATAGAGCGTCCACGAATGTTGATAAAGTGCTCATAAATAGAGGTCCATTCATTTACAAATGAAGTTTGAATAGGCTATCTGAGAGCTGTTTCTTCAAAATATGATCCTTATGAAGTACAAAGAGAAAAAATGTCTGACTATGGACGTTGATTATATTGGTATAGAAGAGCATAAAGTTCTTCAGTAGCAAGAGCTTCTTCATTAGGCCAATCAACGAAGGTACGCCAATATTGAGTATGGCTGATTGTGCAGAGCATATTCGTATCAGTCATACAATATGGACGATGGAACAGATAGAATACATAGACATTTTTATTGTCCAATGTTGCATTCCAAAGACGATGTTTTGATAATTCCAGAGACATATCAATATGTCACTTAGCAAGAAGTTGGAACCATTCGAGGAATGTCCAAAGAAGGGATCCAGAATTTGTAGGATCTGTCAAATGGCAGTATACATGTAGAGGAGATAAAGCGATTGTACAAGTATACAAAGCATCTAAAGATCAAAGGTGCTAAAGTGTATCCTCATCAACAGAATCATATATATGGTACCAGAATTTAGAAGGAATTAACATATCAAAATGACTAAGTTTAGCAATGATATCATGCTTGAGGAAAATTTCATTCATATAGTAGAAAACACTCTGGTAAAGGACTGGAGAAAGCTTTAACGTTAACATATCTGCGAGAAAACTATGGAGGAAAGTCTTTCTTATATCTGGCAAATCTGGGAAATTCCATAAGCCAAAAGAAAGGAATTGGGATTTTTAAAGAAGATGAAATGAAGAAAAGTGGCTTAGAAGGCTTTCAAAAATAATCAGCTAAGATGTTTTTACAACCTTTCAGGTGTCAGACATTGAATTTATATGCAGAGAACTACTCTTGCCAGCGTAAAAATTGGCTGTTGGGAATCTTTTTCCCAGTATGTTATAGAATTTTGGAGAACGAGGTGTCCATTTCAATGATAAAATGATAAGGAGTGAGGTGGATAGAAAACTTTTCAATACCTCTTTTGACACCAAGAATCTCTTTATACGAGATATGATAGTTACATTCAGCTGAGCTGAAAGATCCACTAGCATGTCCACTATAATGTTGTCGATCATTGAATTCTTCAAGAAGCACAACACCCCAATGGGTGTCACTAGCATCGGTTTGAAGGACACGTTATCCTTTTTTAGGAATCTTCAAAGGAGGAGGATCCTGATAGATTTTCTTGAGATGCTGGACAGCTGTAGTCTGTTCTTTTGTCCATTGTGGTGGATTCATCTGTAAGAGCTTAGATAAGCATTAGGTGTAGGTTGTCACATGTATGAAATCTCTGATGTAGTTAATAATTCCAAGGAACTGCTGAATTTATTTCACAGTGAGATGTTCATCTGAAAATTGCAATAATTTCTAAGCAATATGTGGACCTGGTTGATAGAATCCATCATTGAATTGCATTTCTAGAAATTCAATTTTTGTTGTATCAATAGTACTTTTCAAGGCCAAAAATATAATCTCATATTATTTAGTAAGATTCAAAAACTTATCTAAAAGGATCTGATGTTGCTCATGAGTCTGTGAAAATAGTAAGATGTCATCGATGTAGATCAATGCACTGTTGAGAATTGGCTTATATATCTTAGTAATAAATTTCTGAAATAGTGATGGAGCAACTTTAAGTCCAAATGGCATGACAATCCATTGGTACTAAGCATTGGGAATGCAGAATACAATTTTAAAACATTCTTCAGGGTGAATACAATTGCCAAAATCCCGCTTTAAGATCAAACTTTGAAAATATAATAGTTTCCTTCAGAAATAATATCTGTGTACTGATTTTAGGTAGAGTAAATTTGTCATCTTGCAAGAAAACATTAAGAGGCTTGTAATCAATGACTAATCTCCTTTTACCACACTTTTGCTCTGAACATTAGTTGACATAGAACGTTTGACAAGCCGACTTTGTGGATTCGATCAATCCTTGCTGCAATAGAATTGCATACTGATCTTGTGCTAGCTTTAAGTTGTCAGGGTTCATCCCTAGATGTGTGACTTTTGTAGGATTAGTATCCTCATTTTTCTTAAAAGGTAGACTTATGAAAAAGTCAGCATTTTTCCATAGAAGATATGGATGAGTAAATTGTGCATGAAAATCTGGACAATATTCCAACAGTTTATCTCGAAGTCCAGTATAATGCGCTGAAACCTGTATAAGTTCAAATGCATTTTCTATGTCAGTGTATGGACTGAAAAGGTTTCGATACCTGAGACCTGTGGATTGGATTAGTAAAAGATGGGCTTTATTATATGTATCCATTCCTATTAGAATGTTTGGGCTTGATAGATTGCTTCCAAGTACTTTAGTCCAAACTGTAGATTGAGGAAAGAAGCGAATGACAATTCGTCTTCTTGTATTAACCTAATCTTGAAAGTACCATCAGCGACAGTAAAATACTCTTCATGTGAAGTCCATGCTTCTGATGATAAAATGTTTGACTTTATAATTGTACAGCTAGATCCTGTATCCATAAATCCAATAGCCTTAATGGGCCGATCATATTTGTCTTGTTGAAACAACTGGATATGAACATATAAGCGTTGAACTGGGTTACGATTTATTTTCATACATGTTTGCTGTAACATATATAATGAATCATCATCAGTAGATGCAGATGCATAGGATGATTCTTCTTCATCTGTTGACACAGACACAGCAAACTGTGTATCACTGTCTTCACAAGATTATTCCTCAAGGATTTCTTCAATGTGACTCTGAGGATGAATAGGCACAAGTTTTTCAAGTTTATCCAAGAACTTGGCATCTTTCCTGGTTGCCTGAGGACACTTGTTTAAGAAATGATCTGGGTTTCCACAGATAAAACATCAATTTCTATTTCGATGTGAATACTTTTTGAAGAACCTCATATATTTATGATTTTTGCCTATGTTCTTCTTCTTGAAGTTCTGCTTCCAAAGCTTATGCCTTTCTTTCTTCCTATGGAATGTTCTCCTATGGTAGACTTGAAATTGATGAGCTTTGTTATTGCTATGACACTTACAAGTTTATTTAACTTTGCACTTTATCTGGAAATAAGGCTTTTTGCAAACCTTTTTCAGAACTGGACCTCCTTTAAGGATATTCTTAAACAAAGTATGCTGATCACATAGTTTATGAAGAGAGACTAAAGCAAGCTGATAGATTTCTCCAAGAGAAAGAGTTAACATGTCCCTTTATAGAGAAATTATGGTCCGTTATAGTTCTGACCATATTTCATCTGAAAGGGATGAAATAAAAGTATATCGCAAATTAACATCATTCCATCCATTCAAGAGATAATACATTTCTGTCATGCGTTTGTAATGCTTTTGAAGATCATGCTTGTCAAGAAAACAGTATTTCATCTTGAAATATTCTTGACGGATTTGTTTGTCAATCAAATGGCAGTCACCAATAAATTCTTTATGTATTATGCCAAGTAGTGCTCCAGCAGTTGATTCTTGTATATACTGAAGTTGTTGATATTCATTTATACTTTGCCACCATTCTCACAAAGTAACAGTGAACCTAGATGTAAATTCAAACAAAATATCCTGAAGAGGATAATTAGGTCTGGTCATTTGTAAATCAACCCATGCATCGAATTCATGTATTCGATCCCTCCATTTCTTAGGTGGGAGATCATCGAATGTAAACCAAGGACCCGAAGTAGGCTTGGTAGTCGACTGAGTAGCTGTCGTAGCTAGTGTTGCTTGAGATGCTGGTTCAGGTTTAAAGGATTCAGTACCTGTGAATTCAGCTTCACCGATTTCTGGTTCTACCTCAGTATACTAAGGCATTGTCATCAGAACATTAGATAGCTCTGATAAGTCAGCAAAGTTGTCTGACCCACCTATTTCAGTTGATTCATTGGCTAGATCTGACGATTGTAGTTCAGACGAATCATCAGATGGTGTTACAGAAATCTCAGATGTACCACTCTAGGTATTAAGATTGTCTTTTGATTCGCTAACAGATTCAAAATTTTCTACAAGAGATTTAGTAGTGAGAGTAGTTATGTACTCCATTTGTTTAACTTTATCCTTCCCAAGAAAAGAGGTAGAAGGTTGTACTGGTGGTGGAGATGATGGAGGAGTATTGATCCTTAATGGCTTTCTCCACTGTTTAGTTGGTTCAAAAGTTGTATGAGAAGATGACTCTTCTGGAATCTTTGAAGACTCAAGAACTTGAGGCTTATGCACACGATCAGATGTAGACTTTGGTTTTGATCATCGAGGCTTTTCTTAAGTTGTCTGAGTATATATATACTGTCTAATCAAAGGGTAATTAAATTTGAATATCTTTAAATAGTCAACTTCTTCTAGATACCATTGATACGAAGGAGATGGATATGACGGCTGTAGATTTGCAAAATTTGAAGAAGATGAGCCATATATCTGTTGAGATTAAGCTGCATGCATATCAGCTTTTATTTGTCGTACAATTCCTTATATCTCTTGTATCTTACGAATTTTAAAATCAAAATCTGACCCCATGTAATAAGCAGATATGTATTGTTTGAGTTCAGCATCAAGGCACGGAATCTGAGCCTTATAAGATTGATACATCGTTTGTATATGTTCCGAAATAGAATCGAGTTTCTTGTGAGTAATGATGTTTTGTTGGCTAATTCCATCCAATTTGGAATCAATCCTTCTCAGAACTTTGTTCTGGGCTACTACATTTGATGTCTGCTAGTTAAGAACTTCATCAGTTGGATTTGACATTAGTGTTCCTTGCGAAGTCATTCCTGACGCTCTGATATATGGGTTGAAGATAACCCTCTGTGTTTCATCAGTACTCCTGAAAAGTTGAGGAAAGTCATCCTCATGTGGACCTGCCATCATACAGAGTTGAGGAGTAAGAGTCATAACAGAAATTGTTGACTTAGATCTGCAAGATCCACCAGTAGATCTGCAAGGATCAAACTTAGTAAACATAGATAACCGGAGCATCTCTCTAAGAGACTTTGGTTTGGATTTTTCTATCATGGACAGACCATTATGATCGTCTAGATCTGGATCACCACCAAGAGGGTGATAGTTATGAGAAGGTAAGCACTGAGATTTGGGCCTTTTCTTCTTCCTTTCCCGTTGAAATCTTGAATCATCATCATCAGTATTTGACTCAGGATTGAGACAGATCTCAAAGTCTGATTCGCACATGGATGGGTATACATTCTATACAAAATGTCCACGATGATGACTAACATAGGCTGGATCTCTATTAGATTTGAAATAATAAATAGGAGGATCGTCTTTACTTTCCATATGAGAAAATACGGGCTGGATCTTAAGGCTTGTTGCCCTAGATGATAGATCTGGTAGATCTTGAGGTTCAATGGGCTGGATCATCAGGATAGACCCTAATGTCGAAGGACTAGGCGTGTCGTCGCTGGGTCGTGTGTAGATGGATTTGACTGAGCCATCTCTCAATGTCTGCAGAATTGAAGGAGTCATTGTATGAAAAGAATATCGATGAGGTACGTGGAATACTTTCTGGTAGTTGGTAATCCATTCTGTTGCCATTAACTTTTCAAGCTTTTGTAAATGTAACTGCTTCAGGATCTGAATGATAGTAGTCTCTGATCATTAGCACAATCAGCAACTATGTAAAAAACATCTGAAGTAGAATTTGGAAAGTTTATGTCTAAGGCATGATTCTGTAAACGATAGATCATCTGGTGATGCAAGGTGGCCATGATGACTTTTGGATCTTGTTCTGCTCTAGTGATCTAGATCTGAACTTGTATACATTCAGACAAAGTGAGACCATCCAACCTGATGTTGAAATCAGGTGTTATGGTCAAAATGACATATCCATTGTTGAGCATTGTCAGCAAGTTACCAATAAGAGCATTCTGGTACGTTGTATAGGTCGTGTTAAGAAGAGATATCCTGGCTATTGCAGGAATACCTTTTCTTCCATGTAAGGTAAGAACAAGTCGTATAGCTCCAAAATGTGATGTGTATTATTGTACTTTCTCCATAAGGCGATCAGCTCCTTAGGAATTTCTTACTTTACGTATTATTCTGCGGTTATAGATCTGAGACCACACTGTTCCAGTTTAGAATTTTGGATGATTTCTTTTACATGAGATCTAGAAGTAGATAACATACTCCTAATATTTTTCATCCAAGAACGGTCATGAGAATATATACTATAAGGACTCAAAACTGGTAAAGAAGTTTAACACGCACGATTCTCTATATGAGTTATTTCTACAAAATTTTCTATTTTGTTTAATAATACACGCTTCACACTTCTAGGCAAACTAGATATAGACAAACTTGAGACTAAATGAATTGAATCTGAAGAAATCTTCATGTTTCTTATGCAACTCTCTTACTCACTTCCTAATCTGAAAATCAATGTTTTTTCCCTGCAAAAGATGCAAAAGTTGACTATGTTTCCAAGTAAATCACGAGCAGCAGTGGAATACTTAAAATCAAGGATTAAAAATCCAAGGAGTACGTAGGTTTCTTTGGCAGAACCGACTATCCCTGACCACTAGATAATAAAGATACCACTCAAGGTAAAATTGCGCTATGGTGATACCACTCAAGGTAGCAGCACTTAAGCTCGTCTGTGGCTCTGATACCACTCAGGACTCTTACGGACACACAAGAAAAATATGACACCTTTCTGGTTAACCCAATGGCTAACACCTTTCTAAAACACCTTACTGGTTACATCATCGACTAACCAAAGTTGAATTGGAAGTATGTATTACTACGTAAAGATCTTACACTTTGGTCCAAAGGTGTATATTTCAGATCGTTCTAGTATATCATTACATTTCCCTAAGCGTTGTCAAAATTCATAGGTTACATTTCAGTACAGAGGATTTAGTAATTGTAATTATTCTTTGACACATTCCATTGTCTGATATATAGCGAGGAAGAGCTTCACTGATTTTACTTCTACATTGAAAGTGGTTTTCGAATTCAGAATTCCAGCTCTTCTCATGAATTGAATGTTAAGAATTATGTGATGAAGCATTTTGGTTGTGTGGTAAGTTCAACCAAGGTCTAAGTTCTATTCTAATTGTTCACTCTCTGTTTCCCTACCAGTATAGTTCCAGAATAGCAAAAAGAACGACAATGTTCTAGCTGCATTCTTGAAGGTGATAGTGTGTAAAAGTGCAGCATATATAGAAACCAAAAGACTCTCTAGTAGGCTAAATTAAAACAACAAAGATGAATATTGACAATGCATCAATGTAGCTGCCCCTTTCACTATTGAATTTTTGTTAGGCTCATCAAAGGCTCCATTAAAAGGAAAGAGAGAGAAAAGGACACAGCTTTTTTTGATTATACAGAGCAAAAAATAAAAAAGATAATTTGTAAATAAGCATTATATATGATTCGTTCCATACATACAAAATCCTAGTGATGAAGCTCTAATAAGCATAAACCAAACAAAAAGGTATAGTGCAGTACAAGACTGTCTACTTTCAAACTCAGAAACAACGTAAAGCCACGGTGAACACTGATATGATAGGCATGGTGCAGCTGAACAATCAGAGTAAGTTATCTTTTTTTCATGTCCATTAGCTTAACGACCTTAATAATGCAAAACTGATGAGTCCTACTATATAATCATACATATTAGAATCACCAGGTGAACTGAGCATCAACCTTGCATGCCATAGTCTTCTGCGTGTTCATATAGATTATAGCTTCCTGGCAACCCCATCTTTCCAGTTGGGTGGTCATCTTCTGCATTGATTTCATTTCAGTGTTAATAATATAGATCTGTCATTGGTGTCACAGATACGGCATTCAGGTCCACACAGACTGGACTCAGAAAGGCAGTGTTAAAGGAAGAAGTAATGAAAGTTATAGCAATTCATATATCCTGGAGATAATTGCTAAAGAGCCATCTGGTAGACTTCATACTTTCTCAATGAGACAACAAGCCAAACACTTCAGCTAGAAATACAGTGCAAGCGCTGTGTAAATCTATGATACAATTTTAACCATTTTATTAACACTGTCCTTCTGAATGCTTCCACAAACAAAGAATATTGATAAATTAACAGATTGATAAAGCCGACTTCATTATCATGTCATGCCCAAATAATAAGAGAAAGGCCCATGAAAATACCATAAGAACTGAAGTTGAAAAGGAAAAAATTACATGGTTCTAGAAAATGGTGGCGCCTGATGAGATAAGGAACATGAAATTCCACCAACCATAATTTTGGTCAAGTTGTGGATGAAGTAGGAACTCTAACATGGATATGTATACATGTTATGTGCCCGTGCTTGGGATCGAGTCCAAGGATGATTCTCAGGAAAGTTAATCTCTTTCCCCTTATTTACGTTGGTTTCCTTCCTTGCAGAACTTATTTTTGGTGATGAAAAACTGGCAGCACTTGTCAAGGACAAGGTCTGCGGGATTAGGCTAAATTATTCAACTCCTAATTAGCTAATTTTTATGATAACTTCTTCCTTCCTTTATTGCATAACGTAATAGCCTTATATAGGCAAAGAAACACAAAAGTTCCACTTAAACTATGACTCCTAGAAAGACTCCTATTCAAGCTGTTTTAGGACTCTCAGAAAGAATCCTATTCGAGCTGTTTTTATTAAAATAATTATAACAGAAACTACAGGGAAATAGTAGACTTCTACTAAAAATAAAATACTCCTCTAATAGACTCCTAATAAAACACTCATCCATATCATTACAGTATCATCAAATACTACTCCAACGGATACCAGCCATCCATTGCTAATGTGTGACAATAGTAACGTGTTAAGTTTCCACGTTATATGCTGCCTAAAGAAGGGAAACCAATCAAATCTGCATATTTGGATTAGGTAACTCACCCAAGAAATGTAGTTCAGAACTCATCTCATGGCTGTGAAAGCACAGGTCTTCGGCCCCTGGAGGGTCCTGGTGGGAGTGAAACATTTCCGGTTTTGTTTTCTTCTCATTCAATGAATCAACTTCTGTCTCCACTTCTGACTCAGCATTGTTGGATGAAACAACCAATTGTTTCCTTTTTGATCGAGCTCGCCTGTTTTGAAACCAATTATACACATTTGATTGAGATATTTGTCCATGCTGGCCGAGGTCAGAGGTTATTTCTTTGATTTTTTGTTTGGTCGGAGTCCCGGTTCCTTGTTCAAAGATGCGCTCCAGAATTTGAAGTTGTACAGGTGTTGGGGTCCATCGTTGTCTAGCAGTGATTTTGTGCCCAGCAGAAACCATCAGTGGATCACAGTACAGGGCACCCAGTCTGCCTCCTGAAATTGAAAGTGGTTACTTGATTGAGAGAAGTTTAAATGGAAAAAGATCAGGAAGAGGCGTAACCAAAGGAACCAGCATTCAGCATGTGGAATTCTGTGTTTACAAGGGGAAAAGCAGAAGTATTTTGAAACCAATCCAAAGGAGAAAATTTTGATGAGCCTCATCAGAAAAGCTGAGATTAGAATTAGATCATATGGAGTGATCTCCAAGTATCAGAGGATGTCATTAAGAAATTGCTTTCATGAGAAAATATAAAGAAAAACATTCAGAATGCCAAAAATAGAATCAGATCAATCTGCAGTGAGTTCGAATGGAAAGAGAAAAACACAACAACAGGCACATAAAGATGTAACCTTTCATTCGTATTGACGAAATCTACATGATCCGAACTCTAAAAAGATGGCTCACTGAACTTAACTGCGCCAAAATTAAAGATGTGAGCACAGTGCATATGCTGTAATTAGTGCCAGATGCAGAGTAGCCTAAGAAAATTGACGCTACAGGTAGACATAGACATTGTTTAGCCCCATAACAGCAGTTTAGAAATACCAGACAGAAATAGAGAGGAGATACAGTGAAGGTATCAAAACCCTAGACAAAGAATACTTCTCAAAAAGAAAAAGAAAAAAAATAGCAACTCAATAACAACTTAACCCATGGTGAACAAAACCTAATGAAAGATCAAGACTTTTACTTAACATTACACTACCTCCATACACATAATCTGCTCATCTGCAATCTTTTTGAAGAATTACCACCAAACCATCAAACTAAATTCAATAGAGAAGGAAAGAGAGAGTATGAACATAAGAATAAGATATGGACCTGCAAGATCTTGCTGGGCAGAGAGGGTCTTGTGCATCTCCACCAGTTGCTCACAAATGGTAGCGTAAATGGCAATCTGCTTCCTGAGAGTTTCTAGTTGCTCATCTGTCATAACCTTAACATATAACATGCCTCCATTTCCATTAACACTGATATTGGCATTTCGAGAGTCTCTTTGATTGTCCGGTAATTGTTGCTGTTGATGGTGTTCTTGATTATCATCCCACTCCATGTTTTCTTACTCATAACACACACAAAAAGCACGTCCTCAGTCTCTGTTTTTCTGTATAAAAAGGGAAAAGAAAAAAAGAAAAGCTTCAACACAGAAGGAAAGGGGTGTACTGTAGTCAGTGGGGAATTACTCAGGAGAAGAAAGGTGAAAGAAACAGACAAACATACGGTGAAAAGACAGGGCTAGGAAGAAAGTTTAATATTGTTTGGTCTTTGGTACAAGGTGTGGGGGCGTTGTAAGAAACTTTTTCTCTGTTCGACCAAATGTTAACCAACAGGAAAAAGCAGTAGTAAATCCTTTTCAGATCCATGGTTCAATATTTCCCGGAGTTAATGGGATTTGTTTATCCAAAATCCATCAACACTGGCTTCAAACTACCTTTGCATGAGATGACTTGCACCTCCACCAGTCAAAATTCTCTATCCTGGACCGTCCAAGAGTTTGACTAGATCAATGCTGATGGGAAAAAATCGGTGCAGAAAATCCAAAAAGTTGGGATATGGAAGTCAAGTGTTACCCAAAGCTAGTTTGGAATGAATGCTGTGAGGTCAACATTACCTGCATCAAACCACCATAAAACAATGTAACTGACAGGACGCCACACCAGGGCCGAAGAATCAAACCATTGTTATGCATACATCAACGGGGTTGGGTGATTTAGGCTCAATGGTCAAAAAAACTGCCGACTTTTGCACTTTTTGCAGTCCGAAGTGGTTCTTTTGGAGCACCGTGTCACTGACACAAACATGCACCGTTTTAAATAATGTCCATAGCCCAGAAGAGCTTACTTCACATCACTCCACTGCCGCTCTTACCAACCTCCTCTCATCCCACATGCTTTTTTATTTTATCTGTTTCTTTTTCTTAATGGGTACAGAGTACAGACAGTACGTGTAACAAGAATATGTATGGTATGTTCCTGTTATGTCATGTTCTTCAAGAATTTTTGGAGTTGACGTGGCCTTAAATTACGTTCATGTGATCACCCTTACCATGCGGGTCTCTGCAATTTTAATTCGTCCTTGGTAGGTATTACGTAGTCTACGATCTCTACGGTGACAATGGCTTGCTATCATTCAAGTGGTCTCCTGGTAAATGATCGTATTCAATTAAATATCATTGCGTTAACACGTGTGCCTTCTTAGATGGTCTGATCGGCCTACCAACATTTGACTTGGGATTTTTCTGGTTTTAAGGATGCTTACCGTCCAAGTCGGTACTGCTTGAAAGAGATTCTTTTAAGACAAATTAGAGGCAGAGGGCCATGTGCAGCTCTCGAGTCTCAACAATGTGAATGAGAATTTGAGGTCAATATGTGAAGGGATTTCATACCACCGGAAAAGACGGTTTTGGGTAGACCACGAGCAACACAATTGTAGGCCGACGGCGTATTTCAGGAAAAGGACCAAAGCCCATGGCTGGGAAATCTATTGACCTTGACCGTCTTTGTCCCTCTTTGTGCTTTCGATGGAGCCATCTTTTTATGCTAGTGCACTCTCAATCTTGACTATTTTTCTTTACAAGAAGCATTTGGTTTATGTCGTGCATCTAATTAATAGATTTTAATTAAGTGATAAAATTTTTCAAAGGTATTTTTTTTATCTTATACATATTAGATATATAAGATAAATATATAAAATTATGATAAATTTATAATTATAAAAGTTATATTGTGTTTATCTATTTTCTGTAAATTATTGTTTTATTAAGAATGGACAATAATAAAACATGAAAATATTAACATGTTATATTTTTTTTGTAAAGGAAGTTAATCTTATATATTAAAATATCAAAATACTTAAACAAACATATGCATACTTATTAAAGAACAATCACTAAACTGACCTCATGTGAGAAATACATTTGAAACATTATTTGTATGTTTATAAAATTCTTATTGTGATTATTATGTAAGTAATCATTTTATTTAAATCTCCAAAGTTATCTCATATAAGAATTGTTACGATTTAATTCTACTTATAACATATTTTAGTCAAGAATAGCTCAGTCAATAGTCATTGAATATAGTATGAATTATATGGAAGTAGTTGAGTAATAAATACATTATTCATCACCTAAAGTGATTAGAAATAATGTATTATTATTTTCAATTAGTATTAATTTGAAAATTTTTTAACCAAGGTGAAATGAAACTTTTTAAAATAGTTTACAAATGTTATTTATTAAATCAATTTCAAATGGTGGAGAACTAATAAGATTATACTCAAATAAAAATAGATATTAAATTTATGCTCTGTGTCTAATTGAAATATTATATGATGAAAGGTTTGAATCGTATAAAAAATTGTAAATGAAAATGTTAGTGAAAACTACTTTGACATTCTTAAATATTTGGATAGTTATGATGTGTTACTAAATGTCAATTTTGGTCTATGTGTATAAATTGTTTGATTAGAGAAATAAAGATAAATTAAAGAAGTTTAATTTATCTAATCATAAATATGATTTAGGGTTATAATTTGTATTCATTGTCAACATATTTGAGAACTCAATGAGTCACACACAAAGAATGAGTTGAAAAGATAAAAGATATTTTAATCATGTTAGATTTTGATTGTAAAACTTGATAAATTTTATTATTAAATATGATATATTTAATAAATAAGGATCAATATAAAATATTGAATCTTATTTGAATATAATTAGTATTTAATTAAAATGAGTTATAATTCTAAACAAGGTTTAATTGAAATTTAAATTTAACTACTATAATGTTCAGAAACCTATTATAACTAAACTTATTCTCTCAACATGTTTTGTAAATACCGTCAGAGGTGGTTGAGATGAGTCAATTTCAGAAGCAATTAGAGAGAAATGACAAGAATATAAATAAGTTTTGGAATATGGTATGAATTACAATTCACACTTTCTTATGATTTATGTATTAATCATATTATATAATTTCAAATGATCTTGATTTTATGAAATTAAATATTAAAAAATTTGTGATTATTCCGCTACATGCAAAATTAGATCATGTGTTGAATTCTCAAAAAGTTCCTTTGAGTTCAACAATTACAGGTTAGACGCAAATAATCTCTTCAAAGCTACGTAGGTTTGATGGTAAGTTGTTACTTAGAATTGAAACTTGGTTGTATTAGTATGATCACCATAGTAAAAGAACTTAGAAGCTAAAGAACCAACTAAGCCACTAATTGAGGCAGTTGGTGCAGTGATAATGTTGTTGGTATGAGTAAACAAATAGTGGAATATGGGGCCAATCTACCTATCACAGACAGTCTTTCTGGTATGAAATTGCACTCGCAATCAGTTTTATTGGCAAAACTTAGCTTGCATATCAAGTGAAGATAAGAGCTCTGTTGGATATTTTTTCAAAAAAATCATATTATTTACCTTCTTTAGGGGTATTGATTGAATTCTTACTTGACCAGGACATTCTAGTTCAACTAACAAGATGGCATAAGCCTCAATTCTAGTTCTCGATACTGATTTTCTGGTTGCTTTTCAAAGAAATGAACTTGATTAGTGGGAGATCTTGTAATGGTCTTCCTTTGATTATGTTGTTCCTGCACTTTCCCTGTACTTTATATGCAATTCATCCTGGCGATGATTAATTTACTTCTCAGTGGTAGAGCAACAATAGACTACACAGAGGCGGCGAGGAATCTGAGGCGACCCCACCTTTCTTTTACGTTTCATTTGTCTTTGCAGTGAGAAAGACGGAAGCTTTGCAACTAAGCATGAAAGTTGTGGCTGATGTTCTCCATCGACATCTGGTTGGAAAACAAGGGAAATGGTCAAAGTGGTGAGTCCGTTTTCAAGACGAGAGGATACTACATTTCATGTGAGAACATGTTTTTCTATGATAAATCAGCCACCCCGTACCCATGTTTTTCCAACTTAACAAGCTATCATAGAAATGGGCCATGATGTTCACAAGAAGTGGAGCTCTACCCGCCGCATCACATCACAAAGAACAATCTCAAAAGTCAAATTTGGAGATAATGCACGCTCGGAACCAAATGATTTCTGGGCCATCAGAGTCTTAGATATGCACATTTCGTTCGGAAACCACAGAACAGAAGTAGGCCCACATTGTAAATAGTGTGTACCAAATAGCAGGAATTACTTCTGTGAACAATAACTTCCACAAATTTACTTGACGAAGACAACAACAGTTCCCCAGAAATTTACGCAATAATATTAATATAGGCAATCAACTCATTTAAATATGAGGGTACAAGGATTTCCTTCTGTATAACCACTATTTGTACGTATTTCACGTTCTTCACTTCTGCTAAAATTCCAGACAGTTTCATACGCACATGTCCTTCAAAGTTTCCTCAATAAGATCTCTCATTATCAGGCATTCCATCTCCTTTCCGGATGCATTAACCTCATCATCTACCAAAGTAGACCATGGAATCAATTCTAGTTTCGTAGCCCCCAAACTATCTAGTGAGTAGTAAGGCTTGTCATCTGGAGGGTATATATACCCGCACATGGTCTCCCACAAACGATCAAGCAACTTCCTTCCACATAAAGGTGACAGCATTGACGTACCGATAATCTTTCTTCTGAATCTAGACATGGTTATGGGTGGTCCAAGCACTGTTGAAAGCGCTTCGTTTAACAAGTCAAATAGCAGTTTGTGGTCTATCTTCACAATTTTATCCAATATAGCTTCCTTGTACTTCTCCTCCTTTTCACATGATTCTTCCACTTCTTGAAACACTGAGTTGCTGATAGGTGTTCCGATTGGGGATAAAAAATGGTCAGATGGCCCGTCATAAAAACCAGAAGCAACAAGTAGATCTCTTATGTAAGCCTCTGTTTTTTTCTCCAAATCAACCATCAATTCCAGTGGCTCATGTGCCATTGTTTTGTCCTCAAACTCCTCTGATTCATGTTGGTTTAGTTGCCTCCGCAGCACTTTAAAAAGCAAGAAACAGAACAAGTTATCAGCAGCTTCGCTCTACAATCCAGCTAGGATAAATCTACCGAACTGTATTTCAGAAACTTGTACACTTGTGTTTGAACAGTGAAAACTGGAAAGAGCTTCATTTCACTAGTTGATAGTAAGAAGGCAGCAGACTGGAGGAATGGAAGTTCAAGTGACTAATAAAACACGTTCAGAATCAGGGCATACTCACCAGCAGAAAACAAAACGTACTAAACTGCCTTCTCCTAGCGCCTTGTAACACAAGGGCACCGTGAGAAATTATGACAAATGAGGCAAGGCCACCGAAACAGTTCAAATTGTACATGGAATTTAAAGAATCCATGCATAATGCATAAACCTAAATATGCGTAACAATTGAAATAGATTCTATCTGTATTGACGTAAGATATGTATGTTTCTAACCATTTAGATCAGAGCTGATCTCTCTGAAAACCCGTGGCACGGAATTGTATTCTCCTCGATCAGGGGTTGATGCTGGGCTGGTATCATCTGCTGGCCACCAAAACTCTTCTTCAGGACTGCTACAGACTGATGCAGGACTTGGAGGTACCTCAGTTGAGTTCTCCTAAGACACATGACAAATAAACATAAGGATTTATTTATTAAAAAACTGGATAGGATGTTTAAGATTATGAACGAAGAATTTAGTAGCACCATAATGGGCCTCTCCCTCAGGTTCATAGTAACTGTTGGTCCACTCATGATATCTTTCATGAGGTCATGCTCAAGACCGTGGAACTCTGCTGTTGATTGCATTTTCTTGTCAAACAGCCTACCCCTAAGAGTGAGGCTGTATCTAAAATTTGAGACCTTTTCTTTGATATTAAAATTTTCCTTCTTCCTTTTTCTCATATCCAGAGTCAAATTTTCAAGGGATTCTTGCTTCCTCCTGATATGGATGCCAGTTAGAACGCGGCGATCCTCGAGAAGAGGCTTCCTTGATGATTTTCCAGACACAGGAGTTGACAAAGATCTTATCAAGTTTATAGGAGACGAACCCCTACGAGGCAATGAATCACCATCTTCATGCCTGAAAGATCTGGTTTGGATTTCTTGTTCATCTTCCATAATTTCCCCATAAGCCTTTGCATTTTGAGTTTTCAAGATATCTGCAACTTGTTTTATTCTACCCTTTTCGTCATCTAAGAGAGATGATATGGAGCTGCTACTGACAACTACTGGAGCATCGAGATGTGTCTTTCTCTTCAGAACATTCCGTGGCCTTTCTGACAAGAATCTCCTGGTATCCCTGTTGATGAATTCCGGAGAACCAGGTGCATTGAAATCAACTCCACTTGTACGCATTGAATCTGATCGAGGCAAATTCATTCCTTGCTCACGGCTAATAATTTTTCTGACTTTTTTTGTTATGTCTTGAGCAATTTCTTTTGGAACTGATGGCTTTTCACTAAAAGGAGTGCCAATTCCACTTCCTCTGACTACAGAACCTCTTTTAGGAAAATTTCCTTGTAATTCATATCTCAGCCGTTCCTTTACCTCCTCAAGAAAACCTTCCATACTACCTCTGTCCTCTAAAATGCCTGCGGAATTGGTCAAACAATCTTCATAATCACAAATCTGGTAAGGACCAGGTTTCAAGATCACTATCCTTGTGGGAGCTGAAAGAGAATCCAATTTGTGATCATAATACAAAGAATGTATACTTGAAGAAAGATAATCCTTCGGCTCAGTTGGGATTAGTTCTCTCCTAAGCTTATGATGCTCGAAGCCAAAATTTTCATGTGACTTGGCTTTCATCTCAAAGCCTTTATGTTCTAAAGACTTCTGACTTCCTGGTTGGCCAAAACATGAATTGTTTACAACATTTGGCTTGTTAATTTTATGCCGAGCAGGAAAATGGTCAGAAATGCTACCAAGTTCAAGAAACTTGGAACATTCCTTGAACCTGGCAGCTTGCCGTGCTTCAAACTCTTTCTTAAATTTTTTCAGTTCCTCCTCTTGTGGATGTTCCCGGGACCTTGGCTCTCCTACCTTCTGTCTGTCGTCCCATCTGTCAACATCTCTATCTTCACAAGGGTATAACAAGTTGAGGTCCACCTGACTGTAAGACTTTGACTTGGAAGATAAATTTTTGGTCAGTAACACTTCATTCTTATCCTTTTTCGAGACACTGGATTGTGTGTTCTCACTCCTTGTATCAGTTGGCTTGACAACTGATTTTGTATCCGGTGGCAGCATATCCAGACCCATTAGTCGAGTTACAATGCTCGGTGCATTTTTCCTTGTATTAGATTGTTTAGAACTTTCCTCATTGATTAACCTCTTCATTGAAAGTTCAATTGGATGACAGTTCTTCACAGAGCAGTCTTCTTCAACTTGATAGGAATACTGAAAATTTTACATCAAGATCTATATAAACGATTATGGAAAGACCACAAAACCAAAATCATTAATTAAATATATGAAATCTTGCATACATAAAGTTGGCTGTAAATTCAACAACACTAAACGGAATCAACATTGATAGTCAAGCAGTACAAACAAATGCATGATAGCATTGTTTCTGCAGGGTTAAAGGTTTGAGCCATAGCATAAAACTGAAAACTAATGGGATCCTCAGGTCAAGCATGAAACTTCGGTTAGCCTAGAACATAGTCCAAAAGGAAGAAAAACACAATTAGGCAGAGACTACAATAATTACCAGAGCATTTCGTGCACCCGAGCAATGCTGAGAAGTTTCAACTTGCAGTTCCAAGCTATTTCTAGGAACTTCAAGTCCTGCGAAGCAGACAACAATCGGCTTCATTTTTTAGTCACATAAGGAAAGGAATAGCTACTATTTCATCGCCAATTTGTCACTGTTCTTACCATAATTCCAAAATCATGGGGCCTAAAGTCCACCTCATACTAGACCATGTTCTTTAACTTTTAGAACATAACAATCCACTGGATAACTGTCCCTAGAAACCATCCCAGTAATTTTCAAGAAAAGCATATGAGGCCATTTCATTTCTTGCAAATTATTGAGATAGTTATCAATAAAAAGTTGATTATATGAACAAGGGATAAAGATTTAGCATATCGAATTCTCTCTTCAACTTATACAGAGGATCGTTAGTCAATTCCAAGAATATTAGTTACACTGGTTAATATTTAGATTTATTTATCATGTTCCATTATCCAACCCTAAATGAATTGTCGTTAGTCATATTCTGCAAAAGAATCAGCTATCACTTGGATTTAAGAATGAAAACTAGAGAATGAACTGAAGTGCAAGCTTCAGTTGAATATAATTTGCAAAAATTGATTGGGATTACCATCAACATGCCGCTTATTTGCAGATATTTTCTTAGCCATGCCGTCTTGATTGAGGTCAAAAAGCTGAAATAATCCTCCCATGCAGCAATGTGTTTACCAAAATTCTGCCATTTACTTGTATGCATCTGCCTTGACTCATTAAATACTGCAACTTATCCCACCTAGTTTTGTAATCTGCAAGGCCACAAGTTTATCAAAATATCAATAAAAATGAACTTGCAATCTGACCAAGATTTCCATGATTAATCGGCAAATTCAATATGTGAGGCTGTTTGTTTCTGGAAACAAAGCAAAATCCTCCCAAGTTTTCCATGGTGGTATTTTGCAGGTATGAACTGCTGAAACAAAACCAAGATAGAAGTAAAAATAGTTTTTTGCATCAGAAGTATGAAATTATAGTTCTAATTAAGAAGCTCTGCAGAATTGAACTAAACACTTGGTTAAACATTAACGTAGATGCTTGATCTACTAGAATTGAACAACAATCATTTAAGCATTTGATTTGACGAAGGTGCTCAAAAGAAAAAAGAACTGAAAGGAAATATCAAGAAAGAAAGAAAGAAGTAGAAGAGAAGATATCAACTTCCTCATATAGCAGAAGTTGGAGGCTAACGGAGACTGAGGCAACTGAATAGTTCAGGTACAGTTGTTTTGGATGTTAATCAACGTTTCAAAAGGCAATCGAGATAAGAGCACAAAAATGTGAAACTTGCATTCCTTCTCTTTTTACACCAAAATCTTCAACGAGACACGAATTACACAACTATCAAAACGAGAGCTTAATTTCAAAACTTACCAAGGAGAGAAAATCACACGTATTAGTCAAAACGAACCCACCGCTTGTCTCCGAAGCTGGAGAAAATCTGAACCCGAAATTCATGGACTAAGTTAAGCTCACCCACCCGTTCTTCAAAAGAGGGTGAGAGAAAGAATATTTTTGACAGAGAACTGCACGATGAAGCAGAAAGCAATTCAAAAGCTTGCGATTTGATTTGTATATTTTCAGAGCCGAGTAATGTAATAAAAACTGATCTTCATAATGATGATTCAGGTAAACATCACACATCTTTAGTGGACAAAGTCTCTTTCTTGCAATGAGCCACCAGAAAGCGAATCTTCCATTCCATATAAATACATTTACTCGGTTATTCAGCAATTATGCTTTTTCTTCCTTTACTACCGCATGAAGCAACATTTAGTTTGGACTAGCCAGTCTTAAACTTAATTTCAAAGTATAGGAATATCCTTATCTCTCTGAAACACAAGTAAAGACTTGGAGGAATTGCTCGTTTTAGAACCAATAATTCAGTATCCAGATAACATAAGCGCATTAGTTTGACAAAAGGGTTTTCCTTTCATGGATCTAACTTTCCAACCAGCAAGAAAGTGGAAGGGAGACATTCACTCGGGGAGGGGATAGGTTATCTACACAAAGACAAAACTGAAAATGAATTAGGTTGTGAATATTAAAACCAAAGAAAGAGAATGTGTTTTGTTGCGTTGCATGATAGAGATGACCAACAGGTGATGGACACGAACACGAGCTCCTGCATTTGGCGCCATGAGACTCTGAAAATAACTGTTGAAGGAATGTGTGTAGTTTCCTTACTGGTTAGTTTGCAACTAACAGTTGGCCTGTACACATTGTTTGCATTTATACTAGCCGTACCATAGCTGGTCTGATGACACACTCTTATTAACTTGTGATAGAGAGAGGGAGCGAGTGATATTTGATTTTTCTTTTGAAAAGGACCCGTCATATTTAACTTGGAATGACATGTTCATCAACTATTCCAGATTGTAGTGCGTTACGATTAGTTAAAGTTCATCAACATGTTAACTAATTGAAAGCAACACAAGGTGGAGGATATGTTTTCAAACAAGCTAACCTGCTTTCCTCAGAGGATGCATAAATGGGACAGATGGGTGAATCCAAATATCCTATAACATTTCAATTTGCTATTTACCAAAGCACATGGGTGGTGGGACAAAGCCATCAATGAAACGTATAGTCTAGTCTAACTAATTCAGGACAGTCTCGTATACCAATTATTTCGTAAGTTTGGGCATGTTTGCATGTAGCGTGCCTAATATAATTCTCCATTTTGAGCTTTGCCATCCCATCCTCCCGATTCTTCAAAGAGTATGTTCAAGTTTTGATAGATTAACTACTAAACTTGTATGTTCTAGTTCCTGAAACAACGTGATTCTCCGTAACAAAGTTGAGAAGAGAGAGAAGAAAAGGATAATAGTCATGAACTTACAACTCCCCGCTACTGCCACCGTCGTTGCACCCAACTTTGGCGCCTATAGGGTTAGAGAGAAGAACTTATCATCTCTCCAACCTCTAGCTTTCAACCTAACTCATAACTCTTCAAACTTTGCTTCTCTTCCCTCCATTACTGCTACTCTCCTCCTGTTAGCTTTCTTCACCACCCTTTTTTTTGTCATCCATTCTCTCCTAATTCCTTCCTACAAATCACCATTTCACCCATTCACTCCAAGATCTTCTATAAGGGTAGTGAAGTCTATTCCATTTCTTACCCACTTTCCTGCCTTCTATTGTTTCCTCTTTTAGAATCTGTCTCCGCTTCTTTATCTTTGACAAAGACTGCTTAACAATGCAAACTTTGCAGAATACTTTTCACGTTACAAAACAAACAATTGATAGGGAGGATTTTCCTCCTTTACCTTTACCCTCTTCCTCACCTTCATCCTTAGGTGTAGCTACGAAACCTCTCCTTAACCCAACTCAAGCCGCTCAATCCTCTGCTACTACTCGAACATCATATGCACTCTCATCCCTTTTCACATCAACCACTACCCTACCCTCTTCAACTCCTACTATCCCTTCGACAAATAGGAGAGCCTGGAAACAAGTGGTGGGTGGTTCTGCAGAGCTTGCTCTGCATTTCTGCCTTCCCAAGTTAGAAGATAGTCGAATTATTGTTTTCCCTGATATAGAAACTGTTGGGAAAGGAGGTGTTGGTCACGCAGCGGCAACAAACCAAAACCAATAAACCTTTCCCTGTATGAACAACCACAGTCAATCCAAAAGAAAAAACAGCAGCCAACAAACTCACCAATACACGAAATTAAACAACAAGAAATAAAGAATACAGGCAATTTTTACGTGAAAAACCTCCCTCAATGTAAGAAAGGAAAAATCATAGGACCTAGTCTAGTAAAGAAAAACTCCACTATCATCAATCAAGTTACAAAGAGTTTTTCACCTCTAGATATAATTAGAGTCACCACTCAACTCAAAAATACAACAATAATCATCAACAAGATGAAAAACAAAGAGTTAAGAGTAATATCACCCTTAAAATCTCAGCAACTTCGACTGTAGATCAGGACACCTTGGAGACCTTCAAATCTAATCTCCACCGTTCATAATGAAGAACAACAAGAGAGGAATCTCTGGTTAAAATTTCCAGTCAATCCGACAAGAAATCACCATGCGATCGAAGGTTAGAAGATTACTGCACAAAGCTGGAGAAAAAACGAAAATCTTCTTCTTTCTCTATTTTCCCTCTCTTTCTTCTTACGGCTGAACACACATCTCTTCCCTTATTTAGGTTTTCAAATACCTTTTATATGTTAGGCTTTGGGCTCCACTTAGAAGTGACCCAAAACCCAATAAATCTCCCCCTCACGACTAAGTGGGGGATCTAGCCATACCGGCCATCAAGCAACAAATCTCAAGCTTCTCCTTCGGCAATGCTTTAGTCATCATGTCAGCACCATTATCATCTGTATGAACCTTCTCTGGCTCTAGTAACTTGGAATTCACTACATCTCGTATCCAATGATACCTAACGTCAATATGTTTCGACCTTGTATGAAAACTAGCATTCTTGTCAAGATGAATGGCACTCTGGTTGTCACAAAATAACACATACCAATCCTGCTTGAATCCAAGCTCAAAAAGAAAGGTTTTCATCCACAGCAACTCCTTGCAAGCTTTTGTTGCTGCAATAAACTCAGCCTCTGTGGTTGACAAAGCAACATACTTCTGCAACCTTGATTGCCATGCTATAGCTCCCCCTACAAACTTGATCATGAAACCTGATGTAGACTTCCGAGAATCAACATCTGCCATGTCTGCATCAGTAAAATCAACTAGCAAAGGCTTATCACCACCAAAACTAAGACTCAAGTTAGTTGTACCTCTGAGATACCTCATAATCTACTTCACCGCATTCCAATGCTCTTTTCCTAGATTAGAGAGAAAACGACTCACTGTACCAATTACATAAGCAATGTTTGGCCTGGTACACACCATGGCATACATCAAACTGCCAACTGCTGAGGCATATGGAACTTTCTTTATCTCTTCCTTCTCTTCATCTGTAGAAGGACATTGGTTGACACTTAACCTGAAATGAGGAGCAAGTGGGCTAGCAATAGGTTTAGCCCCAATCATACTAGACCTTTAAAATACCTTCTTTATGTACTTCTCTTGTGACAAGTACAGCTTTCTGGCATCCCTACAATGAGTAATTCTCATGCCTAAAATTTGCTTGGCATGGCCCAAGTCTTTCATGGCAAAAGACTTACTTAGCTTCTTCTTCAGCTCAGCAATCTTAGAAAGATTCCTGCTCACAATCAACATATCATCCACATAAAGTAACAATATGATAAAATCATCGTCAGAAAATCTGCGTACAAATACACAGTGATCTCCAGAAGTCTTCTTGTAGCCTTGCTCCCCCATAACTGATTCAAACTTCTTATACCACTGCCTAGGAGCCTGCTTCAACCCATACAAGCTCTTCTTCAGTTTACACACAAAGTCTTCTTTTCCTTTCACCTTGAAGCCCTCAGGTTGTTCCATGTAAATCTCCTCCTCCAAATCACCATGAAGGAAGTTGTCTTGACATCCATCTGCTCAATCTCCATATTAAGACTAGCAGCAAAACCAAGAACTGTTCGGATAGAAGACATTTTTACAACAGGAGAAAAAATGTCATCAAAGTCAATACCTTTCCTTTGACCAAATCCCTTAACAACCAATCTGGCCTTATATCATGGCTTCAAACTGTGCTCTTCAACTTTGATTCTGAATACCCATTTGTTCTTCAAGGCTCTCATGCCCTTACGCAACTTCACCAATTCATAGGTGTGATTTTCATGTAAAGATTTCATCTCATTTTGCATAGCTTCAATCCAATGATCCTTATGCTCATCTTTAATGGCTTCCTCATAACATTTAGGTTCTCCCCCATCAGTGAGTAACACCCAATCCTCAGGTGAGTAATGGGAAGAAGGAACATGCTGTCTAGTAGACCTCCTAAGTGGAACAGTCGGTTCATTCACAACTTCAGGAACATGAACATCTACCTTATTAACAACAACATCACCATTAGCATTTTCAACAGTAACATGCTGATCAGGAACATGATTTTGGACATCATCATGAGCACCAATTTGAGAAATAAGATCAAGATCAATTAGGTTATCATAATTAGAATCCCCTGGATTCTCTATCTTGTCAATATCTTCAATGGTTTGATCCTCCATGAAGATAACATCACGACTTCTCACAAGTTTCTTCTCAATAAGATCATACAGCCTATAACCAAACTCATTAAGGTCATAGCCAATGAAAATGCATTGCCTCGTCTTGGCATCCAACTTGGACCTCTCATCTTTAGGCACATGCACAAAAGCTCTGCATCCAAACACTCTCAAGTGGTCATAGGAAACATCCTTGCCATACCACACTCTGTTTGGAACACCACCCTACAAAACAATATTGGGAGACAAATTAATAACATGTGCAGCTGCTAATACAGCCTCACCCCAAAATGAATCAGGCAACTTAGCTTCAGAAAGCATGTATATGACTCTCTCCATCAAGGTCCTGTTCATCCTCTCTGCCACGCCGTTAAGCTGAGGAGTCTTTGGAGGAGTCTTTTGGTGTCTAATGCCCATCTGTCTACAGTATTCATCAAACGGTCCATAGTATTCACAACCATTGTCAGTGCGAATGGCTAAGTCTCTTGTGCCATAATACTGAAGAGTCATTCTCAACTGCATTTACCCTGTTAGTACATACTGAAGCTGTTATCCAGTATAAGCCAAAGCGCTTTCTACCACCACCCACCACCAAGGAACCTTTAATGAGTTTCCACATATCACCACCATTGGTACTCACATGACCCTCATCATCAAGATTGCCAATAGATATCAAGTGCAAACGAACATCAGGTGCATGCTTAACATTGTTCAAAACAAGTTTAGTTCCCGTACCTGTTCTCAACATAATTGTCCCAATGCCAACAACTTTAGAGATAGTTTCATTTCTCATATTCAATACCACATAGTTACTTGGAGTATAAGATGAAAAATCCTTCCTTGATGTAACATGAGAACAAGCACCAATATCTACAATCCAGCTTGATTCATCACAAACAACCCCAACTAGGCTCTCATCAAGGACTGTTACAAGCTCTTCTTTAGTGGCAATAGCAACACAATTCTCATTGTCATTCTTTTTCTTTTCTTCCTTGCCTTTGTTATTTTTCTTCTCTTTCTTCAACTTCTAGCAATTTTTCTGCAAGTGCCCTTTCTTATCGCAATAAAAGCACTTAACATCTTTGTATTTGCTTTTGGATTTACTTAGACTTTGCTTTCTGTTTTGAGAATCTCGGTTGTTATTTCTCCCATAGAGGTAGTCACCAAGACATCTATCGAAGAGGAACCCTAAGACTTTCTTCTCATTTCTTCATTCAATACACTGCTCTTGACAAGATCCATAGAGATAACACCATCTGGAGCAGAATTTGACAATGAAGATCTAAAAGTTTCCCAAGAGTCTGGTAAGGAGCCAAGGAGAAACAAACCCTGTATTTCTTCATCGAATCTAATCCCCATTTTTGACAACTGATTCATAATTCCCTGGAAGTTATTCAAATGATATGTCATAGGAGTCCCCCATCACTATACTTCAAAGCTAACATCTACTTTATTAAGAACATCTTGTTGTTCCCAGTCTTTCGAGCATACAGCTTCTCAAGTTGCTCCTATAAGTTCCGAGCATGTGTCTCACCAGAAATATGATTCAACACATTGTCGTCAACTCACTGTCTGATAAAACCACATACCTGTTTATGCATCAGAGTCCATTCTTCACTCAACTTATCATTAGGCTTTTCAGTGGCAAATACTGATAAGTGAAAATTCTTCACATAAAGCAGATCCTCCATCTTGCCCTTCCAAAGAGCATAATTGGCGCCATTCAAAGTAGCCATCCTGCTAGTGTTGACAACTTCCATTGTTCACCAGAACCACAACCACAAATATCCCGAACCAAAGATCTCTGATACCTTTTGTTGGGAAAGGAGGTGTCAGTCACGCAGCGGCAACAAACCAGAACCAATAAACCTTTCCCTGTGTGAACAACCACAACCAATCCAAACGAAAAAATAGCAACCAACAAACTCACCAATGCATGAAATTAAGCAACAAGAAGTAAAGAACACAGGCAATTTTTTCGTAAAAAACCTCCCTCAATGTGAGAAAGGAAAAAGCCACGGGACCTAGTCAAGTAAAGAAAAACTCCACTATCATCAATCAAGTTACAAAGAGTTTTTCACCTCTATATATAACTAAAGTCACCACTCAACTTAAAAATTACAACAATAATCATCAACAAGATGAAAGAATCATAGAGTTAAGAATAATATCATCCTTAAAATCTCAGCAATTTCGACTGAAGATCAGGGAACCTTGGAGACCTTCAAATCTAATCTCCACCGTTCAAAATGAAGAACAATGAGAGAAGAATCTCTGGTTAAAATTTCAGGTCGATCCAACAAGAAATCATCATGCTATCGAAAGTTAGAAGAATACTGCATAAAGTTGGAGAAAAAACGAAAATTTTCTTCTTTCTCTCTTTTTCCCTCTCTTTTCTCTTCTGACTGACCACTCTTCTCTACACTTCTTTAGGGTTTAAAACACCATTTTATATTTAGGCTTTGAGCTCCACTTAGAAATGACCCAAACCCAATATTCATCCTGTTCTCGAAAGCCACCATGGCTCAATTTTTCGCCATTAGGGACATTCTAAATCAGTTCTGCACAGCTTCGGGACAACGTATTAGCCATGCCAAATCTAGATGTTATTATTTCAAAAATGTCCCTCTCACGATGTCGACCTGTTTATCCAGAGCACTGGGTTTTAAAAGGATGACAGACCTCGGACGATACCTGGGCGTTCCCCTGCTATACGACAAGGTCAGCAAAAGGACCTATCAATTCATCCTAGATAAGGTTCAACAACACCTTTCGGACTGGGCTTCTAATTTTTTGTCTTTGGTAGGGTGCCTTAGCATATTCAATCCGTCATCGCGGCTCTCCCCAACTACACCATGCAAACCGTTCGGTTGCCGCGAGGCGTTTGTGATGACCTGGAGAAGCTTATGCGTCAATTTTTGTGGGGTTCATCCGGGGGCCATAAGAAGATTCCGCTTGTCAAATGGGAGAAGGTTTGCCAACCGAAGGCGATGGGAGGTCTTGGCATTCAGGATCCACGAGCAACCAATGATGCCTTTCTCGCTAAGCTGGGCTGGATGTTGATTGCCAATCCAAATGCCCTTTAGGTGAAAGTCCTTTATGCGAAATATAACTTCGATGCCCACCACCTCCCCTTATCCTTGGCTGCTAAGGGGGGTTCGATGATATGGCGCAGCATCAAGGCGACACGGCATTTAGTTCTACAAGGAATGAATTGGATGATAGGGGATGGTTCGAGAACTCGTTTCTGGTTAGACCCATGGGCGGTGGGCGTAGGACCCCTACTTACCTAAGTTATAACCCCTATCCCCAACTCTACAGTTCATCTTAGCGTTCATCATTTTGTGGACTCCGAGGGCAATTGGCATTGAATGCCTTTCAACAGTATCTCCTGGCCTCGATTTGCAAGATCATAGCTGGTATGCTTCCCCCAAAGGATTATCTTGGATAGGATAAGCTTAGATGGGGACTGCCCGACAATGGACAATTCACTGTCGCGTCCACTTATTCCCTCATCATGAATTCTGAAGACGCATCGCCCCATGGAGTTTGGCAGTGGATATGGGACTAGAAGTTTCCTCCATGAATTCGCACCTTCCTTTGGCTACTTGCCCACGATCGTCTGCTTACTAACCAGCATCGTGTCTGGAAGCAACTTACCACGGTCAGAACGTGTTCCCATTGTCAACTGGAGGAATCGTCGATCCATGCAGTGCATGACTGCATCAAAGCTCAGCAAGTCTGGAACCTTTTCCCACTGCATATGGTCTCCACCTAGTTTTTATCTCTGCCCCCTCAGGAATGGCTCTCGTATAATCTCCAGCGACATTGTTGAGTGTTTGGACAGGATTGGGCCTGTCTTTTTGAAATCACTTGCTGGTTCCTATAGAAATGGAGGAATCTAACCTTATTTGACGTACAGTTTACTTGGCCTTCCTCACCTATCTCTTGCATTTTGTCCTTTGCAGGTCATCTTTAGGGTTCGGGTGGGGGGTACTCTCGGAGCCTTATTGGATCGCGCCCTCGTCAGGAGCACTAAGTCGGATGGACCACTCCGCCTGAAGGCTGGATAAAGTTAAACATCGATGGCGCTTGCAAACGGACCCTATCCACAACTACGGCAGGAGGCCTCTTTAGGGATAGTACAGGTACCTGGCTTGAAGGATTGCACAGAATCTGGGCTGGTGCACTCCGCTGACAGCGGAACTCTGGGACATCTTTACGGGACTTCAGCTTGCGTAGGAACTGGGATACCACCGTATCGTGCTGGAAGTAGACTCTACAGCCGTGATCGCGCTTCTCTCCCCGGCATCCCATCGAGCTACGGTACTCAACCCCATCGTCAAGGGTATTCACGCTTTGTTTTCCAAAAATTGGACTGTTATTCATCGACATGTTTATCGAGAGAGCAACAGATGCGCGAATTGGCTGGCGAATTATGCTGATCATTTTGATATTGGGATCACTTATTTTGTAAATACACCTATTAGGTGTCACCTTCTTCTCCTGGAGGATATGTCGGAGACTAAGTTCCGTCGCAGTATTATGTAACTTTTCTTATTTCCATTTATTAAAAAAAAAAGATTTATACTTTGAATGAGATCTTTATGTTGCTACAAATAAATGGAGCCGTCCATTTCTGAGCAATCTTGATGCGTCAAAATCCAATTATAGTGTATATATGCATATATATAATAGTGCCAACGACGAAAGCAAAATCGTTGGATTACACATATTGAAGAATCCGAAGGTGTGGATCAGGAGATGAGATTGAGATCCTGGTCCTTATCATCAATAGTCAACAATCACGAAGGAGATTACTTGTAAGGTATACATGCTAAGAAGGAAAATGGAAGGAAACGAGTTGGGTTTTTTGTTTGCATGTTCCGGGAGAGAGAGGACCAAACAAGCCCTTGTCAGGGTCTATCATTTAAGCTAACAGAAGAAGAAGAAGAAGGACGTTGTTTCGAGAGCCCAATTGTTGTTTGATTTCCTGATTTCTGTTTTCGAGGTTTACCAAGAACAAGCTTTCTTTTTCTTGTTTCATTCTTTTTGAAAAATTTCAAATTGCTTCATCTATTGAAGTTGAGGACTGTTGCAAATTCTGCAGGTATTGCTTCAGGTAAAAGATGAGTACTTTAGATGTAACTAGAGCAGAACTTGGCCTTGTAGTTTTGTATCTGAACAAGGCTGAAGCCAGAGACAAGATATGCAGGGCCATTCAATATGGTTCTAAATTTCTGAGTGATGGACAACCTGGTACAGCACAAAACGTTGACAAATCGACAACCTTGGCTAGGAAAGTTTTCCGTCTTTTTAAGGTTACCTTGCTTCCATTTTTTATGCTTTGTCTTAACTGGTTTGTATCTTTCTATTCATTGGACACAACAGTTCTGCCTTTGGTTTCCAATGTAAAGATAGGGTCGTCAGCTTGTGGATTTGGGTATCTGTTTTGTTGACAGATAGTTAGAATGCAAGTTGTTGATGAGGTTTACAATTCCAGTGTTCTGTTCCCTGGTTTTTCATATATACTTTGAAGGAAATAGGTTTAAATATCATACTGAGTGGTGTTTTCTTTGTTCTACTGAACCTGTTACTTGCAGTTTGTCAATGACTTGCATGCTCTAATTAGTCCGGGGCCCCAAGGAACTCCTCTACCACTTATTCTGTTGGGGAAGGTTTGGAACTGCATATGAAATGTTAATTCTGCTAATTGTTCTTCTCTTTTCCTGATGAACTTATCCGTCTGATGGTTCCTTTCAGTCAAAAAATGCTTTACTGTCAACCTTCTTCTTCCTTGATCAAATCGTTTGGCTTGGTAGAACCGGCATCTACAAGGTATGGGAAGTTCTTCTCTGTTCTGCAGTTTGTGTCACACAGGTTCGGATGTTGGTGAAAAGTTGAGCCAATTAGATATTTAAAAGGTCTTTTCTTTCACTGATCTTATACAGAACAAAGACCGAACTGAACTGCTTGGTCGCATATCGCTTTACTGTTGGTTGGGATCCTCAGTATGCTCCACATTGGTTGAGGTACATAGTAATGTCTTGTTGATTTAGAAATCGTATGATGTTTGATATATGTAATTCTGTGGAGGAGGACAAGTGATTTTTCCATGGTAGGTGGGGGAACTCGGGAGGCTTTCTGCATCAATCAAGAAGTTAGAGAAGGAGCTTGAGAACAGTGATAAACATCAAGTATGTATACCTTATAGCATCTTTGGTGGGTTGACTATTATGATTACTCCAATTTCACATGGTTACCTCATCAACTGACTGCAGAATGAGCATTACCGAGATAAACTCCAAAATTCGAATGAAAGGTCGTTAGCTCTTGTCAAGGCGGCCATGGATATCGTGGTTGCGGTGGGGCTACTTCAATTGACACCTAAGAAAGTTACTCCTCGTGTAACAGGAGCCTTTGGATTTGTCACCTCGCTAATTTCTTGTTATCAGGTAAATCTTCCGAGCTTTATAGAATCCTTATCCTGATCCCTTGCATACTCATCAGTTTTTCACTAATGGTTAATAAAATGAAGAGAAACTAATAACGAACATGTACCAAGTGTGAGGAGTTTTGATCTGCTCATGGACATCTATGCACCTTGAAGCTTGTTTATTTATAGATTTCTTCTGCGCATTGTTCTGCAGTTGCTTCCATCCCGGCCAAAGTCCAAGACAGCATGAAGACGAAACAGATATACTCCAATCAGTTCATATGTCATTTAAATAATTGTTGTAAAACTCGTGAGATAAATAGTTGGTTGTGTAAGGTTTTCAGCCACTGTTCATTATCCTCTCCGCTGGAATAGTAATGAATTAATAAAAGTACTGATATTATTCTAAGTTCCAAGTTCAAATTTGAGGCAGTCCTCTAGATTCTGCATAGCTTTTGGATGTATATTTGACTGTCCCTGTTTATGGATTGTTTATACTATGCGTATCAATCTCTTGTCTAATCATATCGACATTTCCTCCAACTTTCATGGTGGAAGAGACAAGGGCATATGAACATTTGGTTGAGACAGCAATCATGAGGACAAAGGCCATCCATTAGAATTGGCAAAATGCCTTGCAAAGGTTCCAGTTTCACTCAATAGTTACACTCTCATCAACAGAAGCCATTACAATTTTTTGTCTTGTTATTCTTTCAGAAAGCAGGAGAGCAGAATAGACAGTGACTTCAGTCAGCAAAATCAAATTCATCGTCCTCATCTGACTCGTCGTTCTCTCCATCCCAATCGTATTCCTCAACCATAACCACTTGACCCCGAAGCATGTTCACAATCTGCTCCAAGTTCCCTGCTAGCCTTGGCAGGGATGCTTTCCGTAATCTACGTCGTTCCTCTTCAGGTAAGCTTGGTCCTGGATGGGTATAAGCCTGCGCTTTTAGCACAAATTTTCCGGATGGTTCAACTATTTCTGCACTAAAAGCAGGCAATAATGACCGGCCGACAGCTCGCACATGACAGATGCTGTGATATCACAATCAAGATGTTAACACCAGAAGCTATATACAACAATGACAAGAACAGTTCTGCATTAGATGAAAACCTGCGCCATTTGGTACAGGAAGACTTTTTATCAAGAAGTAAATTTGGAAAATGAGAAAAAACACAGGCCTAGTTTTTCATCCATCAACCACATCTGACTGCATCTTCCTAATTTGGTTTTTTGTTGAAAAGGCCTGTTATATTGTCCAGATGATAGTTGCAGTAAGTGTCGAATTAAACAAAAGAATAAAGTGAAGAACCAACCATATGTAGAACAAGCCATCTATATCTTGTCTTTGAACCCTCCCCAGTAGCTCAACCTGCAAAATTCCACCAATGCAAAGAACTGGCTCTGGAAGTTCAAACCTCTGCAACCGATTCTCCTGTTCAAGAAGAAGATATATGATAATCAGCACTTCTCTTGAGAAACAATGGAAAACATTTGTGTGCTCCAAGATATAATTGTGCATGCAGATATGCAAATTATAATTGGAGTTAGCAGTTGATAGCCTCCTGTGACGGTATAGCACAATTTAAACCAAAAATTTTGAAAAACAAAACACGTTGAGTTAACCTGAGCCATTGGAAACTCTGGAGAAGTGTAAGTCCATACGAAGTTGTCATCAGGACAACAATCTGGTCGCTCACCTACGGGATCCTGCACTGGAACTTTGGCATGACCCAGCCTAAAGCGCACGGCTTTAGCAGAATATATAGGATAACCCAACTGAAAATAAGCTGCAATCAAAAAAGAAACAAAAAAATATGCTGCGTCAATAAAGGACAAGTGAAAAGAACTCGGGAGATCAAAAAGACCATATGTCAAAAAGAACAAAGATTGACTCAAAAGAGTCCAAGAACCCAAAAACTTTGAAGACTAACCTCGAAAAGGATGTACACCGATCTCAGTGATCACACAAATATCAGAATCCAACTCATATATGAGTGTCTCGGGCACTGCAGGGTTACTTTGCCCTTTACTAGACCAGTACGAAGCTCTCCTTGCAACAATGTCCCTAGGTTCAAGAGTATTACGAATGCTCTCAAGTGGATAATTGTCAGTGCTGGAAGCACTTATTGCATCTGAAACGCACTCTGTAAGAGGAAACGATGAGGAACCTCGTGCAAGAAAGCTATAAGCTCTGTGTTCCCTCTCCAGGTTTTCCCATTCCATAAACTTGCTGCTACATCCAACTTCCAAAGATTTATTCTGACCACGGTTAGGCTCGGTGACACACACAACTCTGTCAAGGCAAGGGAACATTCTCAAGCATAGCTGCTTAGAAAGCCCATTTGCAACCACTGAACAGGACAAAGAATCCAATCAATCAAATACAGCTCCGAATTTACATTGTCAAATGATCTAGAGGCAAAAGAAAGTAACAACTCACCAAAATGTCGCCAAGAACGAGAGACAGAACTGAGGCGGACAAGATCAGCTGGGTCATCCAAACGAGTGAGGATCTTTAACGACACATCACGGTCGAGGTAGTTCAGAAAGTCGACGGAGGTCTCCATTTGAAGGAAGTGACCGACACAATTATCAAATTTCACTCTTTGCGAAGCGCGAAACCTAACTAGAATGTAAAAGCACTGTCAAGAACACAGCTTACAAATCAGAACTCAAAAAGATTGAATTTTTCAAGAAATAAAATCACTGCAGAACCGATTCCATAGTTGAGAAAAAGACCAGCCAACCAAAGAACCCTTGGGTTCAAAAAAAGGAGGAGAATTTTTCCAGAAGCAAGACAGTAGCGAATTGCTTACCTTCTTGAACCACGGAAAGAGTGCCCAATTGCCCACAAAACTCCAAACCCTAGAGAGACAAAGATGAATCACATACCTATCCACACACATCAATAGAGAGAGAATTGACACAGAAGAAGTTAAGATGATCACCAGAGCGGAGACAAGGAGAGGGAGAGAGAGAGAGAGATGATGATGATGGCATCATCCTATTTGTACATTGGCCCCTCAATTATTATTGTATTTTTCAAAAAAAATATTATTTTAATTTTTTTAATATTATGACTTTATGTGTATTTTTTAATTTTACGATTTAAATTTAAATACTACAAAATTCAATTTAATTATAATTAAAATAATATTATTTAAAAATACAGTCAAAATATGTATATTTTATAATTAAAATTATGATTCCTTGACTAGGTAGTTTATCATCGTTGGCTTATCTCATATTTGACAACCAACATTCCCTATTTTTGACAATTTCTTTTTATAATTAATTAAAATCCAATTCTAAACTCATTTGAACAATTCAATGTTATTTAGACGTCTAAAATGTTGTTTTAATTTTACTTCCAAAAATCTAATTAATTAGTACGGGTGTTCGGTTTGAGCCTGATTTAGCATTTAACCAATCCAAACTTAACTGGTTAATTTTTAATCAAGTTGAGTTGAGCTAATTTTGTTATTAAGGAAGGTGTTGTAGATAATCATTTTTATGTGTTAAAAATAATTAGATTAGTAAGATTCTTTAAATTTAATTTAAATGCAATATTTATATTTTAAAATCAGACCGAATCAACTAATTCGACCAAATTAACATTGAAACGACCGAATTTTCGATTCGATTTTTATTATTAACTATCATGAATGAAAACCGGCCGGTTAATTCTGAATCATGAAAAACCGTAAATACGATTCTTCTTCTTCATGATGGGACACTGACATACCCATACAGTGATATCTTCCCTAATATGCAAAATCTCATATGAGAGCCTAGTCCGATCCTTACTATTGGGGCCAGGCCTGAGGCATCAAACCCAAGTTCGATGAGACCAATTGTAGCGCATTTCGAATCCGAGCCTGAGCCCAACTCATTCTTACCCAATTTTTTTTTAAATTAAAAATGTAAAAATGACTTCATTTTGCTTATAAGAGTTAGTCTTAGGCCATTAACTTTGAATCGACCTGATTTTCAGTTCGATTTTCATTATTAATCGCTATAAATGAAAAATGGCTGGTTAATTCTGAATCATGAAGAACTGTAAGTACGATTCTTCTTCTTAACGATGGGACTTCGACATACCAATATGGTGAAATCTTCCCTAATATGTAAAATCCCATATGAGAGCCTAGCCCGATTCTCACTGTTGAGGCCAGGGCCTGAGGTAACAAGCCCAAGTCTGATGAGACCAGTTGTAGCAAGTTCTGAACTCGAGCCTTAGTTCAACTCATTCTTACCTTTTTTTAATTAAAAATCCAAAAATGACTTCATTTTGTTGATAAGAGTTGGTCTTAGGTTGAGTCGGGCCTAAGCAACCCTACTCTGAGCTCAAGTCTTACTTGAGACCCAATTTTTCAACAAATCGAGTCCGTCGGAGGACAATTTCAAACTGAATCCAAAGAGTTGCCATCTTATGACAATTTGGAATATATTTTAGGTAAATTTTAAATTTTAAAAAGGCAAAACTTAATATAATCATATTCAATTTAAGTTGAATTTAATAACAAAGAAAGTGTACACAATTATACTAAGTAAAATTCATAATTAACTGTAATTATAATTATATAATCTTTATTAAATAGAGTGATTGATAAATATAATGAAATCAAACCTACTTAACACTCAATTAACCAAAATTGGTGAACAGGTTTATAGCTATGAAATTATGATCAAAGACCAGAGCAAACATTGCACAGCCAAAGAAAAATAACAAAAATGCTTGATTTACTCATTCAATTTGAGGAAGAACCTCCACGAGTATGGTCCAAAAAATTATACTCAGGTTCAGGTCGTGCTCAAAACTCGATTAATCTTTAGACTCGTAGTTAGAGTTTGATTAGATACAAGCAAACCGAAGGCTCATTAGTTAGGATTAAATCTCATTATTTTTAAAATCAATTCAAACGGTTCGATTCCAAGCTTGCCCTAAAGTTTAAAATTAAAAAAAGCTCGAATCCGATATAAAATCCGTTTAATTTAAATCAAACTTGTTACTTTCAGACTAGATCAGACAGCCAAAATGCAAGCCAAGAATCGGAATCCAAACGTAAGCGTGGTGGCGGAAATAGAAAAACTTCAGATGACATGAGATGCATTAATCGGAACCTTGTCCGGAACAAAGTTATCGAAAAGGGTCACAAGTACAAAGGTTATTTAGATTCGTCAGTGTCAGACTCTGTTGGCTAACTGTCAGACACCACCTGCTTGTTCTGTCGGTTGGCGTTGATGCTTCAAAGGAAGCTTTTCATCGGAACCAGGAGCCGCTTTGGGCTGAAGCTCTAGTAGGCCCAGAACCGAATCCGAAATCTGTTACATATATATATATATAATTTAAATCGGTTTTAATATTTTCTGTCATCCTTAATTTAATTTCTATTTTAATCAAAATCAAAATAAATCAAGAATAAGAAAACAAATAATTATAACTGATTGAGTTAGTGTCAAGCATTAAATTTGATTGACCTACTAATTTTGAATCATTGAATATATTCAAACTTAATTATTTTTGTATTCTTAATTTAATATAGAATAAGCCATAAATTATATAAATTAGAATATGAAATAACTTATAAAATACTTAAATTAAATGAATCAATTAATCAAATTAAGTAATTATTATGATTATATTATTGTTACATAACTTATAAATTATAAGAGAATTACAATATATAATAATTTATAAATCATATAAGTTAGACCAATCGTCTATCAACGACACTCAATATAAATTCCGAGCTTGAGGCATCATAATAGTAATCAAAAGATTAACTCGAGTAACTAGAGACCAAATGAAGTATTGTGATCAAGCTTGAATTTGATCGCTCAAGTTAAATTCGCTTAGATCAAATATGATTAAGTATACTTTATTTAAAAAAATGAAAATAATATTATTTTTATTGAAAATTTCAAACATTGACTCAAAAAAATTACATTGACTCAAACGTAAAGTCTTAATTTTTTAAAAGCTTGAATTTAGCTTCAAGTCCAATGAACGCAAATCAAACTCACTCTCACTGACTTTACGTTTGGCTAGACCAAGCAATTGGAGACGGCAATTAGGCCTGGCCCGATTAGTTGTTGAATGGCCCTCGAGTCAAACTCGGACTACCCAAGCTTAGCTCAGCCTGAGGCCCAATGATTATTGTAAAAATGATATTGTGTTTTCTATTTTTTATTAAATAAAAATAAAAATTGATCGAGTCAAGTTGTTTTGTTTGATCAGGCCTCAGGTCAGGTCCAAACCCTAATAGAAACTATGATTTAACTAACTGACTTTACGTTTGGCTAGACCAAGCAATTGGAGACGACAATTAGGCCTGGCCCGATTAGTTGTTGAGTGGCCCTCGAGTCAAACTCGAGCGACCCAAGCTTAGCTCAGCCTGAGGCCCAATGATTATTGTAAAAATGATATTGTGTTTTCTATTTTTTATTAAATAAAAATAAAAATTGATCGAGTCAAGTTGTTTTGTTTGATCAGGCCTCGGGTCAGGTCCAAATCCTAATAGAAGCTATGATTTAACTAACTAGAAGTTTTGTGTGACTTCTAGTTAGTTAGATCATAGTTAGTTAAACGGATGGTAACTGACTCATTTAACTAACTAGAAGTTAGTTCTCACGTGTGACTGGAGTCGGTAGAACAAAGTCAAGATCTAGACATGGTCCTATTTCATCGGACCCACTGCAACCGAGTTATGGTTCGTTTAACCAAAACCCGCTGTTTAAAGGAAAGTATATTTCAACTTTCTAATGTTGCTTCAATGTATTAAAGTCAATATTCCTCTAAGTTGTTATGTTGGTCCACGCAATATTCCTCTTTGATATAAAGAATTTGTAATTATACCTATTTTATGGTTAATGATCTAATGGTTTTAGAAGTTTTGTGTTTCTACATATTTTTGAGTCAAAATCGAGTTTTTTGATGCTTTATTACTCTCTTATCATATAAATATTGGTATCTTTTTTTACAATTCTTTGATGTTTTATTGTTCATTTATTATCTAAATATCTTATCATATAAATATTGGTATCTTTTTTTACAGTTCTTTGATATTTTATTGTTCATTTATTATCTAAATATTGATATTTTCTACAGATAACGAGATGATATTTTTCTTTATATTTTAGTTTTAAAGTATATTTTATTTTTAAAAGTCGAATTATATTTTATTTATTTATGTATTTATTATAATTTTATTTACATAATTATTTAGCGTGCCAGTTTTACTTATTCACTTTTTAATCTGCATCACTTTTTTATTGTCACATCTACGTGTAGGCCTATCGAAAATAGCCTCTTTTATATAAGAGTAAGGTTGCGTACCATCAAACTTCTCCATATTTCGCTTTATTGCGAAACTTTAGACTCAGTATAATGATGATGATGATTAAATTAATTTTCTTAGATACACTAATAACTTAGGTATGTTTAATACATGAGTTCAAGTCTAAGTGTCTCTTTAGATGAGCTTCTATTAGTAGAGTTTTTTTAAGAAGTCAGTTGATTATTTGACTGTCAATTAAAAACAGTTTTTTTGAAAAGGTTTCATACAGTAAATTGTTTGACAATATAAATATAAAAAATATTTTTATTAATTTTAATAATATTTTATTTGATAATAAAAATTATTTATACGTGTAGCTTATTTAATACAAATTATTTTATAATAAAAATTATTTAGGTGTTAGCTTTTGACGTGACGTAGGAGTTGTTCAATCAGCATAGGAACCTGTGAGTGGTTTGATCAGTTGTAATCCTGAAACCGTAGTGTCGGTGCTCCCACCTCGGACAGTTACGCGACCGACTACGTACGCACCTGCCGTCGGAAGTTCCATTATCCAAACCAACCCTATTCCATCCATGCACAGCCACAAAAAAGTTCCTTTATCCAAACCAACCTTATTCCATCCATGCGCAGCCACAAAAAAAAAAAAAATGACTGTGCATGCCATCCTTGCCTTCATAGGTCTCAAATCAAACGCTTTAAACGTAAAAACTACGTTTCAGCCACATTTTATCACAATCACTAGCTAACAAAAACCGAACTCTTCAAGAAATTTCTTAATTTAAAAGAAGAAATTCGCATCTTTAGCAAGAAATAAAAGTATCGGACCGATTCGGTTGATTCAATCTTAAAAATTTTAAGTTAGCCAATTTAATTTATTTTAATAATTTTCGTTGTTAAAAACTGATCAGTTTATTAATTAGTGAATCAATTTTTATAAATTAATAAATTTTTATAAATTAAAATTAATTAATTATTTTTTATTTAACAATTTTTTTGTTCAATTAAACTTTAAAATTTTTAATAGGTAAGATAATCTCTTTCAATCATATTTTAAATTCTTTATTTTTATTCAAAATTTAGTCGGTTAAAGTACCGATTGAAATTTTATCTTCTTAAAATATCAATAATAATGGATAAATTCTAAAATTGTATATATTAAATTACAAATAGATATTAAATGAGTAAACAATTTAAAATTGAATAGTAAAATCAATTTAAGTGAATAACAATAAATTTTTAATGTAAAAGAAAATTTTCTAATCACACTCAAAGTACAAAAAGAAAAAAATTAATAGCTATACACTTTTTTATATGTTGGAGCAATACTTTATTTGGCAAATAGTTGGTTTAATTAATTATTAGCTAATTCTATCAATTGATTTGACCAGCAGATTGTATTAGATATTTGGTAGAGACGTTTGGTAAAATTAATCGTTTAGTATTAACTGTTTATATGTAAATTGACTTATAAAGATATGACTTTAAAAGATAATAAATGTGTGAATATTATACATCTTAATATTTTGTTGAATATTTTTATAAGAATTTAAATTTTATAGATTTAATTTTACATAAATTAAAACTATAAATTTAGTTAATAAAATATAACATTTAATAATAATAATAATAATAATAATAATACTAAGAAAACACATCTCCTGACTAGGATTTCATACAACTGAAAACAACAAAAGAATAAAAGTTCCTCTAAGTGTCTGCTTCCTCTGTTCCAGCAGTGCATGGACTTTAACAGCACCTTCATGTAGGACACAAAGACAGCTTGTACTCGGCTTCTTTCTGATCGAAGGAACCAACGAACTCACGCGCTTCCTTCCATATTTTGGCTCCAAAATCGGTCATATTTCTGTTTTGCCTACCTTATTTTTGCGGCTTTTATTTATTGAACGGATGAATGCTTATAAAATAGGATCAATATGAGTAATAGAAACATACCATCTATTTGTAAGATATTTTTATCTTTAGGGATAATTTTATCCATGTCTCATAAAGTTGGACTAATATTAATTGTAATTTTGATTTTTAAATAAATTATAGGTTAAATTATGTCATTTGATTCAGATAAAGATAATAAAGTGGCTCAATAAATGATTTAAATTAATGGGTCAAAATTCGGATAAAAAATGAATCCGGATCAGTGTAGACCGGATCCATATCGACCTTATGATAGGAAAACCCGATATGAAAGCTATATAAAGATGAAGGTCTCCTGCAGTTACTCATATCAATCGAAAGCATAAGGAATCCCTAACCTGTTAAGGAAGCTTTCGTATTGAACAAACTGTAGAAAGCCCTAGCTCGTAAGTCGGTGATCACTTTCTACTAAAAATTTCGGGAGATTCTGAGATGTTTGGAGCTCAGAATTGACATCGGAATCAGAGATGGAACCGAAATCTAGGTATTCCGCATTACCTTCATTTTTAATCATTTCATGTAGATCCAGGATACGTAATAAGGCTCTCTTTACCGTTGTGTTTGGTTGCTGTCTCTAGGGGCAGAGACTAAATGATACGAAAATTTGGAGACGGAACAGAACAAAAATTGGAGACAGTAAGGTGTTTGGTTGTGATGGACAGAACAGAAAAAAATTGTCTCTATCTCGAGGATAGAAATGTGTTTGGTTGCAGTGGACAGAACATAAGAACAGTATTCATGACAAAAATGCCCCTACAGTATAATTGGAAAGAT